>JANEYF010005056.1:0-116573 GCA_029963845.1 Rhamnusium bicolor | reverse complement strand
TAAAAATAAATCAGTAAACAATTTGCTAGACAAACCGTTCCTCCAAATTTTATATTTCCCCAATATTACATTTGTAGAACATTATTTGTTGTTGCCTAAGTTGAGTATACTAACTGATATATCAAAGATTGTTTATACCATTAAGAAAGAACAGAGAACCCCTCCAGACATCGATTCTTTAGAATACATTTTTAGTGAAGTTGAAGAACAAAAGTTAGTAGTTGGTTTTATTGGAATGAGTTTTGGTTTTTTAAAATGTTAATTGCTTATTGACAACAAATAGTTCCCTATTAGATTATATTATAAGCAATTATAGAAGACAGTGCTACTTGAACAATGGTTCCTTATACAAGTGACTATTATCTGTAAAAAATATACATCTGTCGCAAGTGAAATTAAGTTTTTAGTTTTCTATTATTTTCGTTATTTTCTTTTCAGGTTACATTTTTTATTGGGGCTCTTGAAGAAAAATATAAAATTGCCATTGGTAAATTGTGGCAAAGTATCGTTAAAGAATGACATACAGAGACGAGGATAGATTTATTGCTGCTTTAAGTGCTAAAATCCGACCGTCTTCTCTCGCAGTTGGTTATAGCTTTGCTAAACAATTACATCTTTAGCAAGTGACCAGATAAAGACCATTAGTATATAGTTATAGAATTCGATGATTTAACATCCTGTATCTTCCAAACGAACAATGCAAACGTATAACATATATACATATATTATTGGAATCGAATAAATGCGTAAATTTGAAAAAAACGCGAGTTTGCTATGTCCCTTTTTTTATGGAAAACCCTGTATATTCAAAGAGGTCACCATGAAGAAAATCATAAAATTTCCTATAACTTTAATTAAACACATTTTTCTTTAAATTCTAATGTATTTATAAGCTTTAAATAGACAATTTTGATACATTTTATTATGGACTCGACTAATATAAAAAACAGACCGTATTTTGATCAAATTTATCCTTATAAGATAAAAAAGTTTATGTCAGCTTTATTTTACAAGTTTTGCACGTTTATAATAATTCTTTCTCATCCTATATACTTGCACTTGAGTAAAATGAGATTCCAAAAGCATTTCCTAGAGAAATTTAAAAGCGTAGGGAAATCCGATAATAACTAATGAATGTTTTATTATAGGATTCCTCGACGTGTTGACGCCTTCGCAAGGAGTAGGAGAGAAGGTAATTAATTCTATTTTTTTACCAGTCAACACATAATTTTATCAAGAAATTACAACACTACTAAAAGAGCTAAACTAACAATTCACATGTATAAAAGATACTCCTCAGTACGCTATGACTTTTAAATTTGACTTTTGGATTCTAGAGAATATATTTTCCTGATTACAGGTTTATGATATTAGTAAATTTTGGTCCTATTTTCTTCGATTTTGGTCAAATGTATAATTCACCTAATGAAAACACATATTCATTAACAATAAACACACAATAATAGATTTGTTCAAATATTTAAAAAAAGTTGAATATTCGTTTGTTATCCAAAATAGCTTGACTAAATTTAAGAAATCTTATAGATATATTTGTAGTAAGGTTATCGACTATGATGCATTATCTAACACATTATTTTATTTTTAGCTACAGTCCCTTAATATAACCCAATGAATATTTTTAACCATTTGAAGGCACCTTTTTTTTAATTGAAGAAGTATGTAAATATTATACATAAATATACAGTTTTCAATTATGCTTTATTAAAAAAGAGTAGAAAACATATGGTGACACATAAAAATCATTAACAACGTATGTTTTTTCTGAAAAAGCAAAAATATAATAAGAAGTTTAAGTCTTAAATATGTTTAAAAGTTCAGTCCTTATAGTGAAAAAACAGTAAAAAACAGTTATATTGTTCATTTAAATAAAGTCTCATTTAATACACAGCAGAAGTACCCCTCATTGGTAAATGAGCACCTTCTTCTATTTTACTTCCATCGATATATGGCCTTTGACATGGCTAACTCGAGGGCTGCTGAAGCCTTCCTTTGCTATCTCTTCACCAAAAAGACTGACGACAATCAATTGGTGAAATTTTTTAGGCTTACTATATTAAAAGACTCTTATTACGTGAACAGTATGTAGACATTTACTACAGACACATCTGCAAAATGTCAAAAATCATCTACCACAATTTCTTTTTATTTTTTGTTTATTTCATAAGGTTCAATTATTTTTACCTGAAATTAATTTCATTGTTATATGTTACCCACTGGTTACATGTAACAACCACACATATTAATTACATTACTAACAACTAATATGAAAATTTTCATGAAAATAATTATTATTCTAATTAATACAATCATTTAGTACTAAACATATAGATTTTTATTCAAAAAAACTTGGAAAAAAATTGCATACTTTCGAAGAACTTCAAATAACCTGTCTGAGTGGAGCAAGTTGTTAGTATATAATGTAATCATTTATTCATATTTCAACTATTGTATGTTATTATTAATATCCTACAGAAAATGTGACACATACAATTTATAACTATTGCAAAATAAAATAGTGAAACTTATTCCTAAGTGTGATATGCAGATACCAATAAGAGAAATGTTATATACTTTAAAATGGTTAAACATTGAACAATTAATTGAACAGTTATGTTTAATATTAGTATATAAAATAGCAAATAATTTAGCCCCGAAATATTTACAGAATTTCTTAATCAAAAGGTCAAGTTTGCATAGATATCAAACTAGAAATCATGAAAATTATCACATTGAAAGAATTAATTTAAATATACTTAAAAAAAGTCCTCTTTAGTTATGGTCTTAAGATTTATAATTAATTGTCAAATGAAACAAAATCAGTAAAAAATGTTCAAACTTTTAAGGATGCGACTAAATCCTCGTAGTGAGTATCTAGCTAATTCAAGTTCAGTGTATTGTAGTCCAACATCGAAACTGTAACTATTATTTTATAAGATTAAATGTAATTAGTTTTTGTGCAACTAGCAAAATTCTAAATAAACTGTTTATTTATTATTTTTTCATTAAAACAATACACACAGCACTATACACTTGTGTGTGAGAAAATTTAGTTCATAAATCCTGCCACGTGAATATCATAGATGGCGGTCCTATACATTACATCTCATGGTGGTCTTAGTATAAAATCATCTGACCGTTGAAAGAAAAATTTTTGGATTTCCGTTTTCAATATGTAACCATTGGTCTTGGTCCAATAATATACCTATGTAATTACTCCTGTATAAATTCAGGTGGTTATATTAATATCTCTTTCTCACCTCCCAAATTAGGAAGGGATGCATTTGCAAATAAGTATGTTTTTTATTGAATTTCTAGACGTATATTGACGAATTATATGAAAAAAAACATGATATCAACAAAAATTCTGCCTGTGTGTCTGTATGTACCGCAAATAGCAGCTATAATATTTGAGATAAAACTTTAAATTTAGTACAGACAAATAACATACAACGACTATCGCAGGAATTAAATTGTTCTACTACTAATCGCAGGACAGTAACAGAAACATTATATTATATGTATATCTGGGAATAAAATGAAAAACAATTTTTTGGCAGATGTTACGTCGCCAACTTGACGACAATGTGATGAAATGAAACTGATGTATGAAACTGCTCTATATTATTTACTGCTGTCGCCCATTCTATCATGCAACTGCAGGAAAGCATCTAGAATATTCTGTAAATATTGTTTGCCATAGAACAACTATCACGAAATGAAATATACATGGTGTTTCTTAAGTAATGTCAAAATATTCATAAGGTGATTCCTTGGACGATTTTAAACAAAAAATGGAAATGGAAACGGATATGTTTCTCTGCAGAGTAATGGTCCTTCAAAATTAAAGACAAAAGTTTTGGATATTAATTAGGAAACTCCCGTATATTTAGTATCTACTTAAAGATGTAGGTATGAATAACTTCGGTAATTTCTTCTCTCTGCTGCCTAAATTAATATTATTTCAATTTTCTGTTTATCATGACGATGATGATACCTTGAAAAATATCAAAATATCCAGCTACAAATAATAAGTTATATATTAGTGAACTATCAACTTATTTTAAAAAATTTAAAAGAGGATCATTTATTGGAGACATAAATTTAAATAACATAAATAAATTTGATAACGATATAATTAACTATATGAATATGCTAGTAACAGTTAGATTTATTTCTTACATAAATACTTCTACTAGGGTCGCAAATAATACTTTTAGTTTAATTGATCATATATAGGGCTGTCAACAATGTTCCGTGGGACAGTGGCGTACACGAAATTAACTAATACGAGAAACAATAAACTGTTACAATTTATAACAATGTATGTAAAACTTACCCTCTTAACTAGCTTGATGAACTAACTTACTTATCACAAACTGGAGAAGATGTGTAGCCATTTTGTAGCATCAGGTATGTTTCAATGGTTGTCTCCATGAGTAATGTTCGCTTTGGTGAAAATATATTCTTATATTTTGAAAACGACCGTTCGACATCTACTGATGTAATACACGCATACGTAAAATAGACTTTGAACGTACTTAACGGATCTGGAGCTGCACCATCACATATTTGTCTTAATTTGGTAAAAGCGGTATCTTTATTTAACACACTTGCGAACTTTTTCTTTAACGTGCTCATTTGTTGCGTCACCTATAGCGTGTAGCAGTAGATTTACTTCGTCCACTATTTGCAGTGACTCCGCTAACGACAACGCACTGTTTTCTAACTTTTTTATGCTTTCATGTAATGGTTTATAGTTCTTCGCAATATTTTTTAAAGCTGTTTCAACGAAAATATCTTGGATTTTGTCTGGCTTTCCTTAATAGCTGCAACCTCATCTGGATTGAATTGTAGTATCACAGCTTTTATTTGTTGGAAATATTCAGCATAATAAAAAGCTGCCTACAACCATGTTCCCCAACGTGTAAGAATCGGCTGTGGTGGTTCAGGAATACCGGGACACTTGCTATGAAATGCACGGAGACGTTTAGGAGATTTAAGAAACACTTTTTTTGTACTTGCTATTAATGCATCCACCTGTGGAAAACCTTTTCGAATAGTTTCTGCCACAAGATGTAAAGCATGCACTTTACACGTAACATGTATAAACGTACAATCTTGTTCTTGCAAAGAACGGCATACCGAACGCATTGTCACGGCGCCATCACAAACATCAACACTTGACTTTTTGACAGTTAAAATTTTTCTAACGTCTCCAGCATCACCCTGGTAATTGTTTCGCTAGTACACTGACTTAGTCTTTTGCTAGTTAGTAACAGTGGAACTGTCGGTTTAAGAGGGTCCAGTACTCGTACTGTAACATTTAAAATAGATTTTTTTTTTACAATCTGTAGTCTCACCAACAGATAACCTCAGCCGTGTGTGTATTTTTTAATTCACATTTCATCTTATTTACCATGTCTACGTGTACAGTTGGTAGATAGTTACATAACGTTGTGCGACTTATTAAATTAATATCAACAATACAGTACAATAAATAAAATAAAAACACAAAAACAATATGCAATACGCCCAAGTGACTTAACGTGTATAAAACAAGAAAGCTAATAATACATAGACTGGACTGGAGAAAGAGTTTAGCGGTCAAGGTGAATGCCGGCGACAGTAAGTACATCTGTACTCTACAACCATGATACACAGAAACGATTTGCAGTTTTAATCATATATATTTATAAGAAAAGACAACAACAACAATGTACAAAATAATGTGTCCATAAAATCATACATTTTTGAAATCGGTGACTGATGATTAAATATTTTTATCCATACAGTTTGTAAATAATTAGAAATATGCAACGAAAATCTCCAAATACTATGAAAAAATAAATTACAATAAAGAATGATGGTATGATATATTATTGGATAAAAGTAATGTTGTAGAGACATATGAAAATTTTATAAATAAATACGATTCAGTGATAAAAATGTCAACTGATCAAATGAAAATAAGAAATGAAAACTATAAAATTAAACCTTGGACGACTTGGTTTCATAAACTCAATAAAACATAGAGACTTCTAAAGAAAGTTTAACTAAAAGCCTTAAGGAAGAACTTAGAATATACAAGATGTAGGAATATGTTAAATACATTAATAAAAAACAAACAAAAATTAATTTCTGTACTAACAAAATGTCAGAGGCAAGTAAAAATTACAAGTAAATTTGGAAATTAATAAGTGAGGCATCAAATACTGAAAATAAACAAAACTGTAAATATTCTTCTAATATAACTCTGATCCTCTAACAAATAATACAGAAAAAGCTAACCTGTTAATTTTTTTTATAAATATAGTATGTTAAATAAAATAAACAGAAAAAATAATATAAACAAAAAAATTAAATAATACATATTTCTAAAACCGGTAACCAGAAAAAAATTGTGTTGTTAATCTCAAGATTAAAAAATAAACTAAGAACAGAACCAGACGGAATATTCAGCATTTTATTAAAAGCTATACACCAAAATTTATTAACTCCACTAGTATGTGTATATGATAAACTTAATATTTTGAACAGAACGTATTTCTCCAATTAAAAAATTCTCAAAAATTTTCGAAATATCTAAAAAATAGATTAATAAATTTTTTTGCAAAACACGTAATCAAATAGAGTGTGATTTTCAGGGGTATTTTAGATCTTATAAGAAATATTGTCAGTAATTTTGATAAAAATATAGAATGTCTTACGGTCTCTTTAGACCTAACTAAGGCATTCTATACAGTCTCATTCTCTTTTGCTATTGAAATTAGAAAATATGCATGTGCGAGGTCCTACCTGGAATATATTTAAAAATTACCTTACAGACAGAAAACAGAAAGTGACAATGTTCTCAGCGATTATCTAACAATGAATACGGGTGTTCCTGATGAAACTATCCTAGGTTCAATTTTGTTCTTGGTTTATAAGGGTGTTTCAATAAAATCGCAATATTTCAAGGTTCAATAAAATATGGTTTTATGTAGCAAAGTATTGAAATAAACCGGCATAAACCTATGACTTCAAATAACCGCACAGCCAAAAGTCCAAAGGTGTTAAATCGCAAGAGCGTGGCGGCCAATTCTGGTCACCAAACCGAGAGATGACACGACCATGAAAAGACTCGTGCAAGACCGTCAATGTTTCACAAAGCTATCGAGGTGAAAAAGGGCCTCATCACTGAAAATGATTTTGTCCGTAAAATCGGCATTCACTTTTTTCAAGGATCCAATTGGTGAACTCTCTTCGCTGTGCATGGTCTGTTGGCAGAAGTTGTTGAGTCAATTGGACTTTGTAGGCATGGAGATGCAAATCTTTAGTGAGAATACGCTGAAGAGTGGCTGTTGTACCGTCCAATTCTTGTGCACGATGACGAATAGACGTCCCTGGACTCTCGGCCACGCTCTCGCGAACTGCCATGATGTTTTGTTCTAAACGACCTCTACGAGCTCGCGTCGTGTGTTTCATTAACCGAACCAGTACTTTCGAATTTTTCGATTATTCTTGTCACAGTAGATAAATGAGGAACATTATTTCGATCGAAAATTGGACGTAGGTACTTTACGAATCGTGGCAATCATACTTTCACTATTTTGATAATGATGTTTAACAATCAGGACGCGTTGTTCTATCGTGTAATGGTCCATGTTTACTAACTCCCATCTGTCTCCTATCGACCTGGTATGTCATAATCTAGTAGCATCATGACAGCCAAACTGGCGCGTAATTCAAATCTTGCGCTCTTATGAAAATACCTTTGACATCGCTACTATACAAAATTTGAATGCACATATAATCTCTATGCCGATTACACGACTATACATTTCATTGATGATTCATGGGATAGTTATAGCTTATATAAACAAGCAAAACTTAATTAAAAATCGATCTATGTTTGGTTAAATACAAATATCTTAAGTGAAATATAGAAAAGACAAAATTTCTTATTTATCTACAAGTTACAATTCTACCACCTCCTCTACTATTTACTTTTTACAGTTTATATCACTAGTTTTATTTACTAATTATTATTGACTATTTAATATTTATTAATTACTATTTACTATCTACTACTTACTATCTATCTATAATAGAAGCAAATATAAAGTAATGTACTAATAACAAAATGTATACACTAATACGAATAGGAATTAAGTAGGTAATAAAATGTTAATTATATTTGTATAATATACGAAAAAAAATTTTAGTAAGCACATCCACGGTACTCAAACAAACTTACTCTAGGTTTAGGTGTACTTCTTATTATTACATATTGATATGTAGCTTATACTTTTCTATCTTTGAATAAATTAGATTTGATTTGATATATTTTTTTAAAAAAGTGTTTAAAAATCACGAAATTCTTAGAAAAATATTAGAAAATGCCAATTCTGAAACTGTATAACAGCTAGTACCTAAAAGTCTTGACAAATCTTGCATACATAAGCATAATATTTTAATGTTAATGATCATTTACAGTGTGGAAATTAAGTAACGCATAAATTCAGTAATTCCGTTGATATTAATTTCTTGGAAAAAAATCTCGAAGGGATATAGCGATTTTAACTTCGGCAAATATTTTCTGTATATTTTCAGTTTCTTATGTCATTTATTTTTTAAGTTATGACGTCATCGATTTTTTTTTAAATGACAACCTATATTTTTTATTATTGATTTTGGTAGTAGTTTTTATTCCGGTTCTGACCGTATAGAATTTTCAATATGTTATATTTGAAAAAATCGAGAAAAACAGTCTTAAAGGTCAAAATAACAAAAATTCATTAAATTGGGAAAATTTATCTAGTTGCCTAAGTTTGACGGAAAGTTAACGACGGCACATTCGTTTTTATTTTGAAATTATACAAATAGTTGAAAAATCGAACTAATGTGATACACCGGCAACTAGATAAATTTTCCCAATTTGATGAATTTTTGTTATTTGAACTTTAAGATTGTTTTTCTCGATTTTTTTCAAATAATAACATATTGAAAATTTTATACGGTCGGAACCGGAATAAAAACTACTACCAAAATCAATAATAAAAAATATAGGTTATCATATAAAAAAACGTCGATGACGTCATAATTTAAAAAATAAATGATATAAGAAACTGAAAATAGACTGAAAATATTTGCTGAATTTAAAATCGCTATACTCCTTCGAGATTCTTTCCAAAAAAATTAGTATCAACGGAATTACTGAATTTATGCGTTACAAAAGTTCAAATAACAAAAATTCATTAAATTGGGAAAATTTATCTAGTTGCCGGTTATCACATTAGTTCGATTTTTCAACTATTTGTATAATTTGAAAATAAAAACGAATGTGCCGTCGATAACTTTCCGTCAAACTTAGGCAACTAGAAAAATTTTCCCAATTTAATGAATTTTTGTTATTTGAACTTTAAGACTATTTTTCTCGATTTTTTTTAAATATAATATATTGAACATTTTATACGGTTGGAACCGGAATAAAAGCTACTACCAAAATCAATAATAAAAAATATAGGTTGGCATTTAAAAAAAAGTCGATGACGTCATAATTTAAAAAATAAATGACATAAGAAACTGAAAATAGACTGAAAATATTTGCTGAAGTTAAAATCGCTATACCCCTTCGAGATTTATCAACGGAATTACTGAATTTATGCGTTACTTAATTTCCACACTGTAAATTAAAAAGTTTTGTTCTCGGTGTTGCCCTAATTTATTGCGTACAACCTGTTTACTTCATGCCTTTCATTTTGCAAGATTTGACATAAAACAGCTAATAATTTGAAAAGAAAAAATGTTCACAACGAACTTGAGTCTCTGTACTCAAGTTGTACTCAGGAACTTGAGTACAGAATTATTATGATTTACCGTTAAAATTTATCGTTAGCCTAACAGTCTATTATCATCAGTATCATCACTGTTATTAGGTCATTGTACTTTTACCTAGTGAGATTTTTTGATTTTAGTTTTAAGTAAATTTATTTTACAGAGTGTTCTGCAAATAGATGTAAATATTTGGCAGATAGCTTATTGATAAAAATTGAGTGAGGTTACACCCTTCTAAATAGTGCATCAACATCTCGATTGATTCAATTCAAAGGAGTACAATTTGGTAAATAGTTTAACTCATAGAAGACCTTTCTAGGAAAGTATTTTCATTTTGATAAGTGATGCTATATTTCATTCCCTTAAGAGAAGGAGTGGTGGATGAAGATACCTTCACAGAAAGGTCTTCTATGAGTAAAAACTGTTTACCTAATTTTATTTCTCAAAATTAAATCAGTCCGAGAAAAGAATTTGACACGAGGTATTAAGGAACCATTTAGGATGCGTGTAACTTCATTTTAAAAAAGTTTGTATGAGAAATCCCACTTAATTTTTGTCAAAGAATCTACATGATAAATACCTACGTATCTCTGGAGTATCCTGTACACTGAATAATTATCATTTTCGATACTAATAATTCTAATACATAATTCTTGTATCTAGAGTCATTTATTAATAGCAGTTAGCAAAACTTGGTTTTATTAAACTCTGTTTTATTTTTGAACTATTGTTTTTACACCGTTTTGTGCAGGACTAACATATTTACTAAAAAAGTTCGCCAGCACTGCAAAGAAATAAAGTTTGGTGCACTGGCAAATCAGTTGAATTAAAGTAATAAATTTACAGGTTTTAATTAGTTGAAAAGTGTATGAATATTAATTAGGTTTTAATGTTCTGCACGAGTGTGTTTGTCAACTGATTTAAAATGTGTCCAAATGGTTTCTGAGATAAAATAGTATGAAATATGCTTTTAAAAGAGAATATAGTTTTGGCTTAGTAAAATACATACCGAAAATATTGCATTTTAAATTGAAATATGCATTTTGCATGAAATATAGAACATACAGGGTTGTCCAGTTTCCGAGGAGACACAAACTTCAGGAATATGTGGAGTATGTATAAATTATAGGAGCTTGTTTTATGAATATAATTTAAAAAATTTACCATAACATGGATACAGTGTATTGAAGTTTCATTAAAAAAAAATACAATTTAATATCTAAGAGAAGAGCTATGGTTTTAAAATTTGGTATTACCGCCTTTCTTTGTAAAGCTGCATTAATGTACATTTCAAGTCAAAAATAGTAATAAAAAGCCATTGGCGCATAGATACTGGGGTTACATACTACTTTTATAGAGGTAAGTAGTACGCCGCTGGATATTTTTGAAAAAAATTGCAAACTGCTAAATTGCAGACATTCTGAAGAAAAAATGTTTTTGTAAAATATCTTTTGTGCAGACGTTTAAAATCATCGTCTTAGAAGAGAGTATCAGAAAAGTTAGCTATGCAAAAGAAATAATATAATTTACCTACCTCTCAAATAAAGTAAATATTAGTGAAACAATTATTGTTGTAATTGTGTCTTTTGAGATTGGTGCTCGTGCAATTAATTGTATTACTTTGTCCTTGTAACTATTAAAGTCATGCTGTTTAGTAACGAAGAATATACATAATATATTCATTACTGTTATGCCTTATGTGATGAAAATGCTAAGGCTAAGGTATTTATTAGTACATATCCCTGTTTTCGTAACTTTGGCTTACGTGTAAATTAATAAACCGAACATAATTCGTAGAAATAAATAATCGAAATCGTATTTTTCAAGCTTTTAATAATAATCTGTGGCTGAGCTTTCGCAGAGCTGTCAGCAACTGAAACAATTATAATTACGAACATTATAGATAATAGGCATGCTTCATCTACAGCCCGTGCAACATTTACGCTCTAGGGATGCTGAAAAGCATTTGAATTTTTACCAGTGACTTTTAAATTCAGCAGAACAAAATCCTGATTTTTTGCGTAAAATTATATGGAGCGACTAAAGCAGGAGTAGTGAACTACCACAATCTTTATGTTTGGGATCACGAAGATCCTCTCGTAATTCTACCGTGATCATTTCAAGCTGAATTCAGTCTGAACATTTGAATGGGCGTTTTTTACAAAACGTTTATAGTCCACAAGATTAAACTCGCAATTACTCCATGAGTTCCCTAACAATGATCTGTTTGACTTTGTCAATAATTTGTCTGCTGATTTGCTATACAAGAGTTGGATACAATTGGATGGTGTTCCAGCTATTTTGGAAGAGTTGTAACAGATGGTTAAATGTAAATTATCCACAGCGTTGGATTGGTCGTTTATGAATAAATGATGCGAATGATGCATCATTAAATGATTAATGGACTAATAACCTGGCCACCTAGATTACCGGATCTCAACTCACTAGACTTTTGTGTTTGGGAATATTTAAAAGATAGAATTTATGCTACTCCAGTGTTAACAAGAGAGGAATTAGTTTTAAGGATTGAGCAAACTTGTAATGCGATGCGGCAAAATCTAAATTAAATATCTGCCGCAGTTGATCAATTGTATCAACGGTGCCAGATATGCATTGAGGTACGTGGATTACAATTAAAGCAGTTTCTTTGAAAATTATTAGTTTTCATTTTTCTTAATGTGGATTAGGCCTAAAGGAGACACTACTTTAAAAAAGAACGTGCCGTGTACTTTACCTTTCACGTGGCGGTGTGGAAATGAGTATTTTATTTAAGACGATAGTCTTGAACATCGGCACAAAAGAATTTATCTACAAATAAATCGAAAACGGCTTGTTCTATCAACATTTTACAAAAACACTTTCTTCTTCAGAATTCCATGGGCAATTTAGCAGTTTACAATTTTCTTCCAAAATAATCCGCTGGTGTAATCTATTTTTATAAAAGGGATATGTAACCCTTGTATCTACACCAACGGGTTTCCATTATTATTTTTGACATGAAATGTAAATGCAGCTTTACATAAAAAGGGTGTATGCCAATTTGAATAAGATAGCTTTTATTTTCCCTTAGATAACAATAATAATAATAATAATAATAATAAATGGCAGGCCAAATGCAGAAGGCGGTCATTCTTGGTTCTCTCCGTCTGCTTAGGGCACACGATTCCGGAGCCTACAGTCACTAACCCTGCGGGATGTGGGGAGTGGCTGAGGTTAATGTGCTGGCGCGACTCCCGTGAGGCGTCGGAGGCCACGGGAGGACTGTCCAGCGTCGGGCAACCGAAAAAAAAAAAAAAAAAAAAAAAAAAAAATGTCTTTATTTCCACAATTTATGATACACAGAGCTTTTTAAATTTTACAAGCTATGAAAACGGCGAAGTTCGGGTGATACCCGCTCTACCACTTAACCGCAAAAAATAATATTTAATTTTATATAATATGATAAATGAGCTATACCTAGATTAAAGATTCATAAAATTCATAAATACAGTACACACGTGCCTACATACACGTTCATACCTCGGTACATACACATAAATACACATATGCATATGCACTCTTACAAATAATATATTAATGTCACATACATCCGTTTATTAAAAAAAAGAAATTATTTTGCATAAAGTGTGTGCATAAGTAAAATAAAAATAAAAATTGGTGCCCATGTACGCACATAAATTTACATACAGCATAAATTCTAATGTCAACCAAAAGAGCAAACTTTTTATCAAAACACTGTTTGATGGTATTACTACAAAAAACGCACTAAATATTCAGATTTGATTAAAAATAAAAAATCAGCATACAAAAAAAAAAGAAGAAAAAATATACATGTTTTTATTTAATTATCGCGAAAAAATATATAGGTACGAGAAAAAGAAGGAAGGTAAGTTTATAATAAATGATGTCACAAAATGATATTGTATTATACTGTGGGAGAATCATAGGTAAATTATTAAAAATTATCTCGAGAACTTATTGTCTAGTATCAGCTGAGATACATATTTTTTAAAACGAGGCAAATCCATTTCTTTAGCCTCTTGAGGAATAGAATTGTACATTTTACATATGTTAAATGAGTAAGACCTTTCATAAAGAGAAGTCCGATGCATAGGCGGAGATAGTATATTTTTGTATCGGGTATTCAGTTGATGCGTATAATATCCAAATTTGAGTTTCTTATATAAATACGAGGGAGTTTTACTGGTAACAATTTTGTGATAAAAAATACAACTATGCAAATTTCTTCTTTGTTCCATAGTTAGCCACCCAAGCTCCTTAATTTTTGAGGATATCGACTCATATTTTTGGACATGGCAAATAAGCCTTGCACATGCATTTTGAATTCGTTGAATTCTGCGATTGTCATATTTTGTGAGACATGAGTTGTATATTACGTCACCATAGTTAAAGTGCGACAGGACAAGTGAGTTAAAAGCATTATTTTTGACTTACGATCAATTAAAGGACAGCACCCATATATGAGTTTTAAATTACTATATGCTTTTTTTAAGTTTAAATTTATATGGGCCGAAAATCTTAAAGAATGATCAATTTGCAGGCCTAAATTTCTTGTCACGTCACTAAATTTAATTCTCTCATTCTCTACAATTATGTTTAGCTGTGTCATACACGCTTGACGTAGTTTTTGCGGACCAAACAGCATCCGAGCTCTCTGCAGGATTTACAGTTAGGCAGATGTTTCGTGAGGCCTTCATAAGAAATTCAAGGTCCTTGTTTATGTCAATTGACGCTGTATGAAGGTTACTTATGGAAAATGAATGATAAAGTTGCGTGTCGTCTGCATAAAAGTGAACTTGACAATGGCGTAGGGAGTTACGCAAGTTTGTTGTGTACAAAATAAACATTAACGGACCTAAAATAAATCCCTGCGGTACTCCATTGTCCACAATATGCTCCTGAGATTTCTTATTATATAAAGTCACTTCTTGCGTCCTATCACTGAGATAGCTACTCATCAAAGCCTCCGCATCTGAACTAAAGCCATAATAGTGTAACATTGCCAAAATTAGTCCGTGATTAATTCTGTCGAAAGCTTTTGAACAATCTACAAGAATTAAAGCAGTTAGTTTTCCGTCATCAGTTGCCGAAAGAATATCATCAACAACTTTTGACATGACAGTCACACAACTATGGCCCGGGCGAAATCCTGATTGCGTTTCTGCTATGATGTTGAATTTATTTAAATGATTCCTAACTTGAAAGTCTAAAAATTTTTCCATAACTTTAGAAAGAGTGGGTAAAATACAAATGTTCCTTAAATCTTTAAAGTCCGCCGGCTGTGATACTTTCGGCAGTGGTAGCACATAATATGCATGTTTCCAGCATTGTGGATAGTATTTACGTAGAATACATTCGTTAATAATATGGGTTATGTATGGAATGATTATAGGACAGCAGTATATAAGCATTTTAATGTTTATTTTGTCAACACCAGTAGCTTTCGTTTTAATGTCAAAAAGAAAAGTTCTCACTTGTTCATTGTTTATTAGGGAAAAATTAAATTCCTCGATATTTAATTTGATGTTATTCTTATAGAATTGTAAAGTGTCATTATCGGATAGGTTTCCTGATTGTGAACTCGAAATAAAATAGTTGTTCAATTACAAACTTTTTTTAACGAAACTTCACCACCCTGTATTCAAGTTATGGTGCATTTTTTGAGTTATGTTCACAGAAGAAACTCCTATTATTTTTACATAAACTACACATTCGTGTAGTTTGTGCTTCGGAAACTGGATCACCCTGTATACCAAAAAGTTATTTTGAATCATTCCAATATGCCAAATTCAAATTTTAGCTAAACAAAAAGTAACAATTTTTTCTAAAGAAATTTTAAGTAAAAAAAATCACGTATTCTAACACCGGTCTACTTCCGATTGGAAAGCAGGAGAAAAGAGCATTAGTGTGTGTGTAAACACTAGTATCTCTAAACTTGAAATTTTATCACTTACTTTGTAACAGTTTATTCCTCGACTTGTTCCACCTCCCATTTAAAATCTGCCAAGGTACTTCTACTAAGACGTATCCTTTGATATGTCCCTGTCTCTCACACTACCAAGCCGATATCTGAATTTTAAGGGGCACAATATTTTACTTCAGCATTAGATTAATAAATATCCTATACCAAAGCCTTACAATTTTATTTTTTCGTATTAAATTGAACCTAAATGAAAAATAAATAAATTGGTACCTTCCTAAACTTCCTAAATAATTGTGTATAGCATTACTTTAATTCAAGCACCAAACCCTTAAAAACAACTTTTTTCTTTATTTAACGCTCATCAAGTAAGTCAATACTTGTTTACTATAATTTATTAGTTTGCTAGCCGTTGAAACATGTAAGCATTGTAAGCCATTTTAATTAAATTAGTTCATTAAAGCAAATTAAATACAAACTATCGTACCCAAGTTAATTTTAACTTTATCAGTTTTTTTTTGAAAATCTAATTCATTATTTAAACTTCAGCTGATTTCAAACACCACAAAATAATAAAGAAGTGCATTGGACTGAAATAAATTCTTAAACTTTTATATTTAGTCTTCTCTACTGAAAAGAAAATTTTCGACGTTGAAAGAGCTAATACATTTTGTATGAGTTTGCTTAGTGGTGACCTATATAAGGTGGGAAAGATTTTTTTTTGAAATGTCAACCAGAATTAATTGCTTGTGGTATTTATGAGTGATCGATAAGTATATGAAAGTTGTAAAATATTTATGCAGAATAAATAATCGAAGGAAAGTACATTTTATTTGAAAATAGACAGAAGAAAGTTTATTTTTTTTAAGAACTAAATTGTTTGACTGTGAGAGGCGGGGCATTAGATTTTTTTAACACTGAAGTGGTTTTCCACAAAGCACCAAAACACTATATACCGCACTCGACGCGTGTTTCGCCAACTAAGTTAGCATCATCTGGAGATAATTAAAACTAACCTTGTGCTAACATTGCAATACTAGATTTGTATGTTCCACCGCATTTGAGATGAGACATATGCTTCTTGGATCTAGTTTGAGTTGATCGTCTAGTTTGTCCAACATACTTTTGATTACAACCCTTATAGCTAATTCGCAAATCTCAGACTTTTCTTTTTAAATTTCTTATTTTGGGTTGCCTAGAAGTTGTTGTAGTTTAATTCCCGATGAATGAACCACTGCCATACCTATATCTTTAAAGATGTTACCAAGACTACGGGTGAATCGAGGATTGTGTGGAATCAACAAAAAATTCGGATTTTCTCATTCATTTTGAAAGGTCGAGGAATTTCGAAGTGTCTTTTAATTTACGTTCCCTAATTATTTTTTGAACTAAACTTACAGAATATCCATTACTGACAGCTATATCTTTAATCAGTGCCATTTATCTTTCAAACCTTCCCTTATTGAAGCAGAAGCTTAATAGGCGATTAACTAGAAAATTAAAACTCGCCATGTTATATTGTGTACAATGGTGAGAGTCCTTAGAGATACATTACTATCTTTTCTATATATGTCAAATTCTAACTTATTTTCACTATTTCTAATTATTAATACATCTAAAAATGGCAGTTGTCCAGAGTTTTCAATATCATATGTGAAGTTAACTGACGCGAAACGGCTGTTTAATTTCGAAATAAAGTTGTTAATATCAGTGACTTTTGTATCATCCACATACCTGAACCAAAACCTGGGGAAATGCGCTTCTGTTTAGAATCTGTTTATGACAGTGGATTTAGGTTATGCCATATCTCAGTATTGGAGCATGGAACCCAAGCAATATTTTAAGGTAGGACTACCAGTAATGAATAAAGAAGTTTTGCAGAAAAAAATAATTTAGGAACAAACTATTTTCTTTTTCGTAATCAGAAGGAAAATTTATCACCCCTTTTTTTTAGTTTTCAAAAATTTAGATTTTTTATAAAGTTATGACCTTTTAAAATTTACACAATGAGCAACTTAAATTTCAAAACAAAAAATCAAAATTTTCGAAAACAAAAAAAAACAGGGTGATAAATTTTCCTTCTGATTACGAAAAAAAAAAAAAAGTTTGCAAATACTTTACTAATGGTCTACAAGTAATCTGGGGTATCAGCGCATTTTTTGTAACTTTTCTCTCAATTTTCTTTCTGCAAAACTTCTTCATTCAGTACTGATAGTCATATCTTGTTCGGATTCCATACTCCAATATTGAGATATGGTATCGCCTAAATCTACCAGCCGCCACTGGTTTATGAAGAGACTGGCAATGAATGGTGACAAAGAGTTACCCCACTGCTGTTTCTTCATATTGTTCAAAGAAATTATCATTGAATCGAAAGCAATTGTGTTTCATGCAAAGGTTAGTGAATTGAATACATTCTTCTACTACATCTTGACTGAGACTGTTTAATTTGAGCAGATCCTCAAGGTGTTCAATGTCTGTGGTATCGGAATACTTGGAAAAAATGAACAAATTTCAAAGGAGATCAAAATTTCACCTTCTTGCAACTGGATATTTACTCCTTATTAATGAAATCATTGAAATTAATCACCGAGAAACTAGATGGTTGGTGCAATGGGTAAACGTTTGAACTCCTCTATTAACCATATTGGTAGGTGGTAAGTGGACGATCCTATTGCTGAAACAATACATGATTTATATATTTTATTTATGCAGGCAGTGCAATCTAGGTTCACTTGGATTAGATACATGTAACCTCATATTTAAAGCTGGAGTAATAAGGTTATTACAAAAGATTTTTATACGCCATACTGCATATTACTTTGTATTTTCGATTTTTCAATACTTTAGTACGTGATATTTAAAATTTAAACTTTTAAAAATTCCTGGATTCTACATCGAATTATAAAAGAAGGAAATCATTGAAAAATATTTGTACTGGGAGGTGTTCATTAGATTTTTGCAAATTACTAACTACCTACCAAACGCACATAACAAGTAATGCAATGTGGAGTATTGTAAACAAGTTCAAGATTATCAGTTATTATTTATTTAATTCCTGATTAGTCTCTAACACCTAATCTATCATTCGCTGTCCCCAATTACAGTACTGAGAATCTTTACATAATATATTATTTTGTTGGTGGATATTGTTAAATAATTTAAATTTTTTTTGCAACTGAATCTAGAAATTATGTCCCAAAGTTCGAAGATGAAATACCGTGTATACCATTTTAATTTAAATTTTAGAAGATGTCTTATAATTTTTGTCAAACTGAAATTGTGGCAAATAAAGAATTAAAATATGGCATGTATCTATCTTATAAAATATTTAATTTATTTAATAGAAATATACTTTTTATCTCTATATGTACAGGGTTATTCATTATAAATTACCCACCCCTTATCATTGTAATTATTGCCTATAGAAAAAAAAGTTAACATTATTCCAGCTAGGAAAATGACAATTATTATGTTTGATAACTGACATTTCTTTAATGAAATAAACAAAATGGTTTACAGTGAGGAAGAAAAAACCAAATATTTATACAAAATAGATAACAAAGATTTATTTAGAAAATTTAAATATATATAAATGATAACTCATAAAAGATGTTCGATGTTTCCACTATTATTGTCATTGCATAATTGATAACGTCTTCTTATATTTATAATTGCACCGGAAATGACTTCATCTTTACATTCAGATTGTTTATTTCAAGTCGATTCCTGACTTTAATGACTTGAATACAAATTTTTTTTTCGGTTTCCCGATGTCAGTCAGTCCTCCCGTGGCCTCCGACGCCTCACGAGAGTCGCGCCGGCGCATCAACTACAGCCACTCCCCACATCCCGCAGGGTTAGTGACTGTAGATACCAGAATCGTGTGCCCTAAGCAGACGGAGAGAACCCAGAATGACCGCCTTCTGCATTTGGCCTGCCAGTCACTCGGCTGATTTTGGCGGGGCCGGTATGATCTTCAGTTCCGAGAGCAGCGTAGGCTTTATCCCTCCGAGTACACCGATTATGAGGACGACCATTTTGACCGAGTAACCTGGGTACAGCACTTGGAGCTCGTACCGGAGATCGCGATATTTGGTCCGTTTCTCCCCCTCCTTCATATGATGTTATTATTATTATTTTTTTTTTTTTCGGTTTCCCGATGCCGGTCAGTCCTCCCGTGGCCTCCGATGCCTCACGAGAGTCGCGCCGGCGCATCAACTACAGCCACTCCCCACATACCGCAGGGTTAGTGACTGTAGATACCAGAATCGTGTGCCCTAAGCAGACGGAGAGAACCCAGAATGACCGCCTTCTGCATTTGGCCTGCCAGCCACTCGGCTGATTTTTGGCAGGCCGGTATGATCTTCAGTTCCGAGAGCAACGTAGGCTTTATCACTCCGAGTACACCGATTATAAGGACGACCATCTTTACCGAGTAGCCTGGGTACAGCACTTGGAGCTCGTACCGAAGATCGCGATATTTGTTCCGTTTCTCCTCCTTCAAGGTGATGTTTTTCTCCGCAGGTGCCGAGAACTCGATGACATACATCACCTTGAGTTGATGGTCGAGGAGGACTATGTCAGGCTTGTTGGTTTGGATTAGCCTGACCGTCGAGAACGAGTAGTTTCAGTAAATCCGGCATTTCTCGTTCTCGACAACGGACTCAATATCTCCGTACGAGTGCTTAAGGTGGTAGTATAGCACTCATAATGCCGCTTTATGCCGGTGGATGTAGGCCGAAATCGCATATACGGGACATGCAGATAGTAAGTGCATGAGCGATTCAGGCGCCTGATTATTATCATTATTATTATTACTGAAAATGTCTTTTAGAAATCCCCAAAAACATGAATCCATAGGGGTCAAATCCAGACTGTTAGGTGGCCATTTAATAGGTCCATTACGCCCTATCCCTATTGGGAATACATTATTCAAATGATCTCGAACGGGTAGGACACTATACGGAGTTGCCCCATCCTGTATCCAAATCATATCATCAAGTTTGGTTTCCGGAAAATTCTGCATAGGAATATTTTCTGCTTCTGGGATAATTATTTCCAGATAGGTAACTCCAGTTAAAGTATAATCATAAAATATAGGCCCACCAATTTTGTTTCTAAAAATTCCACACCAAACGCTAACAGATTTTCTTCCTGATTTTTTTCTTTGTTTTACCAATCTTTTTCTGTTGTGCTTGTTTTCTCACGACTTTCGATTTTTCCTATTAAAAACTCCTGCCGTAGAAAAGGATGATTCATTAGTCCATAATATTTTAGTAAAAAAAATCGGGATCTTCATCGAACTTTTGAATCATCTGGCGGCAAAAGTTCAGCCTTTTCCTTTTATGAGCCTCTGTTAAAACTTGTACGGGTAAAGTTTTATATGATCTGTAGCTGTTATTTTTTAACATACGTTGGATTTTGGAATAACTTTTACCTAATTGATCGAATGCATTATTTAAACTACATTCAGAATTTTCTAAAAAATAATACAACGTTTCAAAAAAGTCTATTCGCGAATAAATATGGATGGGCTTACCTTCGAAATGAAGTAGTATATCTAGCTGTTCTTCCTGGTTTGCTTGAACTACAAACTTTTTTCTACTAAAACTAGAGGTATTATTCACCTTTCGATAAATATTTTTGAACGTATTTTCTGATGGTGTTGGACGATTTATATACAACACCCTATATGCTTTTTTTGCTACACGTTTATTTTTGTTATTTTGTATATAACAAGTAAATATTTGTACTTTTTCTTCCTCACTGTAAACCATTTTGATTATTTCATTAAAGAAATGTCATTTATCAAACATAAAAGTTGTCATTTTCATAGTTCACTTTAATAATGTTAGCTTTACCATATTAACACTAGTTTAATTAAGATATTCGAAGTTTAATAACTCAAAAACGGTATATGGTAGGGGTAACATATGGTATATTTTTGAAATCAGGAGCAAAGAATTATTGCAAAAATTTAATAAGGGTATCCTATTCCAAAAAAAATATTGTTTTTTTTGTATCCCCTGAAATCTGTACGCTACTGTATTTTGATAGCATTTTAACAAAATTCAGTCAAAACCACATAATTCTTATTTAATACTTTTTTTCTATAGGCAATAATAACGATGATAAGGGGTGGGTAATTTATAATGAATTACCCTGTACGACACTCTGTTCGGGAAAAGTGTACGAACATTTTAACAAGTGACTAAAAATAAACAACTATCAACTCAAATTACCTTGGACAAAAATGCATCTCTTATATAATATAGAACAAAAACCATAAAGGTTTTACTGTTCCTTACATACTCGAAATACACAGAACTACATCGCACATTTAAGTATGTGCCAAATCCGTCCGGCTAGCTATTTTTTTTGGAAAAAATTATAAATCATACTGATATATTTAATTTAAGTGGTTTATTGCTTTATAATTATGGCTTCATGGTCATCCTCAGTCGAGATCTGGGACTTTCTCTATAGCTGAAGTTATTCCTAGGATAAACGATTATTACTCAATAAAATAAAAACTGCTCAATTGGAAGGAACTATCAAAAATACTCATTGGAGTTTGCGTGCTATGTAAGAATGTTTACCAAATCTCATTGCTGAATGGAGTAATGCCAGGGTTGTCTGTTTCACGTTTTCAATTTATCGGTTCAGTTAAAAATTATAACAGGAGAATTTAATATTGTAGTTAACGAACAATATTATGTCAATACTTCTTCAAATCATAGAATATAGTTTTTATGTACATAAATTGTTATTAAATTTAACGATTAACAATTTAAATGGGCGTTAAAACTGGTACCAAGAGTAAACTAGCACCGATAATGTACATTTACGAAATGTGTTTTAATATTTATGTAAAATCATTACAGCTAGGTTTCAATAATAATTCTAGGGTAACGCAGTACTTATTAGTCTGTTGGGTATAAGATAACTTTCCAATTTAGCTATGAGTCCTTAAATATGTGTTATACTATCATCAAAATTATTCATAAAATAAAAAACAGTAAGAGAAATATACTGAAATGAATGATTTTTTTATTTCCTAATACCTAAAATTAGATTTTATTGTCCGAACTTTTAGTATTAATAATAATAATAATAATATTTATTCATCCAAAAGATCATATAAATAATATAGTATAAGTCACTCAGTTACACATTATTGTAAAGACACTTAAGAGTTCAAAACACTATTATTAAGTAATAGGAGAAGGTGATCGTTTAGTAGGTACAGCTTCAATTTAAAACGTGGGACTCCAGGTACAGTGTCTCACAATAAATAATGCTCTCAAAGGTTCCACTCTATCTTGCTACTCTCGTCTATCAAACATCGAACTTTACGACAAGTGTACTCTCTATTTCTTGTACTAGTGTGCTCTGTATTCGTGTACTCTGTGTTCATTAGAATGCAAGTCTAACTGGAGCTGTTCGTTCATATTCCATCCAGTTACTCCAAATTTTCCTGAGATTGGCTGGCATGTTTCCGTAGTTTGCTTATCATTGTTATTCATACCCGATTTAAGTGAATCATATGTTACATTTACCAATTCCTTAAATCATTACTTGTATTTAGTTACTCCAATTTAGAGAAAATTGCAATGTTATATATATATATATATATATATATATATATATATATATATATATATGTTGTTTTTCAGGTTTTCGCGGGTGGTATATAAAAAAAATCAAAAATATTTGTCGGGGCCGGGGGCACGGGGGGGACCGCGCCCGCCCGCAGACCTATTCTCAACAGAAACCCGCCAAAGACCACGTCCCTGGATACCCGAAAACGAATTTAACATATATATATATATATATATATATATATATATATATATATATATATATATATATATATATATATATATATATATATATATATATATATATATACATATATATATATATATATATATATATATATATATATATATATATATATATATATATATATATATATATATATATATATATATATATATATATATATATATATATATATATATATATATATATATATATATATATATATATATATATATATATATATATATAGTGGTGAGAGGTATGAAACTTCTCATGTGGTTCGAATGCTACTATCCGACCGACATCATAGATGTCTCTGTGGCGGATAGCGACTTGCGACACAGCAAGTACCGAGAGCGGCGACCCTAGCCCAGGTGGACTAAACTAATGTTGATAAATATGATTTGAAGGAAACAACTACTCAGCGGGCAAGTACCCCGACCTGCATTGGATTACACCTTCAAATCATGTTAGATCGATAGCCAATATCATTTGTATATATATATATATATATATATATATATATATATATATATATATATATATATATATATATATATAATCTAGAATAACCACTTAATGCATTTGGCCTGCCAGTATGGTATTCACTTCCAAAAGCAACGTAGGCTTTATTTCTCCAAGTACACCGATTACTAGGACGACCATCTGGATTGAGTAATCTGGGTAGAGCACTTGGAGCTCCATCGGAGATCGCAATATTTTATCCTTCAAGGATGACATACATCACCTTGGCTCGATGATCGAGGAGGATTCTGTCAGGCTTGTTGGCTTAGATTAGCCTTATCGCCGGTTACGAGTAATTTCAGTAAGTCTGTCGTTTCTCATTCTCGACAACGGACTCAGTATCCCCAGGGATGAAAGGCAGCACTTGTTATTGGTCTACCCCGTACGGATACCTCATGTGATAATATAGCACTCGTATCGCCGCTTTATATTGGTGGATGTAGGTTGAAGTCACATATATGGGAACATGCTGAAAGTAACTGTATGAACGTTTCCGGTGCCTGATGGCAGGACTTGATATTAGGAACCTTTACATGCCACATGCGGCTACAGTAGATCAAGGTACTGATAACACCATCTACGACTTAATGAATGCGCGACCGAGTTCAACTGAGTTTTTTTTGCTGCCTTGAACAATCCTGCGCCCATCCTGTGAGTTCCTTATGTTTTAGAAACCGCAAACGGGGAGCTGATCTCCTGGGAATGTTACAGGCCATACTCAACACTAGTCTGCCATTCGTACAGTCCAGACTCAAGAGTTCTCCCCCCCCGTGACGTAGGAGGTACACACGAGAAACATATGATCTAGAATGAATAATACTATAAATATTCATCATCTTGCACGTATCTCTGTCTGATTGGCGCAGCTTCTCTTAATTCTACTTCGGCGCACTCTACGAGATATTCTCCATCAACTTCTAATTGCCGCGGTGAAGTGCAGCTGGTACTTCTTCTAGCTGACGGGGTGTTGTGTAACCTGTCCCACACAAGTAGGTTACTTGATGTTTCAGGTATTGTTGAGAAAAGATACGATACTCTCAATAGCGCCATGTATCCTCTACGCGCAAGTTTGCTGCTCTGGTAACAAGTCAGTAAGTCATCCCGTAGTTTCCTCTTCCACCTAAAGCATCCTTACCATTATTATTGTACTAAGCAGAATTACCTACGTAGGTACCCTCTGTTGTTCTATTCATTTCTTTTGACTGCTAAAGTTCTCTATTACTACAAGCACTGCATAGAAAATCAAACTCCTCTATTCTAGTCCAATGGCGAATATTGTCGAGCCGCTAGAGTTATTTGCGACCACCTCCTCTCTTCGCCTAAATCTTTCTCTGTAATATAATCTGCTGAAAGCTATATCGGTTTCCCCGTAGATTGTGTCCAAGTTAGCAAAAATCTCAAAGCAAAAAATAACAAAAATATGTGTTCATGCAAATAGAATTAAAATAGACATAGACTAAACTAAATATAGGTACAAAATAAATAAATTAATGAATGACATGTAATTTATTGGACATTGTATTGCATTCACTCAGTCCTCCATACTCTTGACCACAGAATCCCTGCTTTTATGTATACAGCTTTACGAAGACTATAAATCTGAATAGTTTTCTCAAAAGTTACTATATTTGGTCTTCCCATCTTGTCGGAAATTATAATATTGTTTCCAAACTGTGTAAATTTCTTTTGTAACTCGGAGACGATAAGAATCAGTACCCGCTGGTAGAAAACCCTGCATCTTTTCCACTAGTTAATAGGCTGAAACTGGATCTTCACTGTTTGGTTGAAGCATTTACATACATTTACAAAGACATTATGGTTGACTCTGTCGAATAGTGAAACTAAATTTCTCTTTCTAAAATTAACACTACATGTCTGGTGATTCTGTGTTCTCCTTTGGTAATATAATGAGAGATACGGCAATCTCATGTATGCATTTGTGCCCACAAGAAATTAAACACTCTTGAAACTAAAAACAAGATAACGAGTAACTGTTTATTTTTTATCTTCTTGTCACTGACCATAGAACAAATAATTCTCTTTTAAGATGAAATAACACTCGTTGCCACATGAAACTTCTGTTCAGATTATTTTTTGATACGGGGTGTATTTACAAATTTACTGTCATCATTCAGTTATTTTTCACCACTCTGTATATTGACTGGAATAGCGTTAATTAAATAAAACCATGTATTTTATGCAACTTTTTCCACATATTTTTTCAGTCCTACTAATTACTATATTTTGTGCTGTGCTCAAGGAAATATATATTTTTCTAAAAGATGAATATTTCTAATTTTACTTCTTTCATGATTCTAAGCTTGCTTAGTAAATATATTTAACTATCCAGTCATTATTTCATTCGTTGGTAACGTAATACCCAGCTGAAAGTAAATAAACTGTAGTAGAAAATAAATGGCAGCCGTATATACCCTTGCAAGTTCAGTGAACTAACCGCGCCTACGTACAATGTCGATAAAATGCTTGATAAAGATATTCACCTATGTCTATAGCTCCCTATTGTCTGTCTGAGAAATAAAGAAGGTATATTAATATGTTCTCTGATGCGTTTTAAAGTAAAATGATCTCTGCATTGTATTTTCTGTATTATAAACACGAAAATCAAATTAAATGAGATTCAAAATTGCTGGAAAATCAGTGCAAGTGACATCAACAGTACGCAACCCAGTAACTATGAGTACAAGTCTTCTAGAATTGTAGAACAGATTTTCTGATTACCATACCTAAGCCACATTCTGACAACGAACCAACGCGACGTTGCTGTTCCAAGCAACATTCTGATGAAGAACCGACGTTGCTGTTCGCAACTAAAAGTCCGTGTGCGATGTACGCAAAACGTCATGCTAACCTATATTATTGTACTAATCTGGTCATTAAAATATGGGTCGATTCGACGTAGAGGACCGACTTTAGTTGTTGTGATTACCGACCAAATGTTCACCAAATTTTGCGTCGACCTCAGTCGGTTGTCAGGCTATTTACCAACCTTATTTAAAATTTGCCCTTAACCTGACCTACAAAAGTCGGGTTTAGGTAGTGAAACTAACCAACTTTGTATATTAATCTATTTGTCGTACCTACCTATGTTTATAAAATGGATGAGGCGTATTTACCGTTGAGTATGTATTATATACAAAATAATTATGTAGAATAAACTTTTAATAAATCTGGTGGGGTAAAAATTTAAACGAAAGAAATTTTATTGATGAATATATATGAAATAGGTCGAAAAATATAGTGAACTCATAAGAATAATGTTTATTTAAAGAATTAAAGTACAATTTTTATTTTTTTCTTTAAAAAAATATTTTCCTTTCTCAAAGAAATATTGCTCGCCTTCAGCTCGTACTATAAACGCCTCACTTGTAAAAGAAAACACCATTTTAGCCACTTGTTATATAAAATACTATTTCGCTTGCTTTATTTGAAAAAAAAGTATATTTTGTTTCTTTAAAATAATCAACATGGCCGCCTATGTGGACCCAGAAAATATGATGAAGTCAGAAACTATTACCTAGCTGACTACTGATAGTTCCAAATAAACAATTTTACCTGTATCAATATATAGGGTGTTCTAATAAGACGGATCGAAGTTACATGTGAATAAGGCTTAAACGTCAAATGATTGTTGACATTTATTTTCACATTTGGCATGTTCAGTCTTTTGGCAATTTCAACCATGGAAAGATTAAATATAGAACAACGTGTTAAAGTTATTGAAGCCTATTACGAAATAGGGCGTTCAAACAAAATGCGTTTCACATACTTCGCGATTTTTTTGGTCAGCATAATCGACCTACCGAGAGCGCAATTGGAAAAATCGTTAAAAAATTCAAACTGGGTCGGTGGTAGATGTGAAAGCACCATTGCGTGCTCGTGTACGCCAATCAGTCGAAAACATTGCTGCAATGTGCGAGAATGTGGAATGTGGCCGAGAATCCAGGTACCTCGATTCGTCATCGCGCGCAGGAATTGAACCTCTTCGCGACCACGTTACATCGAATTTTGAGGAAAGATTTGTCTCTACATACTTACAAAATTCAATTAAAGGAAGAACTGAAGCATGCTGACTATTTGAAGTGCCGCACGTTCGCCGATTGGATGCACGAGCAAAGACAAATAAATGAGGATTTTTCACAAAAAATCATCATTAAAGCCCATTTCCATCTTAGCGGCTTCGTTAATAAGCAGAATTGTCAGATTTGGGCTGATGAAAATCCAAGGATGATTGTTGAAAAGCCGATGCATCCACAGAAGGTCACTCTTTGGTGTGCATTTTTTGCTGGCGGATCATTGGACCGTTTTTTTTTTGAAAATGATGCCTGGAATTCTGTCACGGTGAATGGTAAGCATTACCGTGCCATAATAACCAATTTCTTATGGCCTAAATTGATGCTATCGATATCCACAATTTGTGGTTTCAACAGGATGGCGCCACATGCCACACAGCCAATGGCTTAATTGAATGAGAAATTCCCAGGTCGCATCATCACTCGAAACAGTGAAACTAATTGGCCACCAAGATCGTGCGATTTGACGCCCTTGGATTTCTTCCTTTGAGGTTATCACAAGAGTAAGGTCTATGCCAACAACAATTCAACAGCTAAAGGACGAGATAATAAGGCATATTGGAGACACCGATGAGTAATTATGTAGAGATGTCATAAAAATTTTGGACCATTGAATGGAGGTGTGCTACCGAAACCTTGGCGAACATTTGGCCGATATTATTTTTCACACATAAATGCCATGTAACACGATTCAAAAAAGAAATTAAAAATTTGTTGCTAAAAACATTGTGTTATTTACTGTTAACATCAATCCGTTATAACAGACTCAGGTGCTGATCTGCACTAACACTAACGTTCATTCCAAACAATCACGCTATTATCCACCATGCGTTGCAGTTGGTGTATAAATCTTTACTAAATATTTACCAATACCCGCACTATCGACATTAATTTTGAGGTTACGTTAAGCTGAGGTCCAAAAAGTCTCACACCAACGTTCAGCCGACGCTGCTAGATGACTACGTCAGTCAGCAATATCTAACCAACGTTGGAAGTTTACCCAAAAAATTACCTAAACCTACTTAGTCAGATACCAACATCTAATCAACGTTGGATAATGATCTGAAAACACACCTAACGTATTAAGTAGAAATCTGACGTCAAACACCAATGATGGTAAATGTGCTAGACGTAAAAGGTTTGCGAGGTTCACGACACGTTGCTCCGACGTTGTATTATGACTATAAAATTTAAGGCGTTACTTGATTATTATTTGTAATAATTCTGACGTTGAAATTAGTAAAAAAAATAGTCGGTAGTCGGTGAAATGCTACTCGGGTATATTTTCTAACAGAGTATACGGAATGGTCACAAATACCGTATGGTATATTTTCAGGGGATCGTACTGAAAAGTTTAAACACTATATTTCGTGTTAAGATCAATATTAATATTTCCTTTTTTTTCTCCGATTATTGCCCTTACAAGTAGGTATATCTATTTCTCCACTGTGATTTGTAATATAAGTCAAATTTCAATGGTGAAGGCTGACTTGTACAATTTCTCTCAGCGTGGAAATACGGCCATTTTAAAATAAAGAAAGTCTTAATTATAGTGGATTTAATCGATTTTGAGAGTTGATAAGAAAAATTTAGTTTTCTTTGGGAAAATAAGTGGTTTAAACATAATTCTGTTTAAGTGAAGGACAAATCGAAACGTACAACAGAAGAGAAAATATAATAAGATAGTAGAGGACAATAAAATAATTTAAATCAATGTCAATCGGGATAAATGATGAAGTACATAATAAAAGAAAATAAAACGAATAAATGCGAAGATAAATAAATACAGAAATCTGACAGCATATACAGGGTGAGTCAGTTTTTTGTAGACAAACTTTAACAGGAGATAGAACACAAGTTTTTAAAAAGAAAAGTTCCTATAAACATATGTCGTAGAACGCTTCGTTTCCGAGATACAGGGTGTTGAATATAATTTTTTTTTTCTCGAATTTTCATTATAACTTATAAACGAATGCTTAGATTTTTTCCATGTTTGGGGGATAATGCCTATTAATTAAGAGGCATATAACAAGCGATAAGAATGTTCAAAAACTTGCACAGTGGCGGAGTTGAGGGGGTGCTCAACCCCTTTTTTTAAACAGAACTTCTACACCAATGACTATTTTTTAAAAAAAACTGTTATTTTCATTATCTACATACAGTTTAACAAAAATAATGTCCTTCTTCTATTTCGAAATTCCTGTGCATTTCCGAGTTATTTTGATTTTTAGTGTATGATGTGGTACTAAATTAAGTAATTTATTTATTATCAATTATCGGCTAAATATTTAATTCTTTCAACGAAACCTACCTAAATATGGTTTGTTAAGGATTCTAAAAAGCCGAAATCTCTTATTCTTTATCTCTTTCCAATGTAGTCAAAATAAATATTTGTTATATCAAGCCATACTCAAATACAATACATACAAATACATACTCAAAAAATTCGAAAAAAAAAATTATATTCAACACCCTGTATCTCGGAAACGAAGCGTTCTACAACATATGTTTATAGGAACTTTTCTTTTTAAAAACATGTGTTCTATCTCCTGTTAAAGTTTGTCTACAAAAAACTGACTCACCCTGAATAAATTACTTAATTTAGTACCACATCAAACACTAAAAATCAAAATAACTCGGAAACGCACAGGAATTTCGAAATAGAAGAAGGACATTATTTTTGTCAAACTGTATGTAGATAATGAAAATAACAGTTTTTTTAAAAAATAGTCATTGGTGTAGAAGTTCTGTTTTAAAAAGGGGTTGAGCACCCCTCCACTCCGCCACTGTGCAAGTTTTTGAACATTCTTATCGCTTGTTTTATGCCCCTTAATTAATAGGCATTATCCCCCAAACATGGAAAAAATCTAAGCATTCGTTTATAAGTTATAATGAAAATTCGAGAAAAAAAAATTATATTCAACACCCTGTATCTCGGAAACGAAGCGTTCTACGATATATGTTTATAGGAATTTTTCTTTTTAAAAACATGTGTTCTATCTCCTGTTAAAGTTTGTCTACAAAAAACTGACTCACCCTGTATAATATTATGGTGTAGAAAATTATGAATGAATTTATGAATAAGCATAATTTTAATTTGACGACAATGTGGAAAATGTGTAATAAAGTGGAAGTCGTTACGAAGACAGTCTGTAGACGATTGTGGATCGATGTTCTTTGTGAAAAGAGACGGGATGGCTGGTGAATTTATTGTGTTCTTTGAAGCAAGGAGCGAATTAATCCAATCATTCACTCAACATATCCCTGTATCGCTATTTTCCATAAAATCTCTTATTTTCCTGGAGTTGCAGATAAAATTCTTACTTTATTTTATTGTAAATATTTTCCACTTCTGCCGTTACTACAATAGCTGCAGGGAGTGTATTTGATGAATAAATAAGATGACCAATTCTGACTAAGTTTAAGAAGCATATAGTCCTTTTTAAATATTGCATAATTGTCAAAAATTTATTAACAAATTAAGCAGACATTAATTCCAGTCTACTTGGATATTGGATATGTGCCCTTTGTCTCCAAATGTATAGCCTCTTACCGCAAATGTTTAATCTAAGCATATAAGGGATTGTACAACTAGTGGGGAAGTCATATATATGCAACTACGATTTACAAATCCTGTGTTTGAACTGATACAAAAGACACCTAAATTCTATTTCTTCTACTTATAATAATATTTACATATAATATATTTTTTATGGAATGAAATGGAATATAATAACGATAAAAATTTGATTGCTAATTATTTCACTTTTACAAAAACTTATCACAGATAAATATAACATATCTTTTAAACAATTATTTTCCTGGCTATTTATCAAAACGCTGAAATTTGGATTATAAGGAAGATAATATGCACATTATGTTCAGTACGACTGACTCAATAGTGTTATTTTTATTTCTAACTACTCTGTTCAGTAAAACCAAAAATAAATAAACAAAGTTATTCACCAGTTGAACAATCACTTCAAACCTTTAAAACATCCACCGACACGTGTTTCCGCATTTTGCTTTGTCAAGATGGCCCTTAGAATGCCTCGAAAGTAACTAAGAATCTAAGTAAATCCTAATGTAATAAATAGTTATCTTCGAGGCTTTCTAAGGGCCATCTTGACAAAGCAAAAATGCAGAAACACGTGTCGGTGGATGTTTTGACATTGATTGTTCAACTGGTGAGTACTTTTGTTTTATTTCTTTTTGATTTTACTGAACAGAGTAATTAGCATTAAAAATAACATTATTGAGTTAGTCCTACTGAACATAATGTGCATATTATCTTTTTTATAATCCAAGTTTTAGCGTTTTGGCAAATAGCCAGGAAAATAATTGTTTAAAAAGATATGTTATACTTATCTGAGATATGGTTTTGTAAATGTGACTCACCCTGAATAAATTACTTAATTTAGTACCACATCAAACACTAAAAATCAAAATAACTCGGAAACGCACAGGAATTTCGAAATAGAAGAAGGACATTATTTTTGTCAAACTGTATGTAGATAATGAAAATAACAGTTTTTTTAAAAATAGTCATTGGTGTAGAAGTTCTGTTTTAAAAAGGGGTTGAGCACCCCCTCCACTCCGCCACTGTGCAAGTTTTTGAACATTCTTATCGCTTGTTTTATGCCCCTTAATTAATAGGCATTATCCCCCAAACATGGAAAAAATCTAAGCATTCGTTTATAAGTTATAATGAAAATTCGAGAAAAAAAAAATTATATTCAACACCCTGTATCTCGGAAACGAAGCGTTCTACGATATATGTTTATAGGAATTTTTCTTTTTAAAAACATGTGTTCTATCTCCTGTTAAAGTTTGTCTACAAAAAAACTGACTCACCCTGTATAATATTATGGTGTAGAAAATTATGAATGAATTTATGAATAAGCATAATTTTAATTTGACGACAATGTGGAAAATGTGTAATAAAGTGGAAGTCGTTACGAAGACAGTCTGTAGACGATTGTGGATCGATGTTCTTTGTGAAAAGAGACGGGATGGCTGGTGAATTTATTGTGTTCTTTGAAGCAAGGAGCGAATTAATCCAATCATTCACTCAACATATCCCTGTATCGCTATTTTCCATAAAATCTCTTATTTTCCTGGAGTTGCAGATAAAATTCTTACTTTATTTTATTGTAAATATTTTCCACTTCTGCCGTTACTACAATAGCTGCAGGGAGTGTATTTGATGAATAAATAAGATGACCAATTCTGACTAAGTTTAAGAAGCATATAGTCCTTTTTAAATATTGCATAATTGTCAAAAATTTATTAACAAATTAAGCAGACATTAATTCCAGTCTACTTGGATATTGGATATGTGCCCTTTGTCTCCAAATGTATAGCCTCTTACCGCAAATGTTTAATCTAAGCATATAAGGGATTGTACAACTAGTGGGGAAGTCATATATATGCAACTACGATTTACAAATCCTGTGTTTGAACTGATACAAAAGACACCTAAATTCTATTTCTTCTACTTATAATAATATTTACATATAATATATTTTTTATGGAATGAAATGGAATATAATAACGATAAAAATTTGATTGCTAATTATTTCACTTTTACAAAAACTTATCACAGATAAATATAACATATCTTTTTAAACAATTATTTTCCTGGCTATTTGTCAAAACGCTGAAATTTGGATTATAAGGAAGATAATATGCACATTATGTTCAGTACGACTGACTCAATAGTGTTATTTTTATTTCTAACTACTCTGTTCAGTAAAACCAAAAATAAATAAACAAAGTTATTCACCAGTTGAACAATCACTTCAAACCTTTAAAACATCCACCGACACGTGTTTCCGCATTTTTGCTTTGTCAAGATGGCCCTTAGAATGCCTCGAAAGTAACTAAGAATCTAAGTAAATCCTAATGTAATAAATAGTTATCTTCGAGGCTTTCTAAGGGCCATCTTGACAAAGCAAAAATGCAGAAACACGTGTCGGTGGATGTTTTGACATTGATTGTTCAACTGGTGAGTACTTTTGTTTTATTTCTTTTTGATTTTACTGAACAGAGTAATTAGCATTAAAAATAACATTATTGAGTTAGTCCTACTGAACATAATGTGCATATTATCTTTTTTATAATCCAAGTTTTAGCGTTTTGGCAAATAGCCAGGAAAATAATTGTTTAAAAAGATATGTTATACTTATCTGAGATATGGTTTTGTAAATGTTAAAAAATAATAATTAGCAAAAAATTTTTTTATTATTATATTTCATTTCATTCCGTATTTAAAATTATTACCTAACTTGTTTTAAAATATTTTTTATATTCTTAAAAATAACACCGAATTTAGACCCTCATTTTTATTTAATATTTTGATATTTTTTAAAATACTAAAAAAAAATATTTTTTGAATTTGCCAACGCTGCTATACGCCACGGTGAGCAAGACTTTTTGTGGGATAGAAAGTTTGGAAAAACACTTCGTTTCTGCAATCAGAAAAGTTTAAGTCCAAGTGCATGGAATTTTACCTTAATTTAACATTTTCTTTGTGTAGGCCAAATTAGGCACTTTATGAAAAAAAATTGTTTATTAGAGAATGGTACTTGAGTTGGTAAAGTGTTTATAGCTATGTACTCGATACCGAAAGTCGATGGTTCAATTCCATCTTGTAGCAAGTTAGAAATTTAATTTGTAATTTGTTTCGGACTATCGATGGAATTGCCGATATTCTGTATGTGGTTCGGACTCTACAATAAACTGTAGAGCGTCGTCTCTCTTTACCTAACACCAAATCCTACGATTTTCAGGGCGTTACTTTGGTAACTTGAGAGAACCTTTTAAAAAAACATTTTTAGAGAGACAAAAGAAAAGCTCAAATATAAACATTGTTATTCTGTCTACATACTTATGTCATACCTAAAAAATTACTTCTGAGTTCTAACAAATAATACTATATGCATTTAATAGAGAAATAAATCTAGATAGCATATTATTAGCTAACAGAATTCAATATTAATACAGGTGCATTCCTCTTTTTCAGAAAGTGAATAATTTGGACGATAGAGAATTGAAATATTTCATGGCTAAATCTTCTGTAGTGTAAGCTGTGAAATTTGATAGGTTGTTGTTTATTTGAAATTATTAATTTTGTCATTCTTTGCTAAATTTGTATTTATAATAAAGCATGAACACAAAATTAAATATTTCTTTTTAACAACAATTATTTCACCACAAACAGATTTTATCGATATTGAGTATAAGATCTAACTATTTAAAATAAAGAACTCCTTCCCATAAAGCAATTTACGAGCTTTCCATCAAGAATGTACACATTAAATATATATTTATTCTTCTTAATGTGTGCACAACTTGATATAAATGGTTACAAAACTTAACACACATTGATGCAGATGAAATCTACTTAGAATTTGGAGTGATTTTGAATGGTGCAACAAAAAATCTACCAAAATTAAATCTTCACCCCATAAATTCTAAAGGTAATCCAACACAAAAAATATTTGTAACTAAATGTTGGGAAATATTTATATACAATAGTGATTATTCATATTAACATTATTTTTAATCATAATAGTAAAGTATTCTTATTCCTGGATACTCTGCCATATTTACAAGTTCAAGAAATTAGCAAATATGTACTGTTTTACTCGGAATAAAAAAACCTAAAAGATTTTACTCCACATTTTCATCGCATTAGTTGAGCAACCTATCGTAGTTTTTACAGAATTACAGAGAGCATTTCTTGACAAGAAAGTTCTATATAGATATATGAAATAAGCACTTTTAAATTTACAAGCACTTAATATTTTTGGTACTTCTTAGTGTCTGTGTCTGTGTAAAGAAAAATATACCATTTCTTAAGCTTTATTTTAATATACAAAATATCCATTGTAAGTTGTTATAGGATGAATTTATATTTAGAAAAAAGTGAATATTTCATTTATCGTTGATGAGTTTAAGAAAACTTGTTTTAATATGCTAAGAAGTGAAGAATATTTGTATTATTGATCATTTTGATGATTCTAAATAGAATTTTATATAGTTCGATTTAGTAAATGTCCGAATCAATATACCAAAAAACTAAGGTTTTTATATTCCAGTATTTCACATATTATTACAAACATTTTTAAGACTTTTATTACAAAAAAATGTTTGGGAAAATAATATATATTAACATAATTTAATAAAATGTAATAAATATGAGAAATTTAAAAATTAAACAAAATTTATTTTTAATGTCTCAAGATTTGTAAATTATACATACTAGTATATTAATAGTTTTTTAAAACGCAGAATTTTACATAAATTACACAAGAACGAACTTAGTAATAACATTTGTAAAAATGACTGCAAATGCAAATCTTCATAAATAAGTCGGCCCAAAAGTAACATCTGCATTTCATATATTTATTTTAACATCAAAATTAAGTCGATTTCAAATTGTGAGTTTGTGATTTAAAATGTCGACATTTCACATAGGACTGTCATTCCACATTTATAACAATGTTGTCCATTCTATAAACCATAGAACTGCACCTCTAATATCTATTTAATAAGTTTAGATTTGTGCAAGTGAAGGAGGAAGGAGCCTACAGTTTATAGTGAAATTCTAACCACTTGAAGAAATCTTTTAGATGAACACTGTTTCATGGCACGTGGGACTGATATATGCTCTAGCTCCAATTTGCTGGCAATATTTCAGACAAATGGTTGTAATAAATTATGGTGTGTTACACAGATATGGAATATATATTTAATTGCAACGAATTGTAGAATATTATATAGACTTTAGTTTTAGTGTATATTTATGCCATAAACGTGTTAATAAGTAATTTTTAATTAATAAGTTTTTACCCATAAATAGAAAATTACAATGCCACATCAAAGTAAAAAAAATTATTCTTGCTTCCAAAATTTATAAATGTTGGCAAAGTTTAAGGCTTAAGATTGTGTTATTTAATGCTCTTTTAAGCGTTTGGTAGATATTTTGACTTATACAATGAGAACCAAATATTATTTTCAAACTGCGGTTAAAATGTAAAGTGGCAAAATGTATTTATGATGTTGTGTTTATATAATAAAGTAAGCATTGGAGTTTTGTTCCAATGTAGTTTGACATATCAAAATTAATACGCATTATATTCAACAAGGAATACTTTGTGTCAAGAATTTTGTGAAAATTCAATAAAATGGGTTTACGTCAAACACAGGATATATAAAAACAGGCCAAGAACTCTTAATGACCTCAAATGAAATATAGGAGATGAAATTCGCATAATACCAGAACATATTATGTAATGTAATAATTGATAATTTTGTACGGCGTTACCGAAAGAGGAGTCTGTTTACTGCATACTATTTTTCATTAATAAAACTCCCATTCTATTTGAATGTTTTATGTTATTGTGAATTAAGAAATTTTCTTAAAGTTTCAAAGTGATAATAGACAATTGGCCCCAACTATATGGACAACTGTCCCAAACTGTATTACCACATTTATACGAAAATGGAAAAGAGTTAATTTGTTCATTATCCCAATGTGTCCCTGGTAATACACTTGGATAATGAACAAATTAAATTTCGCTGTATAAAACAGCCCAAATGGTGAACGTTTGTTGTTTTTTATTAATATTCTGCCGATTCTTGATAAAGAATATCTATCAAAATATGTTTAAAAATTGAAAATAAAACTTAAATGTTATACACAAACTTAGCTAATCAAGTCACAAAATTATCAAAAAATTTAATAAATACAGAGTTGAAAAGTCCATTTGTTGCATTATGTGTTAGGAATTAGTGGACAACGTATTATCTCATAAAAATTTACAAATATAGCAATTAAACTCGAATTTACTTTCTTATTAAAATTTACATTGAAAGACATTTAATCTAACTTCTATACTACCCTTATATATTCAGCTGGGGATGAAATTCAGCCATATGAAATATTATTTCTTGCAAAATTGACATTTTCAATTTTTCAAGCTAGTAACTTGCGCTATCCTGGTAGAACACTAATAGTGGATCTATATTGGCTTTATATTGTAAAAACATTTGCTCAATATATAACACCCAATATGACTCAATATTGGCTAAACTGTATTGGGGAGATATTAAAAAAACCACATCATATAATATTTTATTCAAATTTAAATCAATATTTAAAATTAAATATTGGATCCATATTTAATGTATAATTTAGCCCAATGCCAGAAAAATAGTAATTAGGTGAAATACTGAATTTAAGCATTATTCAATTTTTAAATATATTTAACCAATACTAAATGTGAACATCATGAAATATTTAATTTACATATTGTATTCAATGTAAATATTTCAGTTCATTGGCGGGCTTGTAGAATTTAGTACTGCCACTAAATATTGGTTGTCGCGTATTGCAATGTAATCCTCTTTACCAATACCAGTAGATATGTTTCGTTCTTCTATGAACTAATCCGTACAACAGGCTGGGCTGGAGAAAGTGATAACGTCGCAGTGACATGGACCAAGTTCTTGTAGATTAAATTCACAGGTGATACAACGGGCCATCCCTTGATAGAAAATACTAGTCAAGATGTGCATGTAGTGTCAAAACCAACTATCCAATATAGAGTATATGTGTTTTTCAGTGTTTCAAAACCAATATTCGTCGTTATAAATCGACATCGATTGTACTATATTGACAAAAATCTTTAAACAATATGGCATGAATATCAACTTTTCAGTATTATATAATCAATATTAGTTTATTATGATAAATGTTAATAAAACAGAATATTTTAAAATTGACTTTACCAATAGAATGAATATGAAATTTTAAATGTTTTAAAATGAAACACAATACATCAATATCTACAAATATTAGTTTAATGACAATTTATCAGTTGGCATGAAGTCAGAATAGATTTTTCTATATTGAAAAAATGTTATTTATTTGTATGGACGAATATCGATCAGATAATATGATTTAATAGAGAGTTTGACAATATATAATCAATATGAAATCAGTCGATATTTGTTACACAATAGTGCCGAAAAATGTAATACCAACGTGACACAATAGACTTTTCAATATAGTAATATCACTGTTTATTTGAATTGAAGAATATTCATTAAACAATATGATTTTACAGAGATCATTTCAGTATGGAGTACATATTGGTTTTTCAATATTTTGAAATCAATATTCGTCGTTACGAATTGATATTTGATGTAAGAAGAATGTAATAACAACGTGACCTAAATATCAACTCAATGTTTATTTGCATTAGGAAATACTGATTTAACAATATGACTTTACAGAGAGTTTGCTAATATAGGATAAATATAGACCTTTCAATATTTTAAAACCAATATTCGTTATTATGAATCGATATTTGTTGAATGATATTGACAACATAACACAGCCATTTTTCAAAGATCATTTTCATACAATGCAGTAAAATTGTACAATGGTATATCAGAAAATTTTAAATCAATGTCACTGCAGCAATTTAAAATATCTATAAAAAATGAATTATTAAATGGATGAATAAATAAATAAAAGTAACGTTAGCTTTATGTGAAAAATTTCTTTAGTTTTAAATTTTTATTTTGTTTATACTTGTAATATAATAGATATAGGTTTATTTTACGAACACACTTATATTACGAATTCACAGATGTTATAAGTTTAGGAAATAACGTGAAATAAATTATAGTTTTAAGATTAGTTTAAGTCTATTAAATAATGCCTCTGTTTTTTACATTGGCATCCTTAAAATGCGCGGTTAAGTGTAAGAGTAGCCTTGGCTAAACTTCGCCGAGCATTCCCCAACATCTAACATATTATTATTGTAAATACAATCTTTTTTTGTATTTATTCAGTATTAATAAAGACGTTTTATTATTATTATTATTATTATTATTATTATAACTATTGTTAAAATAATATTACATCAATAAAGTGTTCAATATTGCAATAACAATATGCAATTGTATGGATAAATACTCGTTAAACAATATAATTTCGAAAGATCCTCGCAAACATGTAGACCATTTCAATATTGTAAAATTATTAATGATATTTTTCAATATTATCTGCTATTATCTAGATTGGAATATGTAAAAACAATATATTGCCAACATAACACAACCAATTTTCAAAGTCAATATTTATTAATTTTGATCCAATATTTTTTACGAGTTTGGAGTATCAATATTGACCCATAATTAAATTTGTGTCTCACCAATATTATGTTTTATCTGGGTAATTGCAATAAATTAGTTCGGTGAGATAATTAATCTGAAATCTTATAAGAATAGCTTGTTATAATCGATATCGCCTAATTTCTTTCTATATAAAATAAGTATTCGTAAAATTTATGGGCGACGATATTGCTGGGAGCTAAACTATGAACAATACTTGTTATGAAGCAAAGAAAACAGAATCGATCCAGTTGAATATTTATACCCAGATCCTTCGCCAATTTAGTGAAGGCGTGTATAAGGTATAAAATTGAAAATGAACTTTAAACTGCGCATGATGTAATTTCATCAAATGACTTGAACAAGCATCCAAAATAACTTTCTCAAATTTTAACATATTTAAAAAGTTTCCAAGCATGGAAATTTTATACAGGTTTGAATAACAAATTTGAAAGTTGAGGGCATTTTTTTAGGGTCTTATTTATATTAACGTCCTGGCGGATTTTCACACATTGCTATTACACCACTCCACCAGTACAGATACACACAAAGCAACTATTTCCTCCGACATTTGCCAGATGCTGCAGTTGAGACTCGACTCAGGAGATTTTAAGAGAGATCGACAGTGACTAGCCGTGTTCTGTCACATAACAACGCTCTAGCCAACTGTGCTACTATACATACATACACTATACATTCATACCCTAGCGAGGATCGATTCCGGATCCCTGGTCTCAAGCCTAACGTTAAGCACTGAACCACTGAGCCGAGCATACAATAATTTCATTACTATATTAATGCCTGTGTCTTTCATCGCAAAGAACATGCTTATGATTCAGATATTTATAACTTTTCCTCTAGGTCTTATCATGTGCTTGAGTTAAACTAAAGTTTATGAAAAGCGGTGACAAAAACTTTTCTACGTTTATGGAAAAAGGGCAAATCTTCTACATATTTACATTCGGTTTCTTCTTATAACTTTTTTAAGTTATAAATGCGAATAAAATTCATACTGATGTGACGGTTAAAACAGACATATTAATTTATTTAGCTGACAGATACATACATGTATTTATGAGAAAACTAGTACACATTGTTTTATGAAAAAAAAAAATTACATGTATCGCCTTATACAATCACAGTTGGAGAGTGACTTTTTTATTTATTGAATTCTCCAAGAAAAGTTGAGCGATCCTCAATTACAAACAAAATATTCCAATTTGACGTTACATACTATTACATAACGTCGAAATCTTTTTACGTTTAAAGTTACCCTACAGTTAGTAAATATGTAGATCTATAATTAGCTCTTGTGATCAAACATTGTCAACTATATTATTTATTTGATTTTTATTTTGGTATGTTAAAATTTATCGTTCGAATTACAAAATTTAAATTCTGAATCAGTACTTTGTCATCTGCAATGATAAAAAATTCTAATATTAATAGAAGTTAACATACAAAATTAAAAAAAAAACATTGTAAAATTTTGTATGTAAGGACTTGGGAGATGTCATTCCACAGACGAATTTTTAAACCTAATACTGTATTCCGAAAAACTCGTGATATAATAGTATTAAATTAAAATGTAATTATTCCCAGTGTATTTACACATTAATAACCATTTACAGGGCACTTAAAAGAGTGATGTTTTAAAAAATCATATCTGCCACATCAGTTACAATAGAACTTCCAGATTTAGAACGATCCTAGATAAAATGCTACTTGAGAGCATGGGGATACAAAATTTAAACTAAATGTAGAATATATGGTTACTTAGACATAAAAAATGGAAAAACTCTTCAACTTTGATATTTAATATTGTATATATTAACATATTTGCCATAATCATTTGCTCACGTAATAAAAAATCTCTTTAAAAATAAACTGTAAAAGTTATCTGTAAAAATACTCAAGCAGAAATAATTATACTAGAAGGTGCTGAGCTCTAGAGGAAATTGACGAAAACTATATAAATAGATCCTTTACTACATGTCCATTGTACAGTATGTATATGCAACATATATTTAAGTTTGTTGCACCCAAAATTTGAAAGTTATTTAAATGTATTAAAGGATTCTTAATTAATTATTCTTTTTTCATGTAAAACCAGCGCCGATGGTCGTCAATCTTCTGTCTAAGGAGGAGGTTATTTTATTTCCGTAATATAGCAATTTTGTTCAGTGGTTCAGTTCGACAATATTCAAGCTATATATATGTTGTGTATACAGCGAGTATAAAGATATTTTTTATTTATCCGATATTTTCTGTTTAGAGTATTGCGTTAGTTGACGTAAAATATGGTGAAGCAGACCGCGTTTTATGTAAAGTTGCAATCCTATCATAGGAGGCCATACACATGAAGTCGTTGTCCGCTGTAATGAAACATGTGTCGTCGAAAAAACACCAAACGTTGATTGGCGGAGACAAACAAAGGTGGTAAAACCGGGAGAATCTGTTATGTAAAGAATTTTCATTGTGAAAATACGTTAAAAAAAACGTAAAAGAAATTGAAAAATAAGAAAAAAATAATACATTTAAAACATTTTTAACACGCTCTATCTCGAAAACGAAAGGAATTGGGAAATAAGTGTATTATATATTATATAATTTATTGCATTTCTTTAGGCTCCTCCACCGTGTGGTACTATGTATTGTACTTTTTTCATGGTCACCCTGTATAGTCAGTCAATTGATCGCTTCTAATTGCCTAGTTATCCTAGATCATCTTAGGGCCTTAAGTCATAATCAAACGAATATAAATGAAAATGTGTATCCTCATTTATCTCCTTGACCAGTAAGTAACCCTGTCGTGACAGCTTCGTCTTTATCATTGTCCTCATTGACGTGTTTATTTTTATTATTAGTTTAATCGTCATTTCCGTCCGTTTCCTTTTCGAAAAGTTCGGGAAATTGAAAGAGAAAATTTCAGAGCAATGGCGACACATGATGCCGTACAGCCCTTAGTACAATTGTGCGAAATTTGGATTAATAAACTGTGTGAAATAGGGATCTCGGTTATTGTGATGGTTTTCAGAGTTGTTTTCCAGTTTTCTTGTCGATCCACGCTATTTTTGTATCTGGTAGTACAAGCAGAAATAGTGTCGCTGTGCTGCTGCTTATGACCAGGGCAAAGGAGCCAAGTTCACCTTCTTTCTAGTAGCAGATTTGGCAAACTTGATATATCTGACCATATTTAATGACATTTTAATGGATATTGCGTCATGTAATGATGTGCGATGTCCTTGAGTATAGAGTTCAAATCATTAAAAATCTGTACAGCGCCTTTAAAGTCCTCATGTTTTGTGAATATCTTCAAATTACCTTTCTGAAAGGAGCATGATGTTGTGTCGCAACCTCCAGAAGGATGCAAAAAAAGAATGGTGCCTCTGGTATTTTCTTACAATTCGAATGAAGAAAAAAAAAATTGCGTTTTTACGAATTTCTCGGAAACTATTGAATTTATCGAAATGAAAATGTCAGTTTATTAAAGATTGACCAAAATGGTTTTAGCACGATTTTTATTAGTACCATGGTTCCTGAGTAAATATTCAATAAACTTCGATTTTTTTACTCTTCATCTAATTCATTTATATGTACTCCGAAACCGACTATCATATCACGTACTCGTGTCGTGATTACAAGCAGAGGCAATATAGTCTTGACGAAGCCCTACATAAAAATACATTTCTAGCAACTGTTCAATAATTATGAGATTTTAGAAGTTTTATGCCTCCAAATCACAATCGTGGAAGACTAGTTACAAATAGCATTCTAGATATCGAATCAGAACTTTTGGAGGCGGTTGAAGAAAATCCTGGTACAAGTACAAGAATACTGGCCCATGAATTTGGCGTATCACAGTCAACAGTTGTTTTGCTATGTTTGTGCGTAGGAGTGATAGTGCCAATTCGTCGAGTGTTATATGTTATTGTTTATTACTTTTAAATTGTAGTTTAAGTATTTACTAGTGCAGTGCAGTGACAACAATGAATATTTCGTCCGTGGGAAGACATTGTGTGATATTTTTATTAGTGATTAGTGCAATTCTCGGAAACTAATATTATTTACTGACTATTAGTGTGTTTTTAATTTTTGATTGTTATTAGTGATTTATTTTTGCTGTGTACCAGGATATGTGGATTATTTAGATGTAGAAGAGATTTTTTCAATTGTTTGTGTGAAGAATGCCAATTTTTTTTCAATATTAGGATTTTTTTAGGGGTAAATTTATATATTTATAAAATAGTGTAATATCAGAATTTATTGTTGATTTTACTAACATAGCCCCAATAAAACTAACACCACAAACACTTCTTTCCTGGCAGGTAAAGCTCAAACCTCCAAGTCGTGCTTGCCGGGTAACAAATGAAAATATCTTATTTAAAATTTTCGTTATTGGCTAAACTGGGCAAAAAATAATTCTATTGTAGATGAGATAGCAATTAACAATTTAAGACTTCGATCGATTCACGGAACAAAAGTGAATCATCCTTGAGGCCAGCTGATGTTTTTGTGCTATCCACGTGTTAAGTAAACAAATCTGCTATTTCTTTCTTTAAAGTAGATGCTTCTTTATAAAATGATTATTTTCAATTTCATTTCATTTTTAGAAAATAATTCAAACCGCATCTTACCAGTTATGCACTAATTTAAAATATAATTGTGACGAACTGATAGTGGCAACACTGCCTTCAGTTAGGTCATTTGTGTGAACGGCGTTTAGAAAGATATCCAGTGGCCATCAAAATAAGTTGCTGGAAGACGAAAAAATTATCAGAAATTCAAATTTTTTTTTTGTTCAAAAAATTGTTTGACAGTGCCAATCAATTGCACTTGACGAAATATATTGAGGGTTAAAATATAGCTACGCATTTAAAACTCATCCTGTATATAGATTTTTTAAATCACCCAACAATGGTGGGATTAAACATGGTGAATTAATATATTTTTTAATTACTAATAACAGACAAACGTTACGTTTATATTTTTAATGAATAATATAAAAACAATTTAGTTTTACAAATAGATAATGCTATGCTTAAGAGTATTTATTTTTTAAAACTTTTTGTTTGATATTTTAGATTTTATTGATTACATACTTGTAATTTTTGAATCATAAAAGCGAGAAAACAAGCTCTAAAATTTGTTCGATCAGTCAACGGAAAACCCAATCGATTTTAAATTTAAGTCACCTTCAAAATTTTAGTCGCCTTTAAAATTTTGCCCCCCCTCAATTTCATCGCCCCATGCTCGGGCCTCGCGGGCCTAAGCCTAAATCCGTTCCTGTACATACGTTATTTTCAATTATATTCGTTCGATTGTGACCTCAAATATCAAATTGGGGTATAAATAAATTAATTAAATGTATTAAAATGTCAATTAACGAGTCCTTTCTTCAATCACTTAGGATATTTTCAAAGTGAAGTTAACCTTTATTTTATGTTCAAACTGGTAATTGGAGCATACTTTGATGATATATGTACTTTAATGAGGCAGGTTATGAAGGCAGGATTCGAACGCAGCAGGATGTACGCGATTTACTTAATGTTAAATACTCTCAACGCCAACTCATTTGCTAGTCAACCGTTAGTAAACTAAGTTTTAAATATTCTTTTGACGGTTCAAGAAAATCACCATGTTGTTGGTTTTGATGAGAATGTTATTCATCATAGAGTATAGAGCATCTTTCGCAAAGAAAAATTCTACAACATAAAATTCAACTTGTGCACAAGCTAAACGACACGGCTTTGATCAGATGAGTTTTGTTAACAGATACAAGGGTATTAATAAATCCATTGATTCATTGGAAAAAACAGCTTTAGAAAGTTAGGTTTTTGAAAGACGAGCCAAAGGAGTTATTTTAATTTTACTTAATTACCATTTAAATTTTTTCCTGTGTTATTAATACATAAATAAGTAACCTTTTTAAATTAAAAGAGTTAATCAGATTATGAATTACCAAATTTTTAATTATTATATCATCAAAGTTCAATGTTAATACTAAACTATTGGTAACAAGTTTCTGCGAGATTTACACGCCGCCGGCTAGTATAGTTATAAATAACCCTTGTGACAGATTAACAATATATTACATGTGAATGTGGCGGAAATAATAGGCAATGGAACAAGAGACATGTGGCACTATATGTTCTAGCTGGATTCGTTCATTAAACGAATATTTTCAAAAATATAGAAGATTAACCAAGTAGCAGGTCTCTCTGTAAACTTAAGAAAATTTGTATCACAGCCAATTCACTGTAAATGAATTTTGCTCAAAATGATTTAAATTATCTGTATTTAACTATTTATGAAGGTAAATATATAAATATGGTATATTTCTGGGGATAAATGTGCTAAATTTAAAATTTCGGGTATCACTTAACACCATATTGTTTAATAAGATTTGCAGGAAACAACTACTCAGCGGACAAAAGTCCCGACTTGCATTGAATTAAACCTGCAAATCTTGTTTGCTAGCTAAGATCATTTGAGGACCTTAGTATAAATGCTTTTTTTTTTGGATTTGAGATAAGTGTATATATGAGAATTTAATGTTGATATTTGTTTAGAGCAAAACAGATACAAGTGCAATATTGACCTTAACTGCCATCTTTTGGCAAGTAGAAATACTATATAAATAATTTCTACAGTTTGGTCAGTGCAAAACAGGTATAAGTGTCACTTGTACCCATTTTTTTCCAAATGAAAGTCAACCATTAATTACTAACCTTTTTACTTTTAGTGTATGTTTTGTGCTTTTAGTTGTGCAAGTGTCATTAAGCTGTTAATGAGTTTAGTGTTTTCACGTTATAGTAAGGATTTTTTTAGTGATTTGATTATTACTTGTTACCCTTTATATTTTGCTCTGAATATTTTGAATACAGAAGGTAAGATTTAAAATAAGATTGAATTTGTAAGGTTATGTTTATTTTTACCTTTTTTTCCTCTTTTTAAGATTCTGATATTGCTGATCCGTACGAAACAGATGAGAAAAGTGATTACGTTCCTGAAAATGATTCGTCGTCATCTGACGATGAACCAAGTGCCCACGAAACAGAGGCGGAGGCCACAGAAACTGTGGAAGAGGATCACAAAACCCTATCAAGAACAAGAAAGTGGATATGAAATGTGAGTAAATGGCAAGTGAACGAGAAAAAAATCTTTTAGAAATTCTGGATAGGCATACATTGGCCACAAAAAGAAAACTCATCCACCAGGCGAACTGCAACCATACCAACATAGTTGTCGATTTAACTGCAACAAATATATATTAGAAGTAGATAGACGTGCTGTTTTTGAAAAATTTTATGCTCTGTCATCTTACGAATTACAGAACTCACTTTTATCTTCCTGTATTAAAAAGAAACCTGTACAAAGAAAAAAGTTGAAGTTAAAGGCAAAAGTCTCAGTACTGAAATATTTCTGGTAAATAAGCGTATCTGCAAAATGTTTTTTCTTAAAACTTTTAATGTTAATAACAAAAGATTTAATACTATTTGTAAATAAAGTAGCGCTGTTGGTATTTGTGAAAAAGACAAGAGAGGTCTAGGTCCTGGCAACAAAATTGATTCAGTAAAATGAAAACTGGTCATCGAACATATTAAAATGCTTCCAAAATATCGGAGTCATTACTCTAGAAGTTCAAATTTTAATACTTGATATTTATCACCAGATCTTAATATTAAAAAAAATGTACGATTTGTATATTGAACACTGCAAGAAAAGGAATTTAGTTCCTGTTAAACAGTCTTATTACCGACACGTTTTTAATACAGAGTTTAATTTAAGATTCCACCGCCCTAACTCTGATACATGCAGTACGTGTGATAGTTTTAATAATACCATCAAAAATTCTCAGAATGCAGAAAAAGTTAAGGATGCAAAAATAATGCAGTTGGTTCATCACAGAAAAGCTATCCTCAAAACAAAGTGACTCAAATCTAAATAAAGAATCAACAGATACTCATGTAATTTGTTTTGACCTACAACAAGCTTTACCAACTCCAGTTATAACCACCTCAAAAGTTTCTTACCTAAGGCAACTCTGGACCTACAACTTTTGTATACACAACCTCGTGACAGGAAAGTCCGACATGTACGTTCAGGACGAAACAATCGCTTCCCGAGGCTCACAGGAAATTGGGTCCTGCCTGATTCATTATATTACTAATGTAATTCCTCAAAATATCACAAAAATTATTGCTTATAGCTACTCCTGTGGAGGGCAGAACAAAAATAAAAATATTGCCAAACTTATCATGTACTGCTTGGTTAAAGCTACAAAAATTGACGAAATTCATCATAAATTTTTCGAACCAGGCCATACGTTTATGGAATGTGATCAAGATTTTGGTATAATAGAAAAGGTGAAAAGAAAGATTCCTCCACATCGGAGAAAACTATTAAAAAGTTCATGTAAAAAATGTACGGTTTACGTAATGACCAAAGAAAATTTCTTCAGTTTTTCTACATTGAATAACATTATAAGCGACTCAAACAAAGATATAGATAAACGTGTCATTAAATGCTTTTTTTTATAAAAATACTCTGGACTAAGAATTTCCTTTTAACAAATGTATATGTCCTGCTAAAGGAGCAGGAAGACCGAAGTTAGCATTAAAAGACACGTTTGTGCAGTTAAACACAGATAATTTAAAAATAAACGAGCTAAAGTGGAAAAATTTTTAGACCCTTTTAGAATATATTCCTCCACTTTATCATGAATATTACAACATGCAACACGAGAAAAAAGAAAAAAAGGGAAATAAAAACACTAAAGTCAACAAGAAGGAAAACCAAACTGACAAAGTAACTGTAGCGGAAATTGAACCAGAAGATGATGACAGAGAAGAACAAAATATTGAAAATGACAATGTTGACTTAATTTTGTATTCCGATTATGAATAATGTTTATAAGTTTGTATATTTCTTTAAAATAAATTCATATTTTTGTGTACTAAAGATCTTTATTGTAAACTATGCAAAAAAAAAAGTTTGAATAAAAAGGGTATAAAGTACATTATTTAAATTTTGGCACATTTCTGTTAAAGTTTTTATTTATACTGTTATAATGTTAAAATTTATCATTTATTAAGGAAATAATAAATTTTAAATAAACATGCTAGCTCTTTTTAGGAATTTTTAAATATTCTGAGATATTTGCATTAAAAGTTAAACAAAATTAAGATAAAGATCAGTTGTCAATTCCTCACTAGACGTAGACATAGATTAGTTTGGAACTTGTTATATTCTCGTCAGTATGTCAAAGTAAGAAAAAGACAAATAATAATAGCAAACCAGGCTAGCCTAAAGCAGACTAAGCAAAACAGACATAGTGAATGATATGTGTGTCCTTCTGGTGGTCAGTGCTACTACCAGTCTTAGCTACCAAACAAGATTTGCAGGTTTAATTCAATGCAGGTCGGGGCTATTGTCCGCTGAGTAGTTGTTTCCTGCAAATCCTATTTAGTATACAGTTTAGTCCACCAAGGTTAGAGGTCGAGCTCTTGGTACCTGCCTTGCAGGTCGCTATCAGTCACTAAGATATCAGTGATGTCTGACTGGTAGTAGCATTGACCACCAGAGGGATACACTTATTCCAGACCATAACAACGTTATCTAATGCAATATTAAAGTTTATATAACAATCAATTTGTGTTCTCAATCAAATCCTCATTTTGACTTCAGCAGTTGGTTTTAATACAAATCTGATTTACACAATTCTTCGCACCGAGTTCATATGAATATTTCGCGATTAACTATAACACAGGGCGTACTTTCATGTTTGGGTAAATGAGTAAAATTTTATGATAATTTATTATTAGAAACGTGTAAAGTAAAATGTTAACATTGTAACACTACGAGCGAGAGGTAAAAATATGAAAATACTTATAATAAGGTAATGATATATTCAATAATTTCTTTGGATAGCAAAATAGATCCAATAACAAAATTACAATATTTATTATTGAATATTAAGATAAAAAAGTGCAAGCTTAAAATTAGTTACATAAATTTAAAAAAGAAAATAGGTAAGCAACATCCATTCAAATTCAACTAGTCCAGTTGCTGGATTCGGGTACTCATAAATGAAAAATCTGGTTGAAATTTAACCCAATTATTAAACGTAACTTTCAGAAACAGTTCTTGACAAAGTGGTTTCATCAAAAGCTAGAAACTCTGTGTTAACATGTCATGATATCGAAATAGTTTGATTGCATTAAACTAATATAATTATTAAATTATTGTTCATCTCTTACATGCAAGTAGAACTTTTACTGGTTTGAAGTAAGGCTGGGAATTTTCCAGATTTTAGTATTCGAATATTCGTTCGAAAAAATATTCGGATATTCGAATATTCGATTATTTGAATACCCATTCAAATAATTCGAATATTCGAATACTGAATAATCCGAATTATTCGAATAGATATCCGAATAATCCGGATCCTAGAATATTCATTATTAATAGGTATAGCACTGAATACTAGTGAATAGTGAATACTCTATTTGAGTATTTGGTTGGATAGACCACAATAATAGTCGTGACGTAATCCACTAAGCAGGCAATTTGATTTGCTTTCCATACCCACAATAGGGTAGGTCTCCTGTACATGTGCTTTAAGGGTAAGAATTATTTAGTTAGTATTTTATTTTAGGATTGAGGCGCTATTGCTCACATTTAACTATTGAAGCTTAAATAAAACGAAAACAGAGCTAGTTTATTATACTTATGTGTCATAACTATGTTTCCTTTTCGAAAAAATCAAAAGTGCTCTAAAATGTTTTTAAAAAAGACGCAGATTGTGAAGGTAAAACAAATACCTGAAAAGTCAACAGTTAAATATTTACAGGTTTTCTAAAATTTAAAATTTAATTTTAACCCCTGCCTTAGTACAGTAAGAATAAGGTCGAGGCGAGAAAGAGATGGAATAGTGTGACTCGGAGTAAAACGTGCCACTAATGTGGTCTATTTATATATTTGGATTTTAGAATAGGTACCTACCTATACCTACTATCTACCTAATTTGGTTGGATGCATACTACATACCTATTCGTACTTTAATAATATATTTTAATATTCAAATTTACTCAAATATAATCAAATACTCGAATACTCGAATACATTCGAGTATTCGAATATTCGAGTATTCGAGTATCCGAGTATTCGAATATTTCGAATATCTGAATAATTTCCCATTAGAAAAATTCGTATTCGAATACTTGAATATTCGAATACTCGAATTATTCGTATTCGATTCCCAGCCTTAGTTTGAAGCTGGTACTAAAATAATAAAACTGTTAATAACTTAGTTAAAACAATTAGCAACTCTAGTTTTTTAACATATTTATAGGGTGCTAAATGGGTGGTAAATGATTCTGTAGGTTTCTCAATAGAGAATGTTAATGTAGAGGGCGCTATCGTCGGCTTTATGTATATAAATCTAACCTCACTTTCTTCGGCAACTTTAAAGTGTTTTATGCAGTTGTAAAATTGAAATCCAGTTCAGTATATTAGTTATTTTTGTAAGAAGCATTTTAAATCTGTTTGATTTATAACCAAAGTCAATATGGGTGTAAACTGTTGTGTCCCTCAATGTAATAGTGTCAGCCACAAACAGAAGCATTTGAAGTTTCACCGGTTTCCAAAAGATACAGAAGTAAATAAACGATGGAAAATTGCAATTAAAACAGGGAAAAAGATTAGTATATATGCACCTATCTGTTCAAAACACTTTACTGAGCAAGATTATAACATTACTAGCCTAGGTAAGTAAAATTTTAACATACCTACAATAAGAATAAATAAAACTTATTCGTAATTCTAGGCCAATGGAAAATTCTGAAAGCAAATGCTGTGCCATCTTTACATCTACCCAAAAGAAAATTTGAAAAGGCCCCATCAAAAGCTGCACTGTTAAGAAAACAATGATATGAAAAAAATGTTGGAGAACCGGCCATGCACATTAACTTCAACACAAACTGAAGTAACTAACTCTGAGATTGACAGGCAGGAACGTGACATCGATGTTCAAAATTTAAGAAATTACATGGCTTTTGAAAATGTTGAAATTATTGAAGAGAAAAAAAATAAAATACTTCGCAGCCGTGTTACAGAGATTAGAAGTCTCTCAACCATAGCAACACAGACCATAATTTCCAGTACCCGTTCACAGTTATTTTCTTGTACATTTATGTCCCCAAATCAACTAAAACATTTTACAGGATATACTAAATCTCAGTTTAATTTTATATTAAATTTAGTGAAATGTATGCGAAGAAAAAAATGCTGCGCTAGCACTTGAAGATGAATTACTTCTGTGCTTAATGATGTACAGACAAAAAAATCCACTATACAACTTCACAATATTTGTTTGGAATAAACAGGTGTACATATTTCTAAACTTAGTAATTTTTTTTTTTATTTTTTTGATCCTATTGCAAAATACAAATAAAAATATTTTATATCAATAACTTTTGAACAGTAATAAGTACCTATAAGTACATGTATTATATACATTTGTTGCTTGACGTTTAAATTTGCTAGAACGAGAGGAAATAGCTTTATTTTATGGTATATTAATGAAAAATATTTTGATATATTCTTGCTGTGTGTGCACATATACGGAGACAATTTTCTCTGTATGAAAAAAAAAATGTCTAAATTGTAAAGGTTAAAATAAAGGGATAGTTCCAATAAATAATATAAAAACAACATGATTAAATACAAATTTATAAAATAGCTTAGGTTGGCCCGCTATATATGTCAAACTAGAATATATAAAAAATATTTCGATTAAATAATAAAATAGTTTTTTTTAGTGCAAATAAAACTGATATATTTTAATAATTTTAACTCAAGATAGCTATCCCTAGTCTACTAAATTCAGTCCGTATTAATAAGACATTTTTTTTGCAGGCAAGTTGCCAAAGAAATATTTTGCTATTGGACAAATGGCATTTATAGTATATTAAAAACTATAAATTTTTGGAACTTCAACCATAAAAAATATGATGCTAGTTATGATATAATTTTGGACTGTACCGAAATTCCCATAGAGAAAAGTTCAGACCCTGTTATTCAACAGGCCACATATTCAAATTATAAAAATACACACACATTTAAAATCTTAGTTGGAGTTACTGAAGAAGGAGCTATTACTTTTGTTTCTGACATATGGGGAGGAGCTATATCTGACAGGCAAATCTTGGAAAAATCTGGAATATTAGATTTGTTTAGTGAAGGGATGTTTGTACTCGCAGACAGAGGATTTGATGTCTCCGATTTACTTGAAAATAAAGGTGTGCACTTGAAATACCACCATTTAAAAAAAGTGCTCCTCAACTTACTGATGAGGAAGTTGCTAAAACCCGATCCATAGCAAATCGACGTATAGTTGTGGAAGACATCATTGGATTGGTAAAAGTAAATAAGATACTAGTGCAAAAAATGCCACATCTTTGGAAAATGTCAAATCAAATAGTTTTTAATTGCTTTATGTTAACCAATATTAAAAATAAAATTGTAATTGATTTACCTGAAAAAAATAGTGGAAAGATGTAGAAACTTATAAAACAATTCTATTAATTTATTGTATAAATATTTTTAAAAGAAATATTAATAATGCATTGTTTTATTAACTCCTATCGCTCCTATCTTAAAACAAGTAGGTATTAAAGTTTAAAATGTTATTTCAAAAATTAAATTTTATTTATTTTACAAAAACAATGTATTAGTTCAACATATATTTAATATTTATTGTTAATATTGTGACGCTTTAAAAAACAAAATATTTATTTCTGATAAAAATGAAATACACCACAAAGAAAATTAGAATTTTTTTTCTAAAATTATTATCTTAACATAGAAAATTTCATATATTCTTGAGCGAACACTTCATCATAGTACAGTCTTGCATCTCTAACCATTTTTTCTTGAAATCTGGAATCGGCACGAATACTTTTAGATACATTTAGATATTTAGCTTTTACTTCCGATATAGGTTTAAAAATGTTTTCATCTGGAAAGGAAAAGATTTTCGTTGGTGTAATAACTGAAAAAGGTACCAGTACGTCCTCTAGTTTGTATTTTTTCCATAATTGGAGCCTAAAACGTAAAAAATACACTTAAAAAATCAGTTAATATGAGAAAATAATGTTTCTAACCTCTTTAATAATAACTCTGCTTTATTTCCTGTTGTCTTAGCACCTAACTTTCTCAGTTTAATTTTAATATCTTCAATTTGCATCTTATTTAATATCACAGAAAAATAATTAATGACTTAGTTTTTTATCACAGACTTATAATTAATAAATAAAATAGCTAACTCTCACATTGCACCATAAACAATCTCATTGACACATAGCTGGCACATATTCTAATACATAAAACCGACGGTGGCACCTCTGGCGGCCGCTACGAAACTAAAAGTCCTTATCATTCTCTATTAACACCGATTATTGTGGTGTCAAGTTCGCAGACATCTACAAATTATATATTTTTCCAAGAAGATAAACCCACGAATTAGTTGAAAGTGTTATGGAAATCAACCTGTGTGTCATGAGTATATATGGGGTGATCCAATTCGAGTTTCCGAACTTTTATTTAAGAAAAAACACACGAAATGTAACATTATCTTATTTACTTTTGTAGTAATCAAATATAAGGTATAATTCATTAATTATGAAAAATGATGTCAGTCAAATGGCCGCCTCTGGACCTTCTGCAGCAGTTGAATCGATCGAGGTAATTTTCGATGATTTTTTTCGTAAGTTTCGGGGTTATCTCGGCTATAACTTGGCGGATGTTGGTTTTTAAGTGCTCCAACGTTGCAGGTTTGTTGGCATAGACGCGACTCTTAAGAAAACCCCACAAAAAAAAATCCAACGGCGTTAAATCGCAGGATATTGGCGGCCAGTTGACGTCACCGTGAAGTGAAATAATGCAACCCATGAACTTTCCTCGCAAAACATTTAACGTTGCATGCGATGTGTGGCAAGTGGCACCGTCTTGCTGAAACCACATGTCTGCCACATCAATATCCTCGATTTCGTGCCAAAAATGATCGGTTATCATGCGTCTACAGCGCTCGCCGTTTACTGTTACTGTCTGACCTTCATCGTCTTCAAAAAAGTAAGGTCCAATTACGCCGCCTGACCACAATGCGCACCACACTGTTATTTTTTGGACATGCAATGGTGTCTCGTGTATCACGTGAGGATTTTCTTCGCCCCTTATGCTGCAATTTTGTTTATTTACACATCCAGAGAGTTGGAAATCGCCTCATCAGAGAAGAAAATGTTCTTTACGAAATCAGGATCAATTTCCTGTTACTCTAACACCCAATCTGCATAAAGTCTTCGCTGCCCATGATCTCTAGCCTTTATTTCTTGTGTTAATTGAATTTTATATAGGTGTAGGTGCAAGTCCTTATGCAAAATGCGTCAAAAGAGCCATAAGAAAGGCCCAAATTTTGTGAACATCGACGAATCCATAATTCTGGATATTCGGCCACACTATCACTCACAGTAGCAATATTCTCGGCCGAACGTGCGCCACGAAGATGCACACGGTTTATCCTATCTCCAATGCTCCTGGTTTCCTCAAATTTGTTGACTACGTTGCGAATTGTTCGCTCAGTAGGACGATTAAATGGACCATTAATCTTCCCGTAAACGACGCACACAGTTCGTACAGAATTGTTATTTCCGTAGAATAATTGAACAGTTTTAATGCGTTGAGCGGTGGTTAAACGATCCATTTCGTAAATGTGTTGTTTAAAACTAACATTAGATATTTAAAACACGCATCTATATTGACAGCTGTCAAATTTACAGTGTTCCCAATATAGGAAACTCGAATTGGATCACCCTTTATGTAGACTGTTAATTTTAAGATGTTTTAAAAATTAGTTTTGTCTTATTTAACTGGTTTGAAATAAAAGCAAAATTCGTGTTACTTTTTAATAGAGTTTTTGTGGACTTTTATATACTTGATTTTGTTTTTTTTCGTTTTCTAGAAGTATAAAATACTTGTAGAAGGCTTTTTTATACTTACAAAGAAATTTTTTTAAAGAACTTGGTAACAACTACTCTATAGAACACAAATTGCTAAAATCATCATAAATATAAACATGATGCGAAGGACAAGACTACAGAAGCAGATAAAGTAAGTTAATGACTTGGCTCAGATTGCTAAAGCGGCGCCACTATTTGTCAGTTCCGTCTCGCCAAATCTCAGTATGAAAAATTTGCATTTGTTGATAAATGTTTATTTTTAGTTGACAGCTTATAAGAGATAGAGCCTAATTATTTTGAGGTAATATACAGGGCAATTCAGTGTGGGTGAATCAAATTTCATCAAAAATGAGTATGATTTAATTGTATGGTTGGTTCTTGGTAAAACACTTAAATAAAATTAGATTAATTACGATAAACACTTGGTTTCGGTCTCACGACCATTATCAAAGAGTCTAAAATCTAAACTAAAAGTAAGGGCATGCAGTGCATCTTTTTAACTGTGGAATATTGGCCAATTTGAAAATTTATTGCGGTATTTATTATGGGCGTATTTACAAATTCAATTTGAATATTTGTGACTTGTTTATCATTTCTTAATGGCTTTTTTAACTTTGAGAATTTCTAACAGATCAAAGATTTTTCCTTTATTTGCATTGTGTAAAATTTAGCGTTATTATTGTTAAAGAATTGGTTCTGACTAATGTAATTTTTTGCAAAACCTGTCGATTTTCTATTATCGCATATTCTTGTTATGTTCTTTTAGCCTTATTTCTGTACTTCTACCACTCTGTCCTATGCATCGCATTCATCACATATTATTTCATATACACTATAGAACACTACCATAATTGAAAACAATATTTTCCGTCTTTGGCTTTGATCATAACTCATTTAGTTACGAATATGTATATTTTGAATAACATTGAAACTAAAAACTTAACTAAAACAACCTAAACTAAAAATACCAAAAACCAGATACAATTAAAGGAAACAATAGGAAATAGACAGGGATACATGCCTCATGCCAACGGTAGATGAATTAAATCACAAAGGATAGACAAAGGAAACTACATCTGATCTAAAATAAGCGATTTGAATTTTAACAAGAATACTGTCTCCAATGGTTTATTATTGATAATCAAATGGCAAAGGATATATTGCACTGGGATAAGGGGATCTTAAGCTTTTCCAATTTTTGCATTGAAAAGTTGGTTGCATCAGAATTGTGATGACATTGAAATATCCAATGACTGAAATCGTCCAAATTTCTATCAAAATCACAAAAACGTGTTTCCGCCAATTCCATTTTAAATAAGTGGGTAATAGCTCTATGGCCGAACATACGTCCGACAATTTTCATATTAGTGTCCATTTGGGTGACTCCTATCTGCCAAAGAACTATTGGGTATTTTCTTATTTATTTTGTTATATGTATAACTGTTTTTACATACATTAGACCATTACTCTTTCTATAATGTTCTCATATTTTGTCTAAGAACAGAGAGGATATCAGAGTAGATAATTTATTAAGTTGAAAATAGAACTAATTTTAAAATGTTTCATTTGTTTTAATTGCGTCGACTTTAATAATTAATGAAAGCCAATAAATAATTTATACGTAAATTGCACGTAAACTATTGAAGCTATCGAATTTTAACAAATGTAACTTGTGTATTATTTAATATAGAATAATGCTCCGTAATATTTTCCAATACAAAAGCTTCAAAACATCGTATACAGCACTTGACGCGCGTTTCGCCAAACAAGTTGGCATAATCTGGAGATGATTAAAACTATCTTTATCCCAATAATGTAGGATATATTATTTATACCTAAACTATTGCTAAGGTTCTGTGAACCGTGACTCACTAATCAACAGTTGTTCTCAAACGCATGTTGGGCAATACTAAACTTATCTGTTCTATGATATTTGAGGTGAGTTTTATATTCCTTGAATCTAGTTTGAAATGATCGTCCAGTTTGTTCAACAAACTTTTGCTTACAGTCCTTACAACTAATTTCGTAAATACTTGACTTTTTGTTTGTTTCAATTTTGTCTTTTGAGTTGCCTAAAAGTTGTTGTCGTTTATTTCTCAATGAAAGAATCACAGTCATGCCTAAATCTTCGAAAATCTTACTAATATCACGGGTGAATCGAGGATCGTATGGGATCGATACAAATTTCAGATTTTCTTCTTGAATTTGAAACTCAAGGAATTTCGAAGTGTTTCTTTAAATTTATACTTTCTAATTATTTTATGAATTAAATTTACAGAATATCCATTAATCGCAGCTATACCCTTAACCAATAATTTTCAAACCTCTCCTTATTCAGGGACAATCTTAATAGGCGATGAATCAGAGATTTAAAACTCGCCATTTTGTTTTGAGTACAATGGTGAGTCCTTAAGGATATATCTAAGAGTACTGATATCTTTTCTGTGTATGTCAAATTCTAACTTATTTTCACCCTGGAGAAATACTCGAATTCTTCATTTGCTTCTGATTCGAATCTGTTCATGAAGAGACTGGCAATGAATGGTGACAAAGAGTTACCCATTGCTGTTCCTTCATGTTGTTCAAAGAAATTATCATTGAATCGAAGTCAATTTTGTTTCATGTAAAGTTTAATGAGTTGAAGATATTCTTTTATTACATCTTAACCGAGAGTAGCATTGATTCGAGTAGATCCTTAAACTAGTCCAAGGTCTGTGCTATTGGAAAATTTGGAAACAGTGAACAAAGTCAAAGGAGATGAACATTTTACCGTCCTACAACTGAATATTTTTCACCTTATTAATGAAATCGTTGGAATTAATCACAGAGAAACTAGATGGTGCAATGGGTAAACTTTCGAACTCTGTTAACTATTTTGGTAAGTCGACGATACAATTGCTGAGGCTAGGATGAACTGATGACTTTTTAGTTTTTTTTATCTTAGATAAGCAGTACAATCTATATAAACTTGGATTAGGTTGTTGCAGGATTTAAGTATATTGTTACTTTAGTAATCATTGTCGGTAATTCATTTCTAAAAAGTTTTTTATAAAGACCGTTACTAATCAGGTTGTCTATCCTTTCATAATAGTCCACTTTATCTAAAATAACAACATTATTACCCTTATCATCTTTTAAGTAAAAACAATCTTTTTCACGCAATATGATAATGTTTCTATCCTTTGTGTATTTTGATGTTTCTTTTATTTTAGTGACAATATTTGTCGAGATTTGATTTCTGCAAGCTTCTCTGACAATTCCTTTAGTGAATCAGGAAGGTATTGAATTAAACATTTGCAACAATCTCATCTAAAATGCCTTAAGATGCATATAATGCAACATTTAATCCCTTGGTAAAGAGATCAATCTCTTAATTATCAAACCAACGTGAGGAATGGTTTTCTACAATGGTGAGAACCCCTTGAGAAGCACTTTCTTAATCATATAAACAAATAGAAATAAATATACAGAAATAAACTACAATTTTTGGGCAATGCAAAAGACAAAATTGAAAGAAACTAAAAGTCATGGATTTACGAAATTAGCTGTCAGGACTATAAACAAACGTAAGTTTGACAAACTAGACGATAAGTTTAAACTAGATTAAAGGAACATATGATTCATCTCAAATATCCTGAAGTGGGTTGGAACCTTTGATGTGAAGATAACACTGACGCAGTTTTCCACGAAACACTAAAACACTATATACCGCACTCGACGCGCGTTTCGCTGACCAGTTTTTGATTACAGTCCTTGCAGCTAATTTCGTAAATCCCCGACTTTTCGTTTGTTTCAATTTTGTCTTTTGGATTGCCTATAAGTTGTTGTAGTTTGTTTCCCCATGAATGAACCACTGTCATACCTGCATCTTTAAAAATCTTACCAATACCACGGGTGAATCGAAGATCGAATGGAATCGATACAAATTTCGGATTTTCTCTTTCATTTTGAAAGGTCGAGGAATTTCGAAGCGACTCACTTTTAGGCAATCTAAAAGACAAAATTGAAACAGACGAAAATTCGGGAATTTACGAAATTAGCTGTAAGGACTGTAATCAAAATTATGTTGGACAGAGTAGACGATCAATTCAAACTAGATTCAAAGAGCATACGGCCCATCTCAAATATGGCAGAACAGAGAAGTCTAGTGTAGCCCAACATGCGTTTGAGAACAACTATAAACTAGATATTAGCAATTTAAGATTAATTAGGAATGTAACAAATACTAGACAGCTGGATGCATCTGAAAGCTTGGAAATCATAAAGTGTAAAAATAGTATGAATAGTGACAGAGGGCCTATATCAAATAGTCCGCTTTATTGGTTAGTGGATCACGGTTCACCCAACCGTGACGGTTCTGTGAATCATGACAATAGTTTAGGTATAAATATGGTAGATTGTTAGCATAAGTTTAGTTTTAATCATCTCCAGATGATGCAAACTTGGTTGGCGAAATGCGCGTTGAGTGCAGTGTATAGTGTTTTGGTGTGTCGTGGAAAACTACGTGTTACCTCAAATATGGTAGAACAGATAAGTCTAATATTGCGCAACATGCGTTTGAGAACAACCGTGAAATAGATAGTAGAACAGATAAGTCTAGTGGTGCCCATTGTGCGTTTGAAAAGAACCATAAAATAGATATTAGCAGTTTGAGATTAATAAGAAATGTAACAAATACTAGACATCTGGGTCCATTTGAAAGCTTGGAAATTACAAAGGTTAAAAAAGTGACAGAGGGCCGTCCCATATAACCCACTCTATTGGTTGGTGAGTCACAGTTCATTGAATCGTAACAATAGTTTAGGTATAAATAGGATACATTGTTAGTATGAGGTTAGTTTTAATCATCTCCAGAAGATACAAACTTGGTTGGTGAAACGCGCGTCTAGTGCAGTATATGGTGTTTTGTGGAAAAATACATCAGCGTTATCTTCACATCAAAAATTCCATCTCAATTCAGAACTAAGAAACAGTTGACTAACCATCTCTCTAAACAGTACATACCATCCAAATTTTATTCTCAACCTCAAAAAGTTATACTGGAAAAACTGTGATTTATGTCCATTTGAAGAGGTTCTAACTCCCCTATGCAAGCCTATGGGTGTTAGGTTATTAGACTTCACTTATCTTTAGATGATTACATGGTAAACTTTGATTCATCGAACCACAACACGCGGTATATTACTTTTCAGTAAAGCTATTTCTTTTAAGGTACTAAACACATTAAAAATTAAAAGTACATGTGTAGACACATGTTAGTAACTTTACAAAATGGTCAAAACTTTAGAAATTAAAACATTAAAATTTAAAATAATTCTGATAAAGAAATCAAAATAATCAACGGTAATTTCGTATTTATTTTTGAACTTGGGTTAACAATTTTTCCTTTTTTGAACCAATTAGAAAAGTACTCAGAAAAGTATTATTTAATATTATTCCATTGTTAAATCTTTTGTAAATAAAGTAATTTTGTATCAACAGAATTGTTGTTACAGATGGCATTAAATTGTCTAAAAAATTGCTTTCAATAAACAGAGAAATCGAGACTGTTTCTACCTACTGATTGTTCTGAATTTTACGAGCGCTGGGATGTAAATTTTTGCTACGTCCTTCTCCCTACTAACATAAATGTAAATTTCCAGTACGAGTTACGAGGCAGAATATTAAGATGTTACAATTTTTCCCAAGGACGAACGTTAAATTTATTCACTCCAAGCCATATTTTTTTAGTAAATTATATAGATACTGTACATGAAGATATCAAAATTAATAAACACAGTATCATTTGATAACTAAACTTATACTATATTTTTGATGATAAAATTGACTGCAGTAATTTTTATTAATTTGGCTGATGATTGAATGAATTGAATTGAATGAATGATTGAACTGCCTGTTCTTCAGAACAAAACTTTTTAAAAAAGGAGATATTTTCAAAATACGGGCAGATACGTTTGGCAGCCATTTGTAAAAAAAATCAGTCTCGGCTAGGTGCTTCTCGACAATACTTTATCATCATATACAATTTGTCACGAAAGAAATAGATTACTTTAACTGAAAATATCATTTCAATTTATTTTATTTATTTATATAAAATAATTAAAATGTACAACATAAAAAAATAAGTAAGATACATGTGTTAAATGAGATAAATAAGATAAATGAGATAAATAAGAGAAATGCGATAAATTAGATAAACGAGACAAATGAAACAAATGAGACAATTGGGATAAATGAAATAAATGAGGCAAATAAAGCCAATGAGACAAATGAGACAAATGAGATAAACGAGACAACGAAATAAATGAAATAAAACGAAATAAAATAATTTCTCTTTCATTCACTTCAAATTGGATATGGTGCAGAAATACTGCCGAGACCGACTTTATTTTTTAATTAATTGAAATTAATGGTAAACCTTTTTTCTCACTAACAGTTAATCTTACGAGAAAATTTCAATAGTACTTTTCGGCACATTATAATCAATTTTTATTTGATTTTTTTGATTTGATGCAAATAAAATGTTGTCCCCTTTGAGACACGCCCTCCCTGGTGCACCAATTTCCCTGATATTCAATAAGGTTCGTCCAAGGACGTCACAGATAGTATATGTAAAATTTCAAATTTCTATGTTGAGATATGTTTAAGAAAAAGCGATCAGAATAAATGACCAAAGACACACAGACGGTATGCCAATTCCGATAAATTTTCTATTTTTGGGTCTCAAAAACTTTATTTTCATCATAATCTGGAAAATGGTTTTTCTCACGACGCCAGTAATTTCTATAAATAGATGAGAAAGTAATCGATGGATGGGAATACACTCGTTAAATTATTACTCCGCTATTTTTCTAAATAGTTGCCTGATTTTTAAAGAAATATTAAAAAAACCATAATATGTGTTTTCTAATTTGTATGAAGGAATGCTCCCACAAATAATTATTATTATGTTTTTGAGGTACCTAATAGACAACATTAGACTCTCAAAATGGCTGCCAATATATTTTTATAAACCATATTTAGCTATTAATTATAATAATAATAATAAATTGACTTTATTTAGGCGGGGCTCATCCACAGGCTGCTTGTGTCCAACCTGGATAAATTACAGTTAAAATAATACATTTGTTGTAAAATAACTAAGTAACGAACAATAAAATAATCGTAGTAAGTAGTAACAAAAAATGAAAGAGTGTGATATAGATAGCTGAAAATGACAGTTTTCAGCACCTCATCAGCAGTAATCGTTATGAAAATTAAGCCTTCATTTAAAGTATTGTGTTTATTATTGTTAAAATATTCTATTGTGTCAACATTGGCAGGCGATCTATTTACTGTAGTAATAAAAAAATTATTTATAGCATCAGAATCAAGTAGATAGATCTCTATTTCACTATTACGAATTTTAGTATGTATATTTAATTTATCTAAACTATTCCACAATATTCTAGAATTATTTCTATTTCTATTTAGAATTTCTTCTATATAAGCACCTTTTCACGGTTTATTGAAACAGTTACGATCTTTTTCATTTCTTTTTTTAAAATTCCCATTTTGCATTAGTGTGCAAAATTGTTGTATTAATATTTTTTAGTGATAAATTATAACCAGATAACGCCCTGTCCCTTATATCATCATACGTTTTATATTTGAAGTAACCCAGGAATTAAATTTTATTAACGCGTGTTTTTTTTAGAGGTGCATGGATATTAAAAATTGTAATTATTTTACTTTCAAGAAATGCTATTTTTCATCAATATTCTCAAAATATAGCAAACGATTCCAATTTATGCTGCGAGCTGAAACATCAAATTCCTCTAAATTAATATTTTTTACATCTGTGGATAATATAAACTGAGGGTTATTTTTATGAACCATTGGCATGCCAATTAAACAGTAAACAAGGTAATGATCTGATAACTGCGGCAAGCTAATTGTGTCTGTGTTTATTATAATTCTTGATTTATTAGTCAAAATTAAGTCTACGAGTGCACTGTTATCTTCTGCAATGCGTGTTGCCTTTTCACAACTTATTCTAATCTGAAAGTCTGCATAATCTTGTCTAAAAATCTAAATTTCACAGAGGATTTACAAAATTTACATTGAAGTCTCCTAAGCAAAATATATAATCTGAAGAGATTAAATTATCAGCCAAAATATCTTCTGATTGTAGAAAATCATAATTTACATTGGGAGGACGGTAAACACAACCAATACATATCTTGTTACTGTTAAATTTAGCAGAAATCCATAGGTACTCTATATTTAAGTTACCTTGTGAAATAACCTTAAGAGCGCTCCGTAGGTAATAGGCAACCCGTCATACATCGAACCAAATTATTCCGCATAGATCTTGTAAATATGAATGTATGCAAACACGACAGAACTTTCCACATATTACAACTTCATTTTCAACCAAATACAAAATTACGTTCTTATGAAATGTAATTTTGATTTTAAAATAATCTTTCCACATGACAATGAAGTTGTAAAATGTAGGAAGTTCTGTCGTTTTTGCATAAATTTATATTTACAAGATTTATGAGCAAAAATTGGGTTAGGTGTATGGTGGGTTGCCTAGTGACTCTTAATATTAGTAATATTGGCAGTATTTTTAACATATATTGCTACCTCTTCCATTTACTCAATCTTATCTAAAAAATTGTATATCCAGGGATATTTATCATAAAAACTGTAATGTTGTTAGTTAACCACGTCTCTGAAACTAAAAATATAATGAAAAAATTGGACAGCATATCTATTTAAAAGAGATCTTATATTTAAATGCGAAATAATTAAGTTTGGCATTATATTTTCATCATTATCAGCTACAATATCATGTTCATTCAGTAAAGTCATTTTGTGAAAAAAAATTTTGTCTGTTCGCTGAGTTAATATAAAATATAAAGTGTGTAAAATAAAGAGTAATTTTCTTATCTATATTAAAATTACGAAAATAAAGAACGTATATTTATGATTATACTATAAAAAAGTTTAAGGTCAGACATAGTGAGTGATAAGTGTGTCCCTCTGGTGGTCAGTGCTACTACCCGTCAGATATAACTGATATCTTAGTGACTGATAGCGACCTGCAAGTGATGTCTAACGGGTAGTAGCACTGACCACCAGAGGGATATACTTATCACTCACTATGTCTGTCTTGCTTAGTCTGCTTTAGGCAAGCCTGGTTTGCTATTATTATTTGTCTTGTTCATTACTTATGGCATACTTACGAGAACATAACAAGTTCGAAATTGGTCTATGTCTAGTGGGGAATTGACAAATGATCTTAGCTACCAAACAAGACTTGCAGGTTTAATTCAATGCAGGTCGGGACTTTTGTCCGCTGGGCAGTTATTTCCTGTAAATCTTATTCAGTATATAATTTAAGATCATTTTAACACTTTTTTCAAAATTAAATTTATTTCATTTAAAAAGAAATGTTTAAAATTAAAGTTCCCAGAGGGACAAAGATATAAAAAGCGAATCATTAAAGAAGTGAAAGAGAACAAAAATATAAAAGAAACTGTAACACAGGCAAAGAAATACCACCTTTATCGTATAAAATTACAGTCCAACCAAACCAGTTAATTCATATAAGTAAGTCTTCTACACTAGAGGTGGTACTGAACTGGTAATTTTACGGAACAGGTGAGAACGGTTCAGTTCATTTTTGGGAACCGTTCTGAATACCTGTTACAGTTCAGGGCGTTCAGACAGATTACATGCAGCGCAAACGCTGCGCAAAGTTCTCCCACTCATCTCGTCATTCCCGTCGTTCAGTGCTCAACCGAGTCACTTCTCTTTGTCGGTCTCATATTTATTATTACTTTTCAGAATTTTATTTTAGTTATTTAGTATTCCTAACTTTTTAATTGGGTACTTATAATTTTATTAATTTGGTTCTGTTATGTTGTGTTAATTTTCTTCAATAATAATATCTGATTTATGTGTTTCTGTTTGATTATTTTAAGATCTTTAACAAAAAACATGATACACATGACAATATAAATATAAACCAAAATTACCAAATATTTTGAAATTTTGTAACAATTCAATATAAAAAGCAATTAAAAATCCACAATTATAATTTAATTAACCTAAATACATTTAAAAACATACGGGCATATTATTTTTAATAGCAAATCTTTTGCAATTTGAGAAGTTCGATGAGAACGACATACACCTATCCTACTCATCACCTAATACAACCTACAAAGTACTACATATCGTATTTCCAAGAATTGAGAACGCCGAATCCACGGAGAACCGGGAATGACTAGAGAACTGCTTGACTTGAGTGAACTGAGAGCCGAGCTTGTTTATCGTACCGTCGCGTGTGAATCGTAACAGGTACATATATTTTATTTTCGAGAACCGGTTCACTGAACGCGTTCTCAAGAACGGTTCGGTTCTTTTTGTACCAACCCTATTCGACACGCAACAATTTCCTTCTGTTTTCTGTACATTATAAACACTTTACCATTCATTGACCATACATTTTTTGGTTCAAGTTTATTAGCTGCCATTTTTAACAAATCAAGACAGTATTTTCATAGGTCTTCTCTTATAACAAAACCAGTTTTTTTTTTAAATTTCTTCTGAAATGTAATTTTAAGAACTATTTTTATATTCTACAATCAAAAATTTTATGAAAGCGGCTTCTAGATGGTCAAAATACTTAAATTTTTTTATTATTGCAAACCGTCATAGCTGCCAATAATGTCTGTATGCATTTTGCAGTTGTTTCTCGTAAAAAATGTTGTTTTTGTATTTTTAAAAAAATGTGCACCTTCTTATCACAACACGCAAGATACTTTTGTGTAATGGCCTTATTACCAAGAATTATTTATAAGTTGCATAAGTATAATAATACATCTTAAGATCCAAAACTGATGTGAACATTATTTTAAATAGTGAACTGTTCATGAACATATTAATTAAACCAAATAAAAATATGTGGAGAAATGTGGTGCATCTGCGTCATCGTATGGTAAAGGTATTACACCTATAATTTTCTGATGACGTTATTGTATAAAAGCTATTAAAATAGGCAATAGATAAAGTAATTTTTAAAATATTTGTATATAATCTTATTATAGTATGAAACATTAACATTTTCTGCAAAGCTTTCTTGGATAACATATAAAACATCGGCTATTTGTGCAAGGCAAAATTTGCCAGGCAAATGCAGTTAATTTTAATTAAAATCACATTACCTTAAGATCTTATCATTTAACAGCTTAGACTTTTCCCTAAATGCTTTTACCAGACATTTTCTTATTTGGTTCCAACTATTAAATATGCATTAAGCAATTTTCTTAGGTCGGAAAACATGTCTACGTAGTAAAGGCAGAAGTTAAAGTATTATAATTCTGTTACGATAAACGTGAATAAACGTTCAAAAATCATGCTCCGGTTTAGTTGGACTTTTGTTAACGCAATACAAAATGTTTAATGGGAATTACAGTGTTTCTAATAATTATGTCAAAGCATATATACACATAATCTTTGATTATATGAAATATTAATGTTATTGTTTTTAGAACTATTAGGAATAAGTTTTCATCATCTCTATGCTCATTCTTCTTTTATTGTGTCATCAAATTTAGATTCCGCTTCATGGTGATGCACACGCTATACTTATTTCAATTTTATTCTACATCTTTGCCCTGAAGGCATCTTGCATCTTGCGTATAAAAACACAGACAAAGAAGTAGAAGAAAGATTGTAGTGTATACTACAAAATGGAAACTGACATTACTACCGACACCAGTGTTTCGGAACTATTGCTATCGTGTTGTATATGGCACATGGGGCACGATGAAGTACTGAGGATGCTTTATTTTTCACTTCTTTTCAATTTTTGTTCCAGATCTATCCCATTCCTTAAGCTACGCTGATGAGGAACAATAAGGCCGAAACACCGTATCTGCGTTGATACTTTGGTTTATATGACCTAATAACATTTTTGCATGTATTCCCAAGAACGTTCACACTGTTATAATGATGTAAGTTTATTATTACACAAAACTTCTTTTTAAAATTCAGGATATATCGGCTCGGTAGTGTAATATACCAGCATGTCCGTCCACCCAGACCACCCAGGGTCACATCCGGGCCGAACCAAGTCGATGATATATAGTTGTTGAACAAACCTTTTCGCACTATAAATGATTACACAAACAAATTCGTGATTTGTCCAAAAAGACAAACAATTTTAATTTTATTTTAAATACGTAATATATGGTGCATTTAAATAGTTATTATTTACCAGATATGACCACTAAGCACTCTAGATATGGCTTTAACTGTTTTTATAGCAATTTCTATAGTTGTATAACTTATAGATTAATTCTTTGAGAAAAACCACCAAGCTCTGGTTAGGTGTTCTATAGTTTCAAAGTTTTTAGTTTTAAGCCCGGACCCGCCTGCTCCGCCTGATCTAACTATGGGTATTTCCCACATATTTTTTTTATTATTTGCTTATTCGATAATATTTATAAATATGAGCTCACAGAATTTTTCCGGATTTTTTTTTAGCCCGGGAAAGAGGTAAAAAAAATAAAAAATTTTGAGTTTTAGTCCTATGACGTCACTCAACTAGGTAGGCGCCAAACACATGCAGCCAGTGAAAGCGAAAACGGCAGTATTGAAAATTTTACTTATTGTTTGAAAGCGTGATTGATGATACTTATTCAATTATAGATATAACTATAAATTCATTTACATAGAATTTTTTTTTAACTTAGTACGAAGAGAAAATTTTATTTGTGCCTCTTTTAAAACTTCGACATTTAAATATTTAAAAAAACATCAGTTGGAAATGAATAAGTTATGTTATGTTATAGATTTATTTTACGTTGCTGTTACGGAATTGATGATTGAAAATAATTATTAAATAATTATTACAATCATTCTTATTTATTTTTAACTTTCACCTGATTATAATGATTTTATTTGATTAGTATTGGAGCGTGCATTTTATTAAGAAATCGTAAACATTTTTACCGTTTTAAATAGAACTTTAAATTATAAATAATGAATAGCAATAGTAAATTAATACCAGGATCATTTTCTTGGCAATTCATTAAGTGGAATATAAATATTAATAAAAACGACCCAAAAATCTACAATTATTGAAAATACCTACCATTAGGTTCAAATGTACGTAAATACTTATCTCTTATTTTGTATCCAAATCAAAATAGTCTTGAAAATGTTTAAATAATACAAAAAATTAATGTACAAATTCACGAAATCGTTCAAAATCACAAATATTTTCAAATAGTTTTCAGCTACCAAAAAAACACTTAAATAAAGAAAATATGGCAACACAGGTTCGGCCATATCACGGTGCATTATTTCATTGGTTGATTAGCCGGTAGCTATTTTAAATTAATTCTAGCTTTTATACATTTCTTTTTGTTAATTTTTTTAAATCCAATCGACTTATGGATACTGATTACATAAACAGTGTAGAATCATATGCAATGAAGAAAAGTCCAACTTTTAATATAGTGGGACATCCCCATTGCCTCGTCGCGTCGCCCCCATACGCAGAGATGCTAGGTCGGCAACGGGTTGGGTATCTGGTGATGGCAATATATAATATTGTCTTTTTAAAATTTTGCCTTTTGCAGGTGTAAATGAACATTACCGACCAACTTTCAAAAAGTGTAATATTCCAATGCTGCCAGATATTTTCACATATCAGTGCATTATACAGGGTGTCCCAACCAAAAGTAGGCACCCTGAATAACTTTGGTGAAAATTAGTGAAACACGTCGACCTTGTTTCCAAGGGGCCTTTTAATTCTCTACATAATTGTGTTTTTTTTTTAACTTTTATCAATTCGTTCCTGAGAAATAATTGTTTCATTATTTTAGGTTCGTGAAATAAAAATAAAAGAAGCAGTTTAAATTATCGTATGTATTGTTCAAAATTATCCCCACCGACTTCCATACAGTAGTATAATTTGTCCTGAAATTCTGTACGAACATTTCTGAATACATCTGGCGTCAATAAACGGCATTCTCGAACAATTCTTTCACGTGACTCTTCCAGAAATCCGGGTTTTATTGCAAATACCTTCGATTTCAAATGTCCCCACAGAAAGAAATCCAAGGGAGTTAAATCGGGTGACCTAACGGGCCACTCCACAGGACCTCTTCTTCCAATCCATCGCTCAGGAAACTGATTATCCAAAAATTGATGGACTGCTGTAGCAAAATGTTGAAAAAACAGTTCGCTCTCTAAAAGATTATCGTCTTCTTCGAGGATTTGGGTAATCATTGGGTCGATGTTATTTTCTAACAAATCGAGGTACCTTTCGCCATTTAAATTGTCAGGAATAAAAAACGGCCCGACAATGTGATCCCCTAAGATGCCAGCCCAAAAAATTTAACTTCTGAGGCCTTTGGTATGAGTTTCCATGAACAAATATGGATTGGTTTCACTCCAATACCTACAATTGTGCCTGTTTACCTCCCCATTTAATTGAAATATCGATTCATCAGAAAAACACGTATTGTACAGTAGATTGGCATTACCGTTTAATTAGTCACTAAAAATCTCACAGAATTCAAGCCGACGACGATCGGAATCATCTTCGTTTAATTCGTGTACCAATTTAAATTTATATGGATGAAATTTGTGGACCTTTACAATTCGATGAATACTGCTTCGTGATACACCGGAAGCCTCAGCTACTTTCCTGATCGATTGAGTATTATCCATCTGCAAATGACCCAGAACTGCCACTTCGACTGCTTCATTCCTAATCGGTCGCCGAGGTTCATGCTTTTTGTTTCCTACAGAACCTGTTTCCATAAATTTTGTCAATAATTGTAAAACATACTGAGAACCAACCCTTCTATCTGGGTGATTTCTATTGAATATGCGCTCTGTAGCTCTAGCACAATTATCGTTTTTAAAATAAATGCTGAAAATTTCTATTCTCTCCTGAAGGGTATAAACCATTTTGAGAAGTCACTCTTGTAAAATGTATCTCGATTTAAAATTGGTTGTGAACAAATTAATGTTCAAGGACTATCAAATACTTACGAGTCTTTTATTATTCTAAAACTAAACGGACAAGGAAAGTGTTTTTTGTCGAAAAAACTCGTGTTGATTTGAAAGTACTAAAAAATGTAGTTTTTTTTATAAATTCCAATATCCAGTGCCGTGTATTTTAGATTTTTTAAACGATTTCGATTGTGTATAATCATCAAAAATAAAATTATTTTCCTTAAGACCGAATAGATAAAAATTAAAAAAAATACACAGTTATATAGGGAATTGAAAGACCTTTCAAAAGATGTATCACTCGGCCCCCCCTTGCCATTTGAACTTTTTGAGGGGGGTGGCCGTGTAGGGTAGAGGGATGATGATAGGTATACAAGTATTACCTTAAAATATGCCCCCCTTGGAAACAAGCTCGACATATTTCACCAATTTTTCAAAAAAACTTTTATCTCCTAAGTTATTCAGGGTGCCTACTTTTAGTTGGGACACCCTGAATAAGTAAAGGATAATCCGATGTAGCCAAAAACTCAAAATGTTCACGGAGAGAACACAAGGAATAAAGGAAGTTTATGTATCAGAGATTGACAAGAACTCGGCATCGAGTGCAGGGAATTATATAACCAATTTTCAAATTATCTAAATGGATTGACAATGAGAAAATTAAACTGTTTCTAAAAAAAATTTAAAACACAAGGCTTCTTACAGTATATGAGAATATCTTGATTTTGGCATAAAATTACTTTTTTTTTTTATTTAATATTTTTAATCCGTTTTGTGCAACATATAATAATAGGAAAAAAGAAATATCTATATGTCTGCATATACAGTTTTTATATTTATACTGTACTTATATCGGTTTTATAATTCATGTTGTACTATGTTTTTATTTCTTTTTTATTCATGATGTCATTGTTTATCTCTATACATGCATATGTTTTATTACAACATATGTATGTATAATCAACTGATTATATTTTTCACCAACTTTAAACATTGTTACAATCTACCTTCCTAACTTCTCGTTCGGTCATAGATAGGTAAGTATTCATTAAAACAAAACAGAGAACCCAAATATTTGTGAAGCTAATATACATTAAATATGGTAGTTATTATGGATTATTCTTACACCGCCATTAAATTACATTATAGACATTAGGGGTCAAACAGATATTGTCAATTAATGTTACAAGGGTGCTATAATTATCTGAATCTCTATACCCACGACGAACTTGCTGTTTGAGGCCATTTAATTGACAACATTTAAACACGAACCTTACTTGAACTCTTGCCAAAATATTCCTCGTTCTAGACGAGAATACTGTTAGGACTTAATGTACAATCCTGAATAATATGTATGTGGTAGATTAGATGCTGATAATGTTGGGTCTATATCATTAAAAACCTTGTTATAAATAGCACTTTTTAAATCAAATTAGAAATTTAAATATTGAATGTTCTGCAAACATTGTGTATATTATTGTGAAGATTTTAACCAAAATCTAAGTAAATGCAGCAATATATGAATATAAAAGAAAGTGCCTTGAATTTGAAATTAAAGGAATTAGAAGATTACATTTAATGATATTTGACAGGTGTGATTGTATTTGTGGGCTTTATTTTACAATTTATAATATTGGGCTCTCTCAGTTTATTCCGGAAATCTTTGTGACAGTTAAAAATAATGCTTAAAACTTATAAAAAAAAACGCATAGTTAGCGAGGTACAGGGGGTTAAAATTGTGATATAAAAATTGAATTTAGTTAATAACGTCAAAACGAGAAAATAATTTTTCTTCAAATTTTTTATGTACAACGTAAGGCGATCCATTTAAAATATAAAAATTAGAATGAAGTAGCGTAGATACTGGAAAGTAGTGCGCTATTTAAAAGAATATATAGTACGAAAATTACTTAAAAAAATGTAAAAAAAGTACATTTATACAAATTTCGTATAGTACATTATTTTCCGGTAAATATAATTTTTTTTGGTCCTTACGTTTTTCTCAAACTTTTTCCTCATAAAACTAAAAAATCGGAGATGCCTTAAGGCCAATTGTATGCAGATATTGTGTTTTGTCAAAATTAGAACTATCATTAAATTGAGTGAAATTGCTCCAATTTTTTGCTTTGAATTTTTTGAAATGCTTTTCAAATTCACTACACCTCAGTATCTGTGCCATTGGATACAATATATTTCTATTCCTTGCAGCTTGAAATAGAGCGTTTTAGTTTCAGTTATGTACAAAATTTAAACAACATATCTTTACCTGTCTTGAGGTTATTAAAAAAAATTTATTTTTATATTTCAAATTCGATAACTTGACTTTGGCTATTATGTATGTTTGATAAAAGTTTTACCTGTTTTGAGGTTATTAAATAAAATCAATTTTATAATTCAAATTCGGTAACTTGACCTTGCCGATTATGAATATTTGATAAAAGTTTTATCATTATTCTTAACCATTGATGAAATAGAAGTCAAGTGATACCCCGTTTTAAACGTTTTTCAATTCTCCTTACTACTGTGTACAGTTTTTTTTAAATTAGAGTGAATATTTTTTGAGATAATTCATTTGAATATAGTATCATTTAAAAAATTAAAATTATGATACAGACACATATTTCTTTGTTCCAATGGAAAAAACGATATTGTGCCAAAATTTTACATTCGTAAGTCAACAAATATTGGTCCCGCTAAAAATTAATTTTAAACTGTACAAAATACATGAAATCATCAACGAGCGAACATACTAAAACAGTTTTAAAACTGGAAGCACTCTCAGATATTGCTGAAATACAGTTTAAATGGGAACGGTTAATTCATGAAGTCAGCTTTTGACGTGGATGGCATATACTTCTTGTGTTCAACAATAACTTTGACTATCCAATACAATATCTAACAAAGAAGAGTGAAACGAAGGGATCAATGTTTTTCATGTGCAATAAGAGAAAATTGATCTCTGAAAAGGCTAATCTATGACCTTAAACATCCATCTTGTTAGAAGGAAAGCCCCGGGCCTTTCTGATGCTTTCATCTGAATCTGGAATCTCGCCCAAGAAGAGATAAGGATCCCCTGATAATAGTCCCTGGGCAGATTCTTCAAGCACATTGTCATCCTTAATAACTTAGTGCTTTCTATTTGAATCTAACCAAAGAATTAGAGAATTCTTAGACGAGATCTGTCGAATCACTTGCTTGTGTCAATTTTGCAGAATCGACGGTTTGCCAGCTATTTTTAAAATACATGAAAAAGGGATATGGGGATCAGAAATTGAGCCATACTTCATTTTAAAAGATATCCTTCATTTTAAAAGATATACAGATAAGCTAACGTTTCATGGTTTCCTGTATTCATGCAAGCTCACGCAGACAATACAGTATTCGATGCTCTGGTGTCAAATACCAAGCCACGCACATTATTCTATAGGTCAGTGCAGAAGTACATGCTTCCGCTTGGTTTACGCCAGTACTACTGCTGATTTTGAGAACAGAAAGATTCTTACATTACTTCTTGTGATGCTAATCTGTCAACTTTCTCAGACTTTGATACAGAAGTGGGAAGATTTATATCCCAGTACAGAAGTAATGAACTTTCTGGAAGAAAATCCTGATTCATGTTTTTCTTTGCGAGCACTTTCCTATTGTGCATGCTGTGTCGTCGTGTTGAGTTTCGTGACACGGTTAATTTCTTCAGAATTTGAGTAGAACTCTTTGCCTTACACCCAAAAGTACTATATTAGTCCTGTCAGAGTTGTTGAACCTATCCAGTGGTAATTTTAGGTTTACGAAGACATGCAGGACAGGGACTTCCTTTTATGTGAAAATCCAGTTTTAACAACAACCTCTTCTGTGTCTCCGTTCATGCCCAAGTCCATGGATGAGGAAGAATGTGATATTATCTATGAAAGTGCAATTTCATAATGCAAAGAAACAAATAACATCGTTTGTAGATGAAAATTTCCTGTGACTAAAACTGCTTATCAAATCATTAGTCATTATGCCATTTATAGTGGACAATCAAAAAACAGTTTTACGTCAAAACAGAAAAATATTTATTTTCTGATAGCACCTCATCATCCTGTATCTTGAAAATCAAGCGTTATTGGACCCATCTTTATAGATACTTTTTTTTATTTTAACGTAAGGAATTTGTGCCGTGTATTTTTGGAATATCCTGTATACTTTTAATAATTTGGCAAACCAACAAATATAAGATTTATGTACTAATTATCAATTTAACCTTTATACAAAAAGAAGTAATAGTTTCTTCTTTTTTTAAATTGTTGGGTAGTGATAAAAAAATAAATCCAAATTTTAAATGGTCGACGTTTCATCTTCATTTAAACACATCCTCAGGACTATTTAATTTAGACTTTCCTTATAAATATTAATAATTTTAACTAGGTATAAATAATTAAAAGAAACAGTAACACATAACAAGAAAACCTAACATGGATATATCTTTTGCATGTTTTAGGAGGTCTGCTAGCAATTTACTTAATTTCTAATTAGAGCTCCCCACCAGATTTACTATAGGTCTTAATGGTGTATTACAATTGTGTATTTTTTGGGTAAAGTATACAATTTTGGAAATACACTTGCGGTAAATATTAAACTACCTCCTACTTCTTTATTTAAATAATTATTTTTAACTGAATTGTTGACTGGTTTATTGCTTTTGTTCTGTATTGTTTTCATGGGATCGTTGTGAAGTTTTTCATAAGTTGTGTCACTTAAAAGCTCAAGAGTTTGATTTACATATAAAATAATATGAAACATTAAAAGGCAAACACGTAAATCAGTATAAAATTGTTCTAAACAAAGGACATATTAATATATTAGAATGCATATATCAATAATTATAAATAAATAATTCAATAAAGTGAAAAAACATCAGCACAAGCTAAAAATGAAGTGGTGTTGTTGATATTTTGTAATATGCAAATAAACAGGGAAAATATGATGAAGTTGTTTTGATAAAACCATTAAGATAATTAATGTATGAAATGAAAGCAGTAAATGGAGGATACTCACTTACGGCTATAAATATGTAAATATAACAAGCAGTTAAATGTTCTTAGAGATACAAATAAAATTAATTCAGATGGACGAATATAAATCGTAATAAGGCAAACAAATTTGCAAAAATTATATTTTTATTGTATATGTCTTAATAATTTTTTAGAAAAAAGTAATAATGATCGGTGGGCGCAGGATTATTCAAGGCAGCAAAAAGAGCCCAGATGAACTCGGTTTCGCATTTGACACAAGGTGAGGAGGCCCGCGAAATGCTGATGTAGAGTCAGTCACTAAGCTTCAGCCAAATTGCCAGAAAACCTGAATCAGAGCTGCTGAACAGGAAAATTTGTTTCGGCAGCACATCAATAAATTCCAGCATGGTGTCTTCTATAAGAACATATAGACAATGGGTTTATCAACCAGGCTGACATTCGCCATTATAAGGACAGCCGGGCTTAAGTCGGAGACCAAGGTATTCATTATGGCTTACCAGGAAGGTGTTATCAACACCTTGGTCTACCGCAGTCGCGTGTGGCGTGTGTAGATGTTCTTGATATTAATTGCAGGATCTACCGTTAGGCGCCAAAATAGCTCATGGAGTTACTTTCTGTATGTCCCATATATGCGATTTTGGCCTACATCCAATGACATAACGCGGCGTTACGAGTGCTATATTACCTAAGGTACTCATACAGGGTGCATGTTTTAATTCCGTCATACATCTCGGCAATATAGACCAATTGGAGTATTTTGATTGGCTGACAGGCGTCGTTTGACTAAGTACTGAGATCAGGGTTGGATTAACTAGGGAGTGCTGAATCGCACGACAATTAATTGAATTTAAAAGTATGAAGTTTGCTTGTTATCAGTTAACAACAGCGTTATTAGTTAACAACATATATTTATATGGCTCCGTGGTCTAGAGGTAACGTACTTGCCTCGAAACCTCGGAGTCCCGGGTTCGATTCCCGGTCGAGGAACTGGGATTTTTCTGTGAGAGAGATTAATCATAGTATACTCGGATATTGGGTGTGTGTCCATTGTCTCTAAATGTGTAGCCCTCTCCCACACAAGGTCATGCCAGACCTTCAGGGATAAAGGGGGTTGTAATTTCATGTGGTGTTATTATTATTATTATTATTATTATTTCATGGATTTCACTGTGTAAGGTACACATCCATGACATTCTAATGTATGTCATTTCCCAGTTAATTTTTTAGATCAAGGAAACTTATTGTTACTATTAAATACATTTGCAATAAGTAGTTTTTGAATAATTATTTCCTACCACGATCTTGGCACTCAGTCGGATGACGTCTTTTAACCAATGAGAACGCTGCATTGCTGTACGATGCCGAAATTTATGATGGAATTAAAATATGCGTACGAGGTAGACCAGACGCAAGTCATGCCTTACATCCCTGGAGATATTGAGTCTGTTTACGAGAATGAGAAATGTCGCGTTTGATTTAAAAAATTATAAACACTTTTTATTACTTGTCTAATTTTCACTTTATTTGTTATTTTACAACTAGTTTCATCCTATTTGGACATTTTCAAGTAAACTAAATTATACACAGATTTTGCTTTCATTTAAATATAAACTGAACTGAATAGAAGGATGGTCACTTTATGGTTGATAATATAATTCAAATTTGTACAGATGTTATGTCTTTAAATGTAGGGGTTTTTATAGTAAATTATATTATGGTGTGATTTTTATGAGGAGCAGGTTATCTGAATAAGTTTAATAACAGAATTATTTAAATCTATTTGGTCGTTTAATATGTTGTAATTTTTATTCCTATTTAATTTATTAATTTCTAGCACTTCTAATAAATTAAGTTTTTTACTTTTCCCACAAATGTGTAATATTTTAGGTTGATGGTCATCAGTTATTCTGTGACCAGAATCTGTTAAATGTTTATAAAAGTTGGAATGTTGTTTTTGTGTGTGAATATGTTCTCTATATCTTACTCCGAACGATCTACCTGTTTGACCTACATATGAGGCGTTACATTCTGTGCAATCTAACCGATATACACCACATTTTTTAGAGATATCAGTTTTTTGTTTTACATTGAAAATATATCTGCCTATATTTTTGTTAGAACTAAAAGATGTTTTAATATTAAATTTGGAAAAAGTATTGCTAATTGAATAGGAGAGTTGACCTGAATATGATAATGAAATGTATGTTTGAAGTTTTTTCTTGTTAATAGTGGGATAAAGTTCTTTCAAGAGGGACTTATTTTATTTTTTGTAGATTAGATTGTTGATTATATTTTGAGGGTACCAGTTATTATGTGCTATAAGTCTTATTGTGTCTAATTCTTCTTTTAAATTTGTCTCAGATTGAGGTAAGTTGAAGGCTCGGTGTGTCATAGACTGATATGTGGCTAATTTGTGGGAGATAGGGTTATAGGAATTAAAGGGTATAGCGGCGTCTGTAAAAGTTGGTTTGCGGTAAATATTATAGGAAAATGATGTTTTATGTCATTTTATAGTTAAGTCGAGAAAGTTTATTGATTTATTATCGTTCTCTGTTTCTAAGGTAAAAGATATATTATTATGTGTGTTATTGATAAAATCGAGGAGTATTTTTAATTGTCTGTCTGTCCCTTTAAAACCTATGAGGATGTCATCAACGTACCTGTACCAAAAGATAATATGTTTTTTTGATATTGGAGAATCCAATATAATTTTTTCAAGATTATCCATGAATATATCGGATAAAAGGACGCTAAGAGGCGAACCCATAGGGAGCCCTGTTTTTTGTATAAAGATGTCCTCAATAAATTGGAAATTATTTTGATCTAAACACAACTTGAATGTTTGCAGTATTTCATTTTTTAATTTTGGGATAATTTTGCATTTTTTTAGTATATTTGAAATTAAAGGAAGACATTCGAAAGGGGGGATATTAGGAAACATACTCGACACATCAAACGATACTAATTTTATAGAGTTGGGGTCAATATTTAAGCTATTTAATTTTACTGTTAAGTCTAAGGAGTTATTAATTGTATTTTAGGATTTAAATTTTGTAATAGATTTAAAACTCGTTATTAAGTTAAAAAAAATAATTGTTGTTTACTGATTGGCAATACGCTAATAACTTACTAAACGTCAACGGGTGGAAGTGTTATTATTAACGAAAATCAAACGATTAACTCTGGGAATTTACCTTGAATACCAACAAAATTCATTGTGACGAAAATCTCGACTGGCCAAAGTTGACACTTTTATCCTAATTTCCTACCATCTCATCACTTTCACATATCCGTAAATTTGTAAATTCCATTTGTCTGATATTCGCGAATTTGTTTAGTGAGTGAAATTTTAATTAATAACAATAATTAATGGTAAATCACAAACAATCACAATTACATTCTTTACATTTGTTGATTCTTATTTTCAATTTTACTTAACTGCATGAATGTCGGAAATCTTTTATTGTTGCTTTACTACTTTTCGGCACCATATTCGATTGATTCCGAATAAGAATGTGTTGACTTAAAAGTTAATATCTCTTTATATTAGGTTTTCAAGGTATACGTAACTTTGTAGTCATTTTGAACTATTGGGGAATAGGAAAATATCACTTTAATGTATCTTTGTTCATAGAAATAATTTATTTTCACTTAGATTTCACTAATAAGTTACACAACTTTAAAGTTGAGAAACTTTAAATAGGACACTTTCAATTATCGTTACTTTGAAGTGATTCTTTGGTAACGCTGTGCAGCAAGCATTACTACCAATTCTCACTTTAAAGTTGAAAATGCTTTAAAGTATTGCAGAGTAGTTTCCGCGACTTTTATTGTAACAGTTACTTGAAAGTGTAATAACTATACAGTAGAATTTACGTAATTGTTATTACAAGTGCATAACACAAGTTGAATTTTATACTAAAGTCGCAAATTTATTGACACTTATTAAAGATCCGTCATCAGTTTCTGTCACTTTGGTGCAATTTACGTTTGACCGTTAGCAGCGAAAGGGGATCCACAGTCGCGAATCGATGTGTGCAGTTCGGCACAGCTGATGCGATAATGCAGCCTAGCCACATAACTTTTCTGGTTATGTGAGTCTAACTGGCTATTGTAGTTAAGTGGTTGATAATTCACTGGTGTGATATACACTATCGGTCAATATTCACCGGAGAAAAGTAAATTGCGCAAACTAATTACTGTGTTCGCATCTCCATAGTTTTATCTGTATAGTTACCTTCAATACTGGTGCGTATTTTTTTATTAATAGAAAATACGTTTATATAGTTTCATAAGATGACATTAAATAAGATATTCATATTTCTTTTTAATAAAAAAATGCATCAGTATTGCCTGTGTTTTCTTATAGTAAAACAATATGGTATTTAAGATGAATTATTTGTTTTCATTTTTCGTTCTCATCAAGAGAAACATTTAAACAGTAATTTAAAGATTTATGTTGGCAACTTGGCGGCGATGCCATGCTAACACCGTCTGAAAGGTTCTAAACGGGTTACAATCAAATTAGCTTGTCCTGACATACAATTTCCATCACAACATATTTTAACATGTTGGGGGAAACGTTGGCAGCTGTTGGAAACTATCATGAGTATTTTCAACGAGTAAAGAATTTTATTCTACAGTTATATCCTAGTGAATTAAAAAGCTATCTCCCAGATCCACCATATTTCAAAAATTCTGAAGTAAAAGCAGTAATACATGTAAGATTCACAACAATTATACAGTGGTAATGGACAGTATTCAACTATTAGAAAAATCTTCATTGTCATTAGAAGAGCCCTTACATATGATTCACAATGTACAACATAAATCACAAACTCTAGAAGATGGCCCTGGTATGAGAGTGAGTAAGCGACAAGAAGACAATTGATATCACACTGATAATTAATGTCATTGATGAATATGTTAAATAACAGTGACCCAAGTACAGATCCCTGCGGAAGTCCTGATGTTGCAAGGTACTCAACAGACCTGAACCCATTGAAAACTACATATTGCGTTCTATTGGATAAATAAGATGCAAAAAGCTTTAGTAGAGAATCAGAAAGTCCAAACATTTTAAGCTTATTAAGTAGTATCCCATGATCGAATCTGTCCAATGCCTTGGAGAAATCTGTGTAAATAACGTCAGTTTGAGCCTACTTATCTATTGATTTAGCAATGAATTGCGTGATACATACTAGATGGTTGTGGTGGATCGACCTTTCATGAAATCGTGTTGGTAAGGTGAGAGTCTGCTACTAATGTTGCGGTAAATATTACTATGCAGTAAAACTTCAAGAGCTTTACAAAACTTACATAGTATGGAGATTGGACGAAAATTTGTGATACCGAGCCTGTCACCTTTTTTATATACGGGACAAATTTAGGAATATTCCCAGATTTCAGAAACAGTACAAGTTTTCAGACACAGATTGAACAAGATTTTAAGTGGTGAAGCAAGAATGCAGGCACAGTCCCTTAGGATAAAAGCAGATACTGCATCCGGACCAGTTGACATTTTGGGTTTAATTTGTTTCAATGCGACAAGAACTTCATTTTTGTCAAATTCACGAACATGCAACTGTGAGTTAGACCAAGACTCTCCATTGTTCAGGAATGCGTCAGATATAGGAGTAAAAGATTTACTAAAAAATCGGCATAAGAATTTAAAATATATTTAGGGTTATCAAGTAATTGATCATCATAATACATGTTATTAAATATGTTAGTAGATCCTTTTTAATTTTTATAAAAGCCCAGAATTTATTTGGATTATGCTTAATGCTATTTTTAGCTGAATTAATGTAGTTCTTGTATGAGATATCAATATCCGATTTTATTTTAGCTCTAAGATTTTTGAAGTCGTCTAGGGCAGTTAGGTCATTATTATTTTTATGTTGACGCAAGAGTTTAGCTTTAGTTTTAATATTTTTTTATAATTTCATAGGTAAACCATGGGAGCTTTCGTTTCCTACGATTTGAAGTAAATTTAGGTACCTACACAAAAATCGTAAGTGCTGTATAACTTACCATAGAAATAGGGACTACCATCCTCAACATTAGTAAAAGTTGACAAAAAAACTCCAGTCAATATTAGAAATTGACTCGGATAACAGTAAAAAAATTGCTCTTCTCATACGAATGTTCGTTAATGCGCAATCTCAACCATTGTCTTCGATCGTTAACACGTAAAAGGTAGGCAATGTTACTCATTTCATCATCTGCCATAATTATCGGGAAAGTAGGTATCCACATGAGATACTACTAGAGCCGTCTGATTTGCCACGCTCTACTCATTAATCGAAATTTCATTTCCAGGAAATAAAACTAGCAATAGAATTTCCCTTTATATGTAAAAATCTAAATAATATAAATTTAGTTTTATAATATGCCTATTTGCAAATATGTATCTACATTTTATTGGATAATAACACAATTTTGGTACAAAACTTTTAAATTAAATTGCCGTAGAGAGTTGTTTAACTTGTCCTTCGTTGAATTCCAGTCGCGTTAGACATGCTGATCAATATTGTGCTGCGGAACACCACACGTCTGCATAGACAACATTGTTAACATTTAGTCTTTGTTTGGAAATACAATCAAATATCGTATTAAATTCGTATAGTTTGATTGACGTTGACGGTTTATAAAATAAATTCGTATCGTTTGATTGACGTAGACGGTTTATAAAATTAAACGGTAGTTTGGATTGTCCTAAATTAACCAAAAGAATTACCTCTTTTTTTCAGAAATTATATACGTATATATACAGTGTGTTCGCGACAGATGAAATGAACCAAAAATTTTAGAATTTTTTTTGTACTTTTGGGGGTTCGTCCTGCTTAAATGAAAAGTAATTTTGAGTGTACTTTTGTTTTTATTAAATCACGTTGGTCATGGCAAAAACTATTTTCTATTTAGACAAGGCACCTTTTCTCTAAAAAGATACAACAAAATGTAATTATGAAAGTTATTCAGATTAAAAAAATTATACTGCTATGAATTTCAAGAAGACCTGCCTACATTTATACTTTTGATCTTTTTCCAGTATATTTGTATTTTACAGGCCACGGGCATAATGGAACAAGACGTTTATTGAACCGAAACATGTTAAATGCTTACACGACCATCGCAACGAGTAATACGAAACTTTGACTCGTCCGTGAACAGCACAGATCTCCATTGTCGAAGTTGTCATGCGCCATGCTGACGAGTAAAATTCAGGCGAGTTATTCCAACACCTCCTAAAATACAGCAGTTGTTGGTTATTCTGTGGCGTCGTGTTAGTATGGGTTTTCGGACAGGTCGTCTTGCCTTTAAGTTTGATTTACTGTTCTTTACTATCTGATCTGATACAGTCACTCCATGCGTCTTTCTGACATAATTTTGGAGGTCCCTCGCTGTAGAGACACGGTTATGAACACATGAAATGACCAAAACTCGGTATTGATTTTGGGTTCAATTTTCTTTACAACCCTGTCCAAGACGCCTTTTGTATTGACCAGTCTCACGATAGCGTTTCCTCAAACGTTGAATAATGGTGGACCTGACGTTAAATTTTCTAGAAACTTGTCGAATGCTTTCGTCATTTTCAAGTTACAGTACGAATAACTATCTCCCATTTTTACTTAGCTTAAGACAGGCTGTCAGTTGCAAACATTTTCAACTGTTCCTTGATTTCACCAAGACCTTCCTAACTCTCTACAACTAATTTGATATGCTTAATTTCACTTTAGTTTTGGTCGTTGTTTACATCATATCGCTTATCTTTTAAGAGTGGTTGATGCTGTTAATTCTATTTTCAATATTTAAGGTATTTGAAATGTGTATCTTTCAGAAACTCTTAGCATTATTTGTATAAAATTTATGGCTTGAATTTTATTGAGATACAAAGAAGCGTTCCTTTACATTTTTTGAGCAGTGTATATATATATATATATGTATACATATATATATATGTATACATATATATATATGTATACATATATATATATATATATATATATATATATATATACATATATATATATATATATATATATATATATATATATATATATATATATATATATATATATATATATATATATATATATATATATATATATATATATATATATATATATATATATATATATATATATATATATATATATATATATATATATATATATATATATATATATATATATATATATATATATATATATATATATATATATATATATATATATATATATATATATGCCATGATTAAATTAGTAGTTATGTAACGGGTCTAATAATTTGGAATTGTACTTAACAGTAGTAAACCAAATATACTAAACCTCCTTACTTAAACAATTATTTATATATGATATCACTCTACATGAAAATGTATAAAATTAAACTAAAAAAATTTATATTAAAAACATTGTGGCCAGCACATAACTTTCTTATACCAGTATATGTCATCCTGATTTAAAAAAATCATTCTATTTAATTCTTCAGTTACCTCAATTAAATTTTATTAGCGTACCTTGCAATGTTTCATTAAAATTTTTTAAATAATTAATTATCAACGTCATTCGATACTGTCAATAATGTCATATTTTAATAATTTTTTGTTGCTGACATTGACATTTACATGAACTATTTAGTTCATATACCGAATGTAGGCACCAGCTAAAGAATTTATTCCATACTTTATGTACATACTGCAAATTCGAATATTCTAACTCTGGTTTTGCCAATATTGAACCAATAACATTGTTTGTCATTTGGAACAAACACGTGTATTCACAAAAAATAGCATAAAGTAAACAACTAGTTAAACAACAAAAGTTAATTTTAGTTGTCTTAAACAGAAATCCTACTAAATTAAATATACACGTGGATATTCATTATCTAAGGTAATTATGGTTTTCATTTTTATAAATAAAATTGAAATTTCAATGACCTAGTTTCTATCATCCATGCTAGACTTGTGCCAAGGAATATAAGTTTGTGTTTTATTAATACATTCATATTGATTTGTTATTCAAAATGGTATATAATTACTTATATATACATACAAAATGTGTCGTTTTTACAAGACATCAAAAAGTTTATAAACAATCTGACCTTTCAAATCGGTTTACTGGAAAAGTCATTGGGTATGACCAAAAATGGTCCAGGCAAAATAGGCGCCTAGAATGTCGAAATATTAACATTCTGTTACACTTTTTGAACTCAATCAAATGGGCTCTATCTCCTATTACTCTTAATTGGAGATAGAGCACACTTAACTGAGTTCAAAACACCCCCAAACTTACCCTTGACCGTTTTTGAGATACAGGGCGTTTATAGTTTTCGATTAAAACTATAGTCGGTTATATTTCTGAAACGACTTTAAGCATTTGAATAAAATTTGGTATAAATATTATACTCCTTTAGTCCAATTATAATCACAATTCACATAGGAAAAATTTGAGGACTGTACTCAATTTTTATCTTGCTATTCTCAGTGTCGATAACATCACCTTGTGTATCATTTTTTGGCAAATATTGGTAAACGTTTAAAAAGTCAATGGTGTATAAAATAATATTATAATATTTGATGACACGTTTAAGGTTATTTTCCAATAAATTTTCAAAAATATTGATTGATCAAATTTTAAATTCTATAAATTACGCAATTAACTAACTAACGTCATTATATTATTAATTTTACTTAACTACCTTACACTAATTAAGCATCTGAATTTTTTTGAACAAAAAATACACATTTATTAATTAATGGTTCGCGCAGGAATGGACTGGCATAAAATTCCATGATCAAGTACATTTTAAATTTGTTATTTACATTATCCATATCATTTTTGCAGTACATTAATACGGAATTTTCTATGTCCATTACTGTATTGGAATACCAATGAAGATGTCGTATGATTTGGTATACGACGGTTTGGAAAACTTCTACACTATTTTTGCATCTCCCATTTCCCTTGCAAAAACCATACACAAAAATATTATTTCAACTATATAATACGACAGTGAGGAAGGTTAGAAGTTTAAAAATTTTCTATGGCAGATTTATTATAAGGTATCAATTCTAGGAGCATGTGGTTTCAACATGATGGTGCTGGACCCCATGTCTCTGTATTGGTGACAAATCATCTGATTCAGCATTACCGCAACAGATTGATCGGTCGATGTGTTCCGGTTAACTTGCCACCGATGTCTCTTAATCTTACACTTCTAGACTATATATAGGGCCAACTCAAACACTTTAGGGAAGTCAGTGTAGATGACATCTATCTGACCTCTCTGACCTACGACCACTGATATTCGACAAACTAATAAGTGGAATCGTTCATACAATTATGTATGTAGAAGTCTTCATGTTTGGATATTTAAAGTAGACGAAGATGGTTAGTACACAAATATTTTGCACCCTTCAAAAACAACATTTTTTTTTGGCAACTTTTTGTTTCCCCAGAGGTGTTCTTGCAGGATTCTTGTCCCATCAGACACATGAATAGATGCATGTTACTCTTTTTGCACGAACAACCTTACTGGTGCAGTCGAAAGAACTATTTATAACTAGTTCATTCAGTTTTAAATTACATAATGGTTAAATTCTCTTTAAATAGTGGGAATTTAATACAATATTTACAAAGTACCTCAAATAAAAAAAATTTATACATAGACAGAACACGATGCAACCTTTCATTCTACCATCAAATTAATTTATCTCCAGAATATTTTACACACTTTTTGTAAAATTGTATGTTTTCACTTGTTTCGTCAAATTTTTAAAATAATTTAACTTCTGTATTATTTGTATGTAATATCTCTTAGTATTGTGTATAAATAGCTTCTACTCATGCATTTTCATAATTTGTTGAGAAGAATCCTATCGTTCCAACTTTTTTGTCGGATTAAATGTTCCATTGTGCATTGTGTAGTAATATTATCTGAGAATCGCAAACAAACGGAATCGCGGTGAATATTAAGTGTCAGCCTAATAGAGGGAAGGCAACCATTTGTTTGTTACTTATATTTAATCGTGAGAATCGCCAAATCATTTGTACACTAGGTTATAGCTAGAATGAGTAATTGCTTAGTTTGACTTTCCCGTTATGTGTATATTAGTGTTGTTTATATTCTTTACTTAACTTCAATAATAATGTTACACTGGACTGTGTAGACTGGTTAGATGAGACTGGAATTGTACGCGAACGGCCGGGAATGCTGCAGACCATGTGAATGGATATATAAATAAGACGCACGGTGGGCAGAGAGTCAGTCTTAAGTTGAACGTGACGGAGTAAAGAAGAAATAAGAAAGAGATTTATAAGTGTTCAAGTGCGATTATAGTTAAGACAGTAATTAATCTATTGTTGTTAATTGTTAATTAGTAAATAAAGTAGTGAGTAAGTGTTACCTGGACTTTCAATTAACGAATCTACGAGTAGAGGTGTTTGTGTGGATAGTAAATACGTAACAATTTGGTGTCGCAAAAGGATTGGAAGATAAATTTCTAGGTATTCAAAAAGGTTCTACAGTGTTCTTCTCAGAAATTGGTGGTAACATGGAGAATTAAGCTACTGGACAGTGTCTGGAGGACTATTTCTGGTGATTTTAAAGTGGATTGTCGAGAAGTTTCTAGAACATTCGATTGATGACGTGTTGTAGACTGAGAAAAAGGACTACTAGTGCAATTTCGGGAAAATTCTAGAACATTCTGTTTGTAAACTACAGGAGAAACGTGAATTGTGTTAACGGAAACGAGTTATAGACTCAAAACAAGACTTAATTGTGACATTTCGTGAAAGTTTTCGAACATTCCATTGCAGAATTAGTGGAGAAAAGTGAATTTTGTTAACACAAAATTAATATAAACTCTAAATAAGACTTTCTAGTGCTGTTTCGAAATTTTTCTGGAACATTCTATTATTAAAATAGACGTGATATATACATTTTATGGACATTATAGCATAGTCAACTTTATTTTGAACTGATTTACGTGTCGTGAGTTAATGCAAATAACGAGAAGTATGGCGGAGAAACAAACACAGAACTTGCTAGCAGCGTTGTTAGAACGGATGAACGATTAAGAAAGGATACGAAAAGAAGACAAAGAAGAACAAGTGAGAATACGACAGGAAGAGATAGACGAACAGAGGAAAATTATGGAAGAGCAAAGAAAGGAACGCCAGGAAGAATTAAGACAAATTATGGAGGGACAGCATCAAGTCATGTTCTCGGTCACTGAACATTTGAAGAAAGATGTACAGACTGAAGTCATGGAAGTTAAAGAAGAAGTTAGTGAATTTAGAGAAAAGTTTTAAGGAGAAATAGCTGAAGTTAAGGAAGAAGTAGCCCGACTCAAACAACAATTAAGAGATAAGGGTGACCAGTTAGTACTGTCGTCTGGTGCTAGATTCAAACCATCTTCCTTCGACGGTCAAAGTTCATGGTCAACTTATAAGAGACAATTTGAGGCAGCTGCATGTTCAAATAACTGGAGCGATGAGGAAAAAGTAACAGCATTGGTATTAGCACTAAGGAGCCTCTTTAGCTCAGTGACAGAGCACTGGTCTTGTAAACCAGGGGTCGTGAGTTCAATCCTCACAGGAGGGAGACCGAGTGGAGGAGGTATGCGCTGTTATGTGTGGCAGAGTGGGCCATATTCAGAGTAACTGTCGTCAGTGCGGCCCTGAGAGGGTACATGTCGCAGTAATGGAGAAGCTGCAGGAAAACTTGTGAACTGGTACTTCGGGGAATACAGCAGATGGCCTTTCCAAAAGACCGTGTTAGAAAGTCTGCAAGCCTTGCTACCATAAGGAAAAACAGCAAAATGTACAAATAATGAAGACCGTTAAGATTGATGTTCCGGATTATTGGACAAAAGAGTCGTTAAGGGAAGCGCAGTTAAACCATAAGGAAACTAGTCCTATTCTGAAATGGAGAGAAAGAGGAATCCGACCCGATTGGAAGGACATTTCAAATAAATCAGTGGGGCTGAAATCTTTATGGGCACAATGGGACTTCCTTATGGTAGAGGATGGACTACTGAAGAGAGCGTGGGAAAGTCCAGATGGGAGGAAAGTTATTTCGAAATTGTTAATCCCCAGGTGTCACATAACAAATTTACTTCAGCAAGTGTATAATGGAATGTCTGGCGGATATTTTGGCATCAACAAAACCCTGACAAAAATAAGAGAACGTTTCTACTGGTGTCGCCAATGTGAAGTTTGCGCGGCAACAATGGGGCCACAAATAAGAAATAAGCAATATAACGCCAGGGCTCCTTTTGAGCTAATTGTAATAACAAGTGGCCGTATGAAGGCTCGTTATGATCTTAAGGCTAATTCAGGATGATTCCAGGCTGGAGATTTGGTTTGACTGTATAACCCACAACGAAAGAAAAGCAGGGCCCCGAAGCTTCACCCGCCCTGGGAAGGTCCTTACACTGTCGTCACCAGACTAAACGACGTTGTATACCGAATTCAGCAAAGTTCAAAATCAAAGATTAAGGTGGTGCATATAGAGAGATTAGCTAAGTATGCAGGGAACAATAAATTGCCTGATCGGGACATTCAGGCTTAAGGAGGGGTCAGTGTTACGAAACTGGACTGTGTAGACTGGTTAGATAAGATAGTATTGTACGCGAACGGCTGGAAATATTCTGGAATGTTCTAGACCGTGTGAATGGATGTATAAATAAGACGCACAGTGGGACGAGAGTCAGTCTTAAGTTGAACGTGAACGAGTAAAGAAGAAATGAGAAAGGGACTTATAAGTGTTCAAGTGTGATTATAGTTAAGAAAGTAATTAATCTATTGTTGTTAATTTGTTAATTAGTAAATAAAGTGGTGAGTAAGTGTTACCTGGACTTTCAATCAATGAATTTACGAGTAGAGGTGTTTGTGTGGATAGCAAAAACGTAACAATAACATAAAAAAGTGCAGTATATAGTGTTTTTGTGTTTCGTGGAAAACTAAGTCAGTGTTATCTTCACATCAAAGGTTCAAACCCACTTCAGGAATAACATAAAAGTATTACACTTTTTTAACTTAAATATTAAAAGTTTAGAAGATTTCCTCCCTGATTCCTTTTTTTCAGCGTTAGATCGGTCCAAATTATTAATGATTTTCTATTATTACTGAGATATCTCTCTAAATATGCTGTAGAGGGATATAATATTGTTAGATTTTTTTGTCAGATCTGTTTTATCTTGATATATTAATCGCATATACTTCTGTCTATTCTCTATCTAGATAGTAAAATTAAATGGAAACATTTGTATTCCTTATCGAATCCGGTAGACTTCTGGAGAACGCAGCGAAAATCGATAGAGTGAATCTTAACATACACCTTACCATCTGCGACCTAACAAATAAGTTAGTTTGATTTTTACGTGAAATTTTTTTATACTCGAGTTTAAATCCTAATTGAAATTTACTCATTTTTTTCATGTATATACATACATCTTTTATTTTTTGTAATGTATTCAGTTAGATTTCCTATAAAATATATACTATTTCATTTATTTTTTAAAGCAGCTGTACCAGGAGATCAACAAAAAACACAAACACTGATACAATAGATATCAATTTGTAAATAATCGTAAACGCGTATGCCGGCTCCAAAACATGAATATATATCGAAAAATCGAGGTGATTACATTAACTTCTTCATACATATAAATATTCGAACGGAAAGTTAAAAGAATTTTGTTCTAGAAAAAAATAATAAAATAATTATTGGATATTACATACGTTTCCTTTCAAATCTAATAACAATAAACAACAGTTTTTTATATTCTATACTATTATTCCTATCTGAATGCGCTAGTTTAAAAGTTTTAAGTAGATAATGGGTGATATGAATAAAAACGAAGTATTTGCCAACACTAAAGTTATTTTCTGCGAGGTATTTACAATTTCCGATAGTACTACTTCACATTATATAGAAAATTCTTCACGACGAAATAGATAATTCATTATATGAAGTATCTACTTCTGTTGTGTAGTACATTCTTCGAAATGTTTATCATTTACTCTAACCCTGTCCGGGGTCACTACTTTCAAGTTGACACAAATTTAAAATTGTTAGTAATGATTCGATCTCGGTGATTAATCTATTTTATATTCTGTATTGTTTTTATTTTCTTAGAATAATAAAGTACACAACTTGTGTATGATGTGTTCAGATGAAGAAATTACCCAAGAAAAACTACAAAATTAATACTTACAATTATCATTTGTTATTATGCTAGAAAATTTTAAAATAATGGATAAGAAAATGACACCGGCTCGGCTATTAAAACGACAAAAGACTCAGCAATTAAAGAAATAACAGAGCATTTTAACAAAAATACAAAACAAAATTTAAATGTTAGACAAGTTTAAAAAAAAATAGTAACATGAAAAACAAAATAAAAAAGATTACAGATTAAAAAAAACAGTCAACAAAAAATTAAAATAAATTAGTGGCAAGAAAAATTTTATGATTTATGAAATTCATTATCGTAATTCTTTCTTAAATTATATGATATGTACTTTTCTAGTGCGTCTCTGAGTCATTTTCAAGAATACAACAATTGTAGTATATGAGGTGAAACTGCTCTGATATAATTTTCAAAATGTCGAGGTAAACACTGCAGTTTCTGTTAAAATTTGTTAGTGTTTACTAGCCGAGATAGGTACTTCATCTTGTAGTAAACACTGCGATAATTTCCCCTAAGAATACTATTCATTGTAGTAACTTCCGGAAAGTAGCAGTATTTGCTTTGCAATTTAGTACCCTCTTAAGTGTTGGAGTAAATACTTCGCAGAAAATGCTAAAACTTGAAGTATTAGTAAATACTTCATTTTTATTCATACCACCCAATAAATGAAACACAACGCTTCAAGCATATTCAGATAAGAATGACAGTATAAAATATAAAAAATTATAGTTATTTATTATTGTTGTCATGTTAGGTTTGAAAAGATGCTTATAATTATTTTATTAATTTTTTCTAACAATGTATAAATACGAAACAAATAAAATGTCAGATATTGTAAGGCAATATTTTATTACATAACATAACAATTTTTATGGATAGAAGGTATAAAAAGCGGTCTTGATATTTCTGTATTTTTCTCATGAAAAAACACCTTAAATTATATGTATTTATTCATATCTTTTAACATGATAAATTATCTTTTATCGCCAATTGAAAAGGGGGGCTGTAGGAGGTCCCAGGTCCCATTTTTTGGAGTGAGCACAAGTGGGATCGAAGGAGGGGAGTTTGAAATATTTATTCTCCAAATTTTATGCATTAACCACAAAATGCCCATGGTTATGAATTTTGAATCTTAAAAGCTGCACTATTTGCGGTAGGTTACAGAAATACGGAAAATGTAAAGAAAATATTGAATGCATGTGAAACGACATTTGATGGAACAAAAATACAGGGTAAAAAATGTATTATTCACTATATTTTTTGTTTATGTTTTACTATGTTGTACAATTTATTATATCAATTTTATACAATTTTCTAAAATTGGCGAAGGATCCGGGTATAAATATTAAATCATATTGATTGATCAACCTTGGCCACAATTCAACGTAAAAATATTAGTATTAATTTGAATAAAAAAATAACATACATTGTACTGATTCTGCGGTTGGCTGCTTGTGAAACGTTATTAAATATTTTTTAAATAAACAAAGAAAATTCATTGATCAATTCTGTTTTTTTTTTACTTTATGAATAATATAATTAACGTCTCCTGACGGCATTGTTACAAACAATCGCACGCACTTCATATAAAAACAGATTACGTGATATCGATTGTTTCCATATGTTTTTTAACTTTTGTTATTACCTAACTTAACGCATGTAAAAAAAAGTGTTCTTGATTTTTTTCTACAAAGAACGCCATTTTTAAAATAATCGGCTTTAAGAAACTAATAACTTAGGTTTAATTTTAAAAAGACTTGTAAATGAATGCACGATAAATATTATTTACAAGTTACGAGTTTAAAGAATATTTTCAAAAAAATCTTTTCCTCGGTGATAATCTAACACCAATATAATGAAATTGCAGCATTTGTGGAACTATGTATACACCAACTTATTTAATTGTTAAATGTAGAATAGCTTCTATGTAATGAGTCCTATTGAAATATCTTGCATCAATTTTTATATGTCGCATTTTGCTACATAATTACGTATTGATCTGCTAATTTCTATTTTTTTGATTATTCCGATATTTAACATAAACAACTTGTTTTAAATATTTAATAGGAAATTTTATTCCACCCTATTATTTCTCCCTCTAATATAAAGTACAATCCTTGTAACATGACATGAGGTTTATAAATAGAAATAAAATCAATGGATAATTTATTCAGTTTTTAATAAAGACATACGTAGTTATATTAGTAGATACGTAGGTTATAACTAGGAATACATTGATTATAATAAATTAAAACCTAAAAATTTAGTAACAATAGTTCATCGCAAGTATTAATATATTAAAAAACATCTTGAGTTTGTGTTTGCTACACAGGTGGGATGTGGGAAAAAATCCTCTGAATGCACTTAAAATTCAATAATATTCCTAATAAACATTATTGGGTGGATACGTCTATCTTTAAATCAATTATATAAGAAACTTTAAGTGTGCATCCTTATATATGATAACATTTCAACATCAATAAATGATATGCAGAAAATAGAAAAATTGTAGTTTTTCGCCTTGTGCAGAAAAAGATGACTCGTGATTGTATTTATATTTACCGAATATTCGATTTACAAATAAAAAATAAACTATTAAAATTTATGTAGAATAACTTTCGAGTATAAAATATTACATAAGCTAGTCAAATAAAAAACAATTAAAATGCTTAAAACCCCGGTCTACAAATTGAAAGATTTATTGTGATTTCAAAAATCGCTCGCTTTCTATCTACAAAAAAGAAAGTATTGGTATCGTAAAAAAATCAAGTTGCAGATTATGGTAAAAATGTACGATTTGAGACCCAAAGCTAGAAAATTTTATATTTATTTATACCTGTGTCTGTATGGCGCTGGTCATTGTAGTGCCATCAGTTTCTCAAATATGAATCAGTGTAGAAATCTGAAGTTGTACATGTAATATGTGGGGTATATAAGAAAGAATCCTATTGAATATCAGTGAAATTGATCAGCAGGAATGAGACGTGTCAAGAGAGCTCCAAAAAAATTGCGTCAAATCAAAAATGTTCTAAATATAAATTGTTCAGAATGGCAAAATGTGCCGACAAGGACTCTCGAAAATATCTCGTCAGATTCACTGTTATCGAGAAAAAAAACGGTCTAAGATTAATTTTAATCAAGCCCATCTCGACAATAGTTTCTCATCATATCCAATTTGAAATAAGTGAAAAATTAATTATTTAATTTGTTTTATTTTCTTTTGTTTCGTTTGTTTCGTTTACCTAGTTTATATTATTAATTATTTTTATCGTGTTTATTTTATTTCTCATTTATTCAGTTTTCCCATTTTTCTCATTTATGTATTTAATTTTTTTCGTTTACCTCATTTATGTCATATATCTTATTTATCTTGTTTATCCTATTTACCTCATTTATCTAATTAATATTATTTATCTTATTTGCCTTGTTTATCTTACTTTATTTACCATAATTTTGCTATTTACTTTACTTATTTTTTAATTTATTTATTTTATTTATTTTATTTAAATAAATAAAACAAATAGAACCAATATTTTTATTTGCGAATTACTTATTTGTTTTATGACTAATTAAATATGTTTATAAAGTACTGTCGAGAAGTACTTAACCGGGACAGTAAAATCCAAAAACATTGTAATCCTGATATACAGAATGTCGAATAATATACTATAATAAAGTCTAAAAGTAGACAATATTTTAGTAAAGGTAAATACATAATTTGAGATGAATCTACTACTCATCAAAATAAGAAAAAAAAGCCTATACATGTTTGATATTCCAGTAAAGGTCTGACAAAGACTAGTCTCTGTCAAGAAGTCACGGTCTAAATTTTTACATATTTTTTATCGTTGAAAATATTTACAGGGGATGTGAAATATAAGCCTGAAGACGTGACTATTTGAAGTCACGAAACTTATTGATGATCTATAAAAATGGGTTCATGGGGTGGTCAGTTCCATTAACTTGCAGTATCGATTTAAAATTTTCTAAAATAAATATGAATAAATTTACTCCTATTGCATATTTTTATTAAAAAATATGATTACTTTAAAAACTGTAGCGCAAGCCAAAGACCCATTAAATCTAGAAATTAATGTGCAGGGCGAGGTTAACTGCTCATATATTCTGAAAGCAGGAAAGATATACGTATGTATATAGAGCTAGATGCAGCCTCCCAGGAACGCGTAAATGGATATGAAATAATTTAATAAAGATCATTACCTCCCTAGAAATCAGTGGCGCCGATTGTGCAGTTTTCTATGAATACAAATGTATATAAATAAATAATAAAAAAATAATGTAGTGCTTATTTTGTTTGTTCTAATTACTAAAAGATTATTGAGCATAATATCTAACTTATACAGTATGTTCCAAATTCGAGGCTCACTATTGCTGTCTCTGTTATTATAAGAGATACATGTTTGGGTAAATGGGGAAAATTTTCAGAAATTTCATGATGAAATCAGAGCCACTTACAAACATTTTCCATTTGCTACAGATTTTGAAAAGATTAAAAAAATGTGAAATTTGTCGTTTTCCATTTTTTTTCATAACTTTTTATTTTTGATTATTTTTCAAATTCGCAAAAACTTTTCTAAAGCAACTTTTTAAAAAAGTAATTCTCTTTAGTCATATTTGCTCTCCAACGTTTTGGTTCTTTAGAATCCTTATCAACTTCATTTTTATATGGACGCCATATTGGAGTTTCACGTTTTTAAAAAGGCCTCTTTATTTCCTTTTCAGTGATGTATCATAAGTTGGTAATCAAATCATCCGTTGTGATGAATTTGGCAAAAATAAAATATTAATTTTTAATTACCATAAAAACTGTAAATAGTTAGCTGTGAAATAAAAAGCTGAAGGCATTAGCATCTGATCAAATAATTGCATCATCGTAAATAGCTAATATCTTCTAAAAATGTTCTCCCTTGTGCCTTTATAATTCATTTATTTTAGAATAGGTACTATTTTGAAAATTGGGTATTGATATTGTACCACATTCTCGTGAATGAGAGATCTGATTCTCAAACTATTTGTAATAATAAAGGACAATAACATGATAATTATTATTAACAACGAAAAATAATAAAATTACGCCATACAATATTCTAAAAACACAAGCAGCCTAACAAGTAGGTTATGTTCAAATTAGTAGATCATAAACAATCGAGACTCAATACTCCTGTTAAAACTGCTTTTGTTCGTTATTAGTATCTCATAATTGTATTGAGTTCCTCAAATACATATAAAAATAGGAGATGGCACGACGATATTCAAATGAAGAAAAATATGATATACTATTTGTATACATTAAGTGTCATAGAAATGCAGAAACTGTAAGTAACAGTTATTTTGAGAATTATCCCCAGTCATACAGAACATACTTTCAAAAATTAACCAGAAATTAATTAAGCTTTGGCAGTTTCGAACAACTTCGAGGAAAATATGGAATCGATAATAATCAGTTATGTGATGCCGACATAATTCAATCAGTCAACAACGCTTCTTCATCTTCTATTAGAGAAAATAGTCAACGAAATATAATTCAAAAAGTACCGTGTAAGATGGAATAAATTTCATCCTTATAAGCCTACAATTGTGCAAGGCATAATCACCATCACTAATGTGTCGAGAACCCTCGCTTAACAAATCAGAGAAGGATGCAAACAAGATTTGAGTTTAACGTCTGGTATTGTATTGACACAGGACTGGTGGGTGGTGCATGCAATTATTAATAATTGAAAATATGTTTTAGGGAATCGTTTAATCGAACCATTTATTTTTAACCATAATCTGAATGGAGAAAGATATTGGGTATATTAGAAAATCAAATTTTGTCGGTTATTAGATAAGTATCCGCAGGAACAATTAAACCAGATATGATTTCAGCAAGATGGGTATCTCGCACACAATGCAATCAATATTAGTCGCTGGCTTAACGATACTTTTGGAAACCACGTTATTTCAAACAGTGGTACAACGACCTGGCCAGCGCTATCTCAGGACCTTTCACCGTTGAATTTCTTTTTATGGGGCTTTATAAAAAATAAAGTGTATGACTTGGAACCGCTAGAAATAATTAATATTTTGGAAGAAAGAGTTAGAGACGCATTTAACGACATAAATCGTAATACGCTAGGTAACGTGTACTTCGATGGTACCAAGATTATGTTGAACAAAATTTTGAGCATCTCAAAAACAAATTTTGCTTCTTAACTTTCTTTCATATTTTAGGTATACTTATTAAAAAAAGACATGTTTAATTTTTTCTATTCGATTTTTAAAGTACTCATAAAAAAATCAAAAATAAAAAGTTATGGGGAAAAATGGAAAACAATAAATTTCACATTTCTTAAACTTTTTTCAAAATCTTTAGCATATGGAAAGTTAGGCTCTGATTTTTATAACGAAATTTCTCAAAACTTTTCCCATTTAACCGAAACTGTATCTCTTATAATAACAGAGACAGCAATAACGACCTCAAATTTGGACAAGTTAATTAATAGATATTATGAATGGCACTATGGTTATCAAAATTACAATCAAACTATCAATTTAAATGTCACAATATGTTTATGTTTTTTGAACACCTGATGAGTTCCGATGAGAATTAGAGACCTTTGTACAACAATCTTGTGGTTTTACATTTTTGTATTGAAATTGGAGGGAGTCATTTTTTCTTAAATATCAATTTTGTTTTTTGTAAAAATCTTTTTTTTTTAATGTCAATATTTTTTTTGCTTCTAATACTACTCATATGAATACTATTATTTAATCCACTATCTCCTTGCATGTTGCTAGGAGACCTAATTGTTTTAACAGTGAATTTGAGGTGTTGTAGTTAATTTGTTGTTTACATAAAATTTTTATATTAGCGCATTCAGATAAAAACAGCAGTGCAAAATATGAGAAATTGTAGATAGTTTATTGTTATCATATTAAATTTGAGAGCTTGCGTAATACCAAATTAATAATTTATTTTTTTCAAGAATATACTAAATGAACTTAAAAAAATTGAACTATTCGTTATTTATAAATAATAAGTAAATAATCGTTGTAAGAATAGAGAATTCATATAGCAAGTGCCTGAAATAATACTATGGAGACTTACCTTTTCAGAGAGGCAGCACCGCTGATGCGGGTGAGCTCAGCCCACGTGGCTGCCTTCTTTCAGCATTTCAACGCTGCGTTTCCCCTCTGCAGCATTAGTTCTGAACCCTTCAGCGCCATAAACCCTGAAACATGCTTATGGTAAGTTAATGGTTTACTTATTGGCTACTATAAATAACTTCCTGTGTTACTTAATGTGTTCTGTCAGAAGAATTACTGTGGGAAAGCATTAGGTTCGCCTTCATTATTATACTATTTTTAATTTAATTATGAGTATGATTTTGTGATATTCTTGGGTATGACAAGTAAATGTAAACAACTTTTGAATTAGCACCTTCACTAAAAGAGAATTTCCGGACAATAGGGAATTAGGAAAATATTTAAAAATATTATGATAGAACTTACATCTTATGTAAATTCAAAACCATACAGAACGTCCCAAAATTATACGACCTGACCATAAAGATGAAGTTTTAGTTTAAGTGCCCGGTGACACCGAAACCAGTATACGCCGTCTGTCATTAGCTACTGGAATTAGTCAGTCTTCAATAGTAAAACTGTTGAAAAACGAAGAAGTTTCACCCGTTTCAATCCACTTCCCTTCAAAATTTACTTCCACGGGATTATCCAACTAGATTTAGTTTTTGTCGCAGGATGCGAAGAAAACAAAATGAGGACCGTTCATTTTACAAAAAATATCCTCTTTACAGACGAAGCTACATTTACGAGATGCGGTATTTTTAACTGGCGAAATAGTCATTCCTGACAATTAGAAAATCCGCATTTAATCAGGGAAAGACATTTTCAATATGAATTTAAGATTAATGTATGGTGCGGCATAATTGGAGAAAAATTTTTGGTCCAATTGAGCTGCCTCCCAATTTAAACGAAGAACTTTACCTAAATTTTTTAGGAAACCAGAACTTTTTTATGATATACCACCAATCGTAAGAATAAGCATGTGGTACATGCAGGATGGAGCACCACCACATTTTCCCCTACAAGTAAGAAATTACTTGAATGAAGTGTTTCCAAACCGCTGGGTAAGTCGTGGGAGTCAGTTTATTTGGGCACCTCGTAACCCGGATTTTAACCCAATGGATTTTCATGTTTGGGGTTACATGAAATCCCGTGTTTAGTCCAAAACAATGGATACTCGAGAAGAGTTGTGGAGAAAAATTCAGGAAGCTGCTGATACTATCAGAACTAACCAAGCCACTTTCTTTTCTGTAAGAAAATCATTGAGCAAGAGACTAAAACGCTGTATTGAAGATATTTGGTTTTAAAAGTTATTCTTGTTAAAATGACGAATATAATATCACAAATTATGCATTTTGAGGAGGAGAGAGGAAGGATGACTGCAAAAAAAGTAAAAAAAAAATTACGGGTACGCAGGATTTTCTAAAATGTAAATATATTGATAAGATAAAACAAGTAAGTATCCTTTTTTTGTTTAAAAATAATGGTTAAATAAGAAATTTGTAGTGAGATTATAAATGAACGAAGTACAGAAAGTTATGACGGATTCTGTTAAACCAAGATAGCTTACGTAGCACCCTCTTGCGATATACAAAAATGATAGCTTATTCGATTTCCTCACGTCAAAAAAAACTTATTACACCGATTTTTATGTTTATGTGTGAAAAAATAATTGAAATATAACAACACTACTGAATTATTTTTATGACTTTAACACCCTGTATCTCAGTAAATATTAATATTTGACCACCAAATATTAAGCAAAAAATTAATATTTTCCGCTATAGAATCGGCAGGTAAAATATTACACATATCTTATGAATCACCATGTATAAAAAAACAATTACAAAACTGAATTTTACATATTATTTTCATTGTTTAATGTTGTTTAAATTATTTGGTAGCCAGCAAGTTTCATTTAATTTAAATTTCTCAAATATCATTGAATTATTTCAGCAAACCAAAATTTAGGTAATATTATATCACTTTTTTCTACAGATATCCTGCCGAATCGAATATATCAAAGTATTTTGAAGAGTTTTTATAAGAAGTTACGTGATGATAATAAAAATGAAATTTTCTGCGTCGTATAAATTTAAAACCAAAGCTATTTCATTATATTATAGGAAATGGTGGGCTGAATAATTTTACCAAATTACATTTGCTCTATCCTGACTTCTACCCAGAATTAGGCGCCTAATAGCATTCCAAAGGTTGCATGTTAAGCCATTGAACTGTGAAAGAATATAAATTTGTTCTGGAGGTTCTTTGCGGTCGTTTTGCTCCTACTTTATACAAAAACTTCCATAGTAGTTTGCAACTTTGTATTGTTTTTCTTGCAGTTACTTCTAATAATTCATCTTTTCTCTAAGAAACAAACAGAACGTTCCAAATGAGTAATTACTTCCATGTGGTTTTTACACTGGACTAAATTTTAAGCGAGAAGAAATGAGAAAAATTGTAGTATTTTGAAATATACGGGACGTTCTATTTAAAGAAACAAAGCATGATGTCATATTTTTTAAACTTGATACACAACTGTTTTTTGATTCGAAATTTGGGTTCTGCGAACAAAATTAATTAATGCTAACAATGTATACTATTTGTATTTAAACTATTGTCACCTCCCTAACCAATAAAGCAGGTTATTTGGGATTGGCTCACTGTCACTATTCATACTATCTTTACACTTTGTGATATCCAAGCTTTTAAATGCATCCAGCTGTCTAGTATTTGTTACATTTTTATTTAATCTTAAAGTGCTAATGTCTATTTTATGGTTGTTCTCAAACGCATGTTGGGCAACACTAGTGTTATCTGTTCTACTATATTTGAGATGGGCCATATGCTCTTTGAATCTAGTTTGAATTGATCGTTTAGTTTGTCCAACATTCTTTTGATTACAGTTCTTACTGCTAATTTAGTAAATTCCCGACTTTTCGTTTATTTCAATTTTGTCTTTTGGATTGCCTAAAAGTTGTTTTAGTTTATTTCACGATGAATGACCCACTGTCATATCTATATCTTTAAAAATCTTACCAATACCACGGGTGATTCGAGGAATCGATACAAATTTCGGATTTTCTCTTTCACTTTGAAAGGTCGAGATATTTCAATGTGACTTTAGATTTTCGTTTCGTAATTATTTTATTAATTAAGCTATATCCTTTTTTCAAACCTCTCCTTATTAAGGGGGAAGCTTAATAGACGACGGACTAGAAATTTAAAATTAGTCATTTTGTCACAAAATGGCGAGATTTAATTTCACATAGCCGTGACAATAGTTTAGGTATAAATAGGATACGCTGTTAGCATAAGGTTAGTTTTAGTCATCTCCAGATGATGCCAACTTCATCGGCGAAATGCGCGTCGAGTGCAATATATGGCGTTTTGTTGTTTCGTGAAAAACTACGTCAGTTTTATCTTCACATAAAACGTTCCAACCCACTTCAGAACTTCAAAACTAAACAAGTTATCCCAAAAAAAGAACAGTTTCGCGTGATGACCCTGTACCTACAACTTGAGTTTATATATAATGCATTTGATAAAACAAATTTACAAAAAAATCTGTTTATTGAACGAGCGTTTTTAAGGTGGTGGTCCATGAGCACATTTTATTGTTTCCTTACTTCTAGCGAGGAACACGTTCGTGAAAAATTTAATATTCGCTACAAACAAAAGTTTGTACGTGTATGTGTGTATCTGTATGTATCGCGATAGCAGTTACAGTTTTTGAGTTAAAGCTAACAAATTTAGTACACACATTTTAAATGTCAAAAAAGATGATTAGTTAATTGACGAGAAAATAATCCTGGGGACGCGACGGGGGTCTACAGAACATAACATTTTTATTTCTACTTTCCAAAAATAAGATTCTTGATGAAAGATTATAATTCAGACCTGTTATATAAAGCCAAAAAAACATGACCAAATGTTTAAAATAAGATCTAAACTGAAATTGTCTGTACACTGAAATGTTACTTCGCAGTTCTTAAAATTTTAAATATTAAAACTTACTACTATGCGGTGAGGAGGTGAGGTGATTAATTGCTGTTGTACTGATTCAGGCAATCAGTACCAGTTGTTTTAATGACATCTTTCGATGAAGATTTTCATTACTCTTAGTAATAAGTAGAGTTGGCATTTCGATCCGCAAATCATGGGCGGTGCCAGGTAGAGAAATACCCAAGTACGTAAGCGAGACTTGTTTACTATTTTAGTCTACTGTTATGCGTCGAGGTGTCAATAACGTAATTTATTTCTCTCTGTTGTATTGTTGATAATTTTATTTTTTGTATTTTATTCTTGATATTAATTTAATGATAAAGTATGTTAGACCTGCCCAAGGGTAGAAAACGGTCCTACGCTGACAAAGTGAATAAATTTATCAGTGTTTATCAGTGAATTCCCGGATTTATTCTACAATAGTGCTATAATAATTTGTAAGATGTGCGAGACTAAGCTGATGTGCTGGGACAAACGTGATTGTAAACGTCACGTAAATTCTGTGCAACACAAAACTAAAAAAAGTGACGTGCCTTCGACAACACAGTTTATGTTCGATTTATTCTTAATGCCGAATATTGATACTCGATAAACAACCATTTCAGGAGTTCTGGATTAAACATAATCCCAAGGTGACGTAACCAAGTCGCACAACGTTACGTAACTATGTACGAACTATAAACGAAGACATTATAAATAAGATCAAATGTGTACTAAAAAATATACGGCTGTGGTTATGTGTTGACGAGACGACAGATTGTAAATGTTATAGTACGTATACTGGACCCTCTTAAACCAACATTTCCACTGTTACTAGCTAGCAAAAGACTAACTGAATATATTGGCCAAACAATTACAGGGATGGTGCTGGAGACGTTAGAAAAATTTGACCTGTCAAAGTCAGGTGTTGATGTGTGTGACCGATGGTGCTGCAACAATGTGTTTAGTAGGCCGTTTTCTTCAAGAACACGGTTGTGGGTTAGTACATGTTATGTGTAAAGTGCATGCTTTACACCTTTTGGCATAAACTATTCGACAAGATTTTCGAGAGGTATATGCATTAATAGCAAGTACTAAAAGTGTTGCTTAAATCTCCTAAACGTCTTCGCGCATTTCATAGCAAGTGTCCCGATATTTCTGAACCACCACAGCCGATTCTTACATGTTGGGGAACATGGTTGGGGCAGCATTTTATTATGCTGAATATTTAAAACAAATAAAAGCTGTGATACTACAATTCAATCCAGACGAGGCTGCAGCTATTAAGGAAAATTAGACAAAATTCGAAGATGTTTCTGTTGAAACAGCTTTAAAAATTATTCACAAGAGCTATAAAGGATTACATGACACCATACAAAACTTACAAAACAGTGCGTTGTCGTTAGCGGAGTCAATGCAAATAGTGCACGAAGTAAATCGACTGCTACACTCTATAGGTGACGCAAAAAATGAGCCCGTTGGAGAAAACTTCGCACGTGTGTTAAAGCAAGACAGCGGTTTTACCAGATAAAGACAAATTTGTGATGGTACAGATGGTGCATCTGCAGATCCGTTAAGTGAGTTCAGACTATTTTAAGTATGCCTGTATTACATCAATAGATGTCGAACGGTCGTTCTCAAAATATAAGCATATTTTTTCACCACGTCGAACATTACTCTCGGAGACAACCATAGAAACATACATGATGCTGCAAAGTTTTTACACTTTTTTTCCAGTTTGTGCTAACCAAACTAGTTAAGATGGTAAGTTGTGCATACATTGTTATAAATTGTAACAGTTTATTGCTTTTATTACTAGTCAATTTCTTTTCTTACACTTACAACTCTATTAATAAGTCTAGCCCAATGTCTTCAATTCTAACTCAAATTACATTTTAAAATTCTTAAAGTCTACGGGAATGATATTCGTAAACCTTTGCTTTGTGGTAACAGAAACAACCTGGTATAGTTGAGTCGGGATATCTGACGGCCCTGTAATATCATGGAAATATGAAATAAACCGGCTAGCAAATGTGTTTGTCGGAATAATCATAGTGTGTGTTATTGGTCCATCCTGTTGAAAAAAGTGAATATTTATTCCAAGTCTGGGTAGCTCCATCATGACAAAATTTTGCAGCATATTCCTATAGTGGTTTGAATTAACTGCGATAGTTCGGTTATTACTCTCAAAAAAGGAAGGTCCAGTCATTCCCAATACAGATATTCCACACCAAAAGGTCACTTTACTGCTATATAGAGGCACCTCATACAATTGCATTGAGTTTCCTGAAGCCCAGTATCTATAGTTCTGCCTATTAACATAGGAGAAATCAGCCTCATCGCCTTTTACATTGGATTATGGTTACAATAACTCCTTATAATGAAACCACCCTTTCGTCATATTAAAATTATTCGCTAAACCAACCCCTTTTATTGTAACCATAATCCTATGTAAAAAGCACCCTATTTAAAACTTACCCTTTTCTACTCAAAATTTATAGGGCAAGGAATAATTCTTAGTGTTATTGAAGAACGCAATATTATTAACTTATTTAAGGGTAGTTAGGGATGTTTGCACAGGATATGACAATATGAAATGAACATTTGATGATGTGTAGAATGTGTCGGTATAATTGGTTTTGTGGTATCTCACAGGAGCGTGTTCTGAAAATCACCGAAAATAAGAATTCAGTAAATAAATAAAAATTGCAATAAATAAATAAATAAAAGCTAATGAAACAAATTTTACCTTGTCACCCAATCGCCTGTCATTAATAAATTGTTAAATATAGTGGGAAATTGTTTGCGAGGCACTTTAGATACTATCTGAAACACGACGCTAATTTCACATACATTTTAGTTACATTTTTATCATGTAATGGCGTTATCCCAAATACAAAGCTGTTTTTCTAAGGAAAAAAATTGCTCTTATTATAAAAAATGACGTATACTATACTCCAAACCATTCAGAGTGTTATTGGGGTGAGGGAAATAATGCAAATCGTTAGATATATCCAGTGTAAAAAGTGACAGATGTCTGTGAAAGTGCAAAATTTTTTATTTTATTTCTCCATAACGGCTTGTCTCCGGCGAAAAAAAAACTTTATATTTGTGTTCAGCGTACCTTATTTTGGGGGTAGAAAAATTTTCAGGAAAATTTAAGCATCTTATCGTATACTAAATGATTACCGAAATTTATATCGTTTATCTTATCTAATTAGCAATTGTCTTATCGTACCTTGTTAATTAGCATATTTGTTGCTAATTTGCTACACTCACCACTTGGACTCAAGTCCTTTTTTTCTTCCTGCTTGAGAACACGAAAAGTCTCGTGCAGACTGAAAAAGTCTGTCTATTTTAATGTCAGTAAATTTAATTTTTCTTTACCTCTTTAGCTACATGTTTTGAATTTATGAATTCATAACGGCTGTTATCTAGATTGTTGGCTAGTATTAACGTATTGAAAAAGATTAACTTAATTTATTAAAGTTTATTAGATTGAACCGATATTTACCGTAAATAACGTTTATTAACTTAGTCACACACACACCACTTTTCTTTGTCTGTGAAAATTAATAGAATTTATTTAGATAATAAATTATTCACTACCTTTCTGTTACCGTGGAAATCAATATAATTTATTTAAAAGATCAATTATTTACCTCTTTTCTTTGTCTGTGAAAATTAATATAATTTATTTAAATAATAAATTATTCACTACTTTTCTGCTTCTGCGAAAATTAATATAATTTATCTAAAAAGTAAAGTATTTTTCTGCTTTCCTGTTATATTGTTACATGGTATAACATTGGAATAAATCATTATATTTCAGTTGTAAAACTCATATTTTCTCTTGTATTTGTTTAAGCATATTTTATTAGACTATGCTTCAAAACATCAAAAAAAATAGTTTAAATTTGTTGTATAACTCAAACTTTTTGGTTAGTTATTATTATCTGTCGGTAATTAACCAAATTTTGATTAATTTTAACTAATCCCTTTATCTGATTTCAGTTACTGTTTAAATAAACACAGTAGTTATATTTTTTCTTTTGCCTTATTGTATTTTTTTGATTCAACCGTAACATTACCTATACATATTTTCTATATTTGTTGTTACAAATTTTGACTAGTATCTTTTCTATGCATGAGACCGAGAAGCTTCAACCATAAATCCCAAAATAATTAATTGCTTGTTGGAATAACAATTTAGACCAGCAGTAGCCGTTGTTCCTCTAGGAGTCTACATCTCATCTTTATCCTCATCGGAAAGCTGTTTGCCAAGCTATAGTTCGAGAAGGAACCAGGATAAGTTATAAACTAGAAGATCAAATTGGAACTTTCATCAGAATAGGTTTGAATGAGGTATTGTCTATCTGTCTGTAATATCTAGAACTTGCCAGGTCTTACCAACCATTATCGTCGTACCAGTCAGAGTAAATATTTGTAAATATTGGGGTAGTTGCGGAGTGAGAAAAGAAATGTAATTTTAATTTTTTGTTCTGCTCCACCGTTTGGTTTTTTGTTTTTGTTTATATCATTCTGTTGGCCCATCAGGCAAATTTTAATAGAGCTCAATATTTGTTGGAAATAATTGTTTTGTTTTAATTTAATTTGTAACAACTATTACAGGTACGATTTTTAATTGTAATATATTTTTTTAGAAAAATTTATGCTTATATTTGCAACTAAAGATTTGTGTAAAAAAATGGTGAATCGTTTTTTATAAACATGTAGTTTACTTGATAAGAAACTCAACTACTAAGGGGTTTAAAGAAATTTATAGTAAATAAAAACATATATCTACTAAACTACAATACGGTTATTCATGAGAAAATAAAATAAATTCCTTTGCTAAACATAACATTGAAAAAGGAAATAAATAAATAAAAATTTAAACGCTTTCACTAATAATCTGATTTTTCTAAGTTTTCGCCCAGATTAAGAAATACTACAAGACATGCTTGTAATAGACATTTAAAAATCGCCACTCTGCAAAAGGTATAGAAGTTGTAAAATTGTTGCATTTTCTCAAAATAAAAGTGTTTGTCTTTAACAAAAAAATAATAGCGAGTAGATTTCATGTATGTTCTGCTGGGTGTAAACTGTAAATAATGATTTAAAGACTGTAAAGTTCGCCATGTTTTGCTTATGCAAGGAAGAAACGATATATATGAGTCAACCATCTCTGCAAAAATGATATAGTAACTATTTGAAACTTCCAAATTCTGCACATAGCCTTTTGACTCCTGTCTTTCCATATAAATACATATTATATCAACTAAAAACTACAGATAATAATTATATAGCCGTATGTAATGTTAATATGCTTGATAATTTCATGTTAAATGAATTACAACCGTATTTACAAGTAGTCGCTCTAATTATAGGAGAAATATTACAAAACATAAAAGGTACTCCTCATTTTAGTCAACAAGTGCCTGTATTTATTGATAGCTCAAATTGAATAAATGAAACTATCTAATTATTTTTGTAATCAAATCTACAAACTATCAGAAATTTTGTCTATGTAAACAGAAGTCCCCAATTCCTATTACGGTTTTCAAATACACAGGACAAACTTATAACTTGTTACGGTATAAGAGATCTGAGATCAATCGACGTTCAGAAAGATAAACAATGCGGTAAGAGACGCTTCTATAAGACAAAACATGTTTGACTGATTACTGTGAAATCATAGATGTGTTAGGAAATAAAAATTGTAAGCAATTTTTGTATTGTTGTAATCAAGAAAACATAAAGAAAATATCCTTATTCAACTTTTTACAAACACACAAATGACACCCAAACAAAACAAAATCTGAGGAAATCTGACGTCATGCAAGTTTCAAGAATAGCGTTGTGTTTGATGTGGTGTTGATCTGACCGTGCCGTTATTTTTTTTTACTATAGCTGGTAGTTCAGATCATTGGACAAAAAAACTGAGGAGATGCAAACGATGGCTTTATGTTTATTTTGTGCATGAGAAATTATCATCTGAACGTATGCCCAAAAAAAATTGTTGCAAATGTCATTTTTCTAACAATAGAAAATATAAAGGTATTCTTAAATTTTATGGATTCAACACACAAAGTTAATAATTAATCTGTTTTTATCACACCACTTTTGAAACTCACCAAAATGAGTTTACTATCATATCTTTTTTATTTTTACCAGAAACGATAATTGATGTAACTGTTGATAGACACATAAATAACTTTTCAGGAAGATCATTAATATACAATAAAAATATTAAACATACTCCCTTGTGGTGTTCCTGAGTTGTTGTCGTAGTTGCAATATAAACAGACCGTTTTTACAGGATTGTTAGTAGAGCTCATATCTTGGATGATATTGATGTAAAAGTCAGGTCAGGCATGGGAGGATAGTACAAAATTATGAAAATTCTTATTCCTTTTTGTGGTTTCTTGTTGATTCAACTGGAGCAAATTATACGTAGTGATGGGTGCATAACCGTCGATATTGCCACGATCCCTAGGCGGGTGAAAATATTCCGAAAATAATCTCCGGCACCTCTCATTAAAAACCATTGGTATTTTGAGAAGGACCGCGGACAGATGTAATTGGTGCATGCTTAAAATATGTGAACTTTTCGAGACTCCATATTTGTCTTGTGTAGAAAGGTCTAACTCCTTGCCATTTAAAAGGCCATCTGTTACCCTGCAGACCGATGCCCCGGAAATTAAAAAAAAAGGTTTGAAAAATCTTTAAACGGTCGAATAAAGGTTAAAGCATAACCTGACAAAAAACAAAAAGTTCTTATAATTCGTGAAGTAATATAGGTATTGAAAAAAATTAATGAAAAAACACCTCCACGCACCCGTTGTCGACTTTGGCAGTTTAATGTTCTGTGAAATAATCCCTTTGGACGAAAAACAAAAAAGTTTTGAAAACAGTTCTTTAAAAAAATCAAATAGACGTTAAGTATGTATATAAACTGACGAAATCAAAAAGTCCTTATAACTCGAGAAGAGATGAAGAGATCAGACAAATAAATGGAAAAACACCCTTTCAGGGCTCCTGTCGATTTTATTCTGTATAAAAGTCTCAGTCCCCTTGGACGAAAAACAAAGTTTTGGAAAAAATGCTTTAAAATATCTAACAGATTATTGTTCATAGATAAAATACCTCCAGCCCTCTTCAAGTGAGTGTTTACAATAAATTGACTTTATATATCTTGTATATTACGGAATTCGCTGAAAAAATTACAAGGTAAGGTATATTGTGTCATATATGCATGAACATATTTACGTGCTGACGTCATCAATACCTAAATTCAGAGTGGAGCTCGGAATTCTCATTTTCAATCAAAATGCTAAATATCTCAGCTCCTGTGGGAGAAATGTTCGCATGGATTTTCACTATGGTGTATAAAATAAAAGTTTATTTGAGTTTGTGTAGCAATAATTATTAGTGAACGATATTTTTAACCACTGTAACTTTACAAAAGTATTAGAGAACTGTTTTTCTTATGATTTACATTTGATAATAAAATAGTTTACTAATAATAACGATGACATGGAAAAATCACGGTATGTCGTATCACTTGTATCGTGTGATTCAGAATCCCTCTCTGGAAATGTCATTTGGCTCTAATTATTAGTAAACGTTTTTATCATATCAAGTTGTAAAACCGAATAGGACTGTATTTAGATTTATAACGATTTATTTATTTTAATTAGGAAGAATACTTTCTTTATCATTTACATAATGTATTTTACCTCTGATCTAGAAAATCACTTGCATATAAAAAAAAAACCGCTGCCAATTATTTGGGGATCAGAAATTCCTCACCGTAGTAAAACTCGACGTGTGGTGGAGTTTATAATAAAAGTAATTTATGCGTTTCAAAAAAGTCATACTTTTTGACGTTTCAAAAAAAGTCATATTTTGACGTTTCAAAAAAAACTCGATGTGTGGTGGAGTTTGTAATAAAAGTAATTTTTGAAGTTTCAAAAAAGTCACATTGGTGAAATGTCAGTAATATTTTTTTTTTTGGAAAAGTAATTTTTGACGTTTCAAAAAGTCACATTGGTGGAATGTCACTAATATTTTTTTGACATTTCAAATTGACGTTTCAAAAAGTCACATTGGTGGAATGTCACTAATAATTTAAAAACTGAAATGTCAATAAAATGTTTTGACATTTCAAATTTTAAGAATTGATTTTGTTCATCAACGAACTCAATCTCTTCCTTAACCTTTAGAATGTGTGTACCAAATTTGAAAGCTTTATCTCAAAAACTGTAACTGCTATCGCGAACCAGACAGACACACAGACAGAAAATTTTTTTTATCGTCATAATTCGTCGAGATTCGTCCAGAAATGCAATAAAATTTTCAAAAGTTTTTTCACGACCTTCCTCACTTTGAGGGGTGAGAAAGTAATATTAAACTCTCAGATGCACCTTCTCATGGTGTTTCAAGGTTAACATCTTAGAGCATGGAGATGATATCGTATTTTATAAAAACATAATGATAATTTCCTAAAATACACCTATAATCCGTGCGGGGTCCTTTCTAATGACATAATTTGTTAAAATTTAAGAAGACTAACGAGAATTTAATAACACAAGATACTTAAAATGGTTCTGAAATTAAATTGTATAATGCTCTGATATAAAAATATTTTATCGATATGCAAAGTTGTAAATATTTATGTCTTTTCATATTAGACCTAGTTCACATATATCAGTATTAGTGCAGTCTGCCTATTTTTGGCCCCATGTTAATTTTTCACTTCGGAGATACAGTCAACAAAAATATGTAAAAAAATCGGAAATTTTCCGTAGAATTCAATAAACCAAAATACAAACAACTAGCACCTCGGGGGCCCATAGTAAATTGGGCCCAAAGTTGGCCAAAAACGATTTTTTCCATTTTACTCTGTCATGGTGCCATAAAATGAAAAAAAGTTTTATACAAAATTTGTAGAACTATTAAATACGGATCGATCTGTGGAAATCCGATGTCAAAAAATTCAAAAATAAATTATTTATTTGAAAAAAATCGTTAAAAATCGCGTTTTTTTGAAACGCTCATATCTTCGTGAAAACAAATAATTTTTTTCACGAAACTTGGTAAAAGTGTAGCTCCCTACTAACTAAAAAAAGATCGTTTTCAAAAAATTTAAAAATATTATAAACGTTTTGCAAAAAATTGATTTTTTCGAAAAAATCACGTTTTTTTAAAATCTCGATAGCTCATACACGCTTTCATATATCTAGTCAATTTTGAGCTTAAAATTTGCTTGAAATGTTGTACTAACATGGTTATTTATTGCGCGCTTTTTAAATTGATCGGTAATATGCGAAAAATCGGTTGAAAAATCGGTCTTTTAATTTGGCCACCCTCCCACCTACGGAGGCAGCAGCGGCTCAACATGCCTACCGCTCCTATTTGTAGTTGCAAACGTGGCTCGGAACTTCGCTAGAGCCAGAACAATGGGGTTGGACTTCCGACGGCACCTAATCTGCTTCCCACGTACAACTCGGATCAGCTGGTTCCAGACGAAATCGTTAAAACGATAGCCTGCAGATGCGGAAACGGATGTAAAACGAAGATCTGTAGCTGCAGGAGGCATGGTTTGAAGTGTTCAAGCATGTACTTGACATGCGATCAAGAAAATTGCACTAATATAAAAATAACTACGATGGAGGCAGATGCTCTTGATGACGACTTGGACGAAGATATATTTAATGAGTCTTGCGTGGTGATGGATGAATCACAGACCAATGTCCAGGATGATGATGAGATCGAAAGCGAAGCTGACTCTTCCGTACTCGCTGCATACAGCGAAGAACGTACCAGTAACAACGAGGAGGGGGGGGAGGGGTCTCCGATAAAAAACTACGGATCAATTAAGTACTGTACACGTTTATATTCACTGTCAATATTTAAAATTTCATGTAAAATAAATATTTTATTTTTATACTAAAATTGTTGCTTAACAATTATTATTTACCTGTCAACTCATATGTCTTAAGAATCAACATAACGTTCAAGAGACATAATCGTATGAACGCTCTGTGTGCAGTTGAAACTACGATACGGTACGTATGATAAGAGCATACAGTTTTACAGATGTATCCACGTTAACACCGTCCTGCACCCCCACGACACCGCTCGAGCGAACGAACGTATGAGCCGGGGTGTGCTCCGCTTGCCATTAAATTAGCAAAGAATAGAGAGCGAATATGTTATTGTAGTATTTTTTTATGTAAAATGCAAGTATTGAACTACAAACTCTGTAAATTTCAGCCCTTAATATTAAAAGATATCGTCACTAGATTTTTTTCAAAAAAAAAAAATTATCTCGGCTCCAAAGGGTCGTAGATAAAAATTTTTTTTTTGTAAATTTATAAAAAAATACCAGCTATTCAATGCTGCTAACAAAAAAAGAAAAAAATATTTTTTTCTTGAAAAAAAATCGATTTTTTTGTTGGTAAAAAAAAAAACCGATTTTTCAACCGATTTTTCGCATATTACTGATCAATTTAAAAAAGCGCGCAATAAATAACCATGTTAGTACAACATTTCAAACAAATTTTAAGCTCAAAATTGACTAGAAATATGAAAGCGTGTATGAGCTATCGAGATTTTAAAAAAACGTGATTTTTTTTCGAAAAAATCAATTTTTGCAAAACGTTTATAATATTTTTTAAATTTTATGGAAACGATCTTTTTTAGCTAATAGGGAGCTACACTTTTACCAAGTTTCGTGAAAAAAATTATTTGTTTTCACGAAGATATGAGCGTTTCAAAAAAAACGCAATTTTTAACGGTTTTTTTCAAATAAATAATTTATTTTTGAATTTTTTGACATCGGATTTCCACAAATCGATCCGTATTTAATAGTTCTACAAATTTTGTATAAAACATTTTTTCATTTTATGGCACCATGACAGAGTAAAATGAAAAAAACCGTGTTTGGCCAATTTTGGGCCCAATTTACTATGGGCCCCCGGGGTGCCAGTTGTTTGTATTTTGGTTTATTGAATTCTACGGAAAATTTACTATTTTTTGCATATTTTTGTTTACTGTATTTTCACTTAAGGGTCCAAATCCGTAGGCAGACCGCGCTATATATCACGCATTCACAACGTGTCGTCTAGAAAATTTTAATGAATAACTCTAGGTGTTTAACGCTTTAATTAGATTTCGATTTTCAATCATATTTACTTAAGAAGTTTCCACTGTCAACAGCTACTCTATTGTACAATTTATATTAGTTACCTAATAATTTCCTGAATACAATGTGAGCTGTAAATTGATCATTATACTTCTTTTGTACCCATGTTTACTTTCAGTGTACTCAATTTGTGAAAAGTTTACTTCCGTCGATGTAATTATACTATAATTAATTTCTGGGGTCGATATAATTGTAATATAAGTATGTCACAGCGAGGATAAAATTTTACCCACGTTTTTTTTAACGTGACATGATACCTTTGCTTTTTAATTTTTAATTATACAATATCAAAACTGATTTGTTAGGTTAGCTGCATGGTTATGCTTGTTATGTTTTTTGGTTTAAAATATGCTTACACATCGTCATTTTGGTATTGGATTATATCATTATACCGAAGTTCAGTATGCAATTACATGATTACAACAAAGACCTTCTAGGATTTTGTTCACAGGTTTTCCTCTGATTGGATCCATGGGAGCACAGTTGTTTATATTTAAGGGTACCTATCAGATTTATTTATTTGATTAAAGATAGAATCATGATTTGTTGAAGAAGGTACTAACATAACTTAACTATTTATTTAGTTGTGCTTCCACACAAATAAGAAAATGTTAGTAAAACCTTTCGCTTTACGATATGTTCCTTGAAAGACTAGTCTAATATGATTATTTGAATTCTTTAAAGTTAAAATATGATTTATTTGTTAAGTTTCTAGAAGTTTATACTGAAAATTACTAATTTAAACGTAATCACTATAAAACTTCATATTTTTTATAATTTCTTATATAAATAGGAGTTTTTCTTACATAACTTTTACAGAGTTTTAAAAGGGTAAAATTAAGTAATTTACAACCTACTCAATGACTTATTAGTTATGATTAAGACGTCGTTTATGAAATCAGTAACAGGTATTTTTAACTTTACAAAATAACTTAAATAAACTTATACACATTAAGTATGTTTTTCAGTAAAATTTAGGGCCCTTGGTATTAAAATTATCTTAATGTGTCTATGAGGTATGAAGTCATTTTTGAAGTAAATTTTGGGTAATTTTTAACTCGCCTCAATTAATTCTAAAACCAGTGGATCTTATGGGTAAGAGGTAAGTACTTTACGACCTAAGCATCAAGTTTAAAGTTGGTATGACTTTAGAGAAAGCTATTAAGATAAAATTAAGTAATTATTGACCTCATTCATTTATTCTGCCTTTGATATTGGTCTATTTTGCTTGCTAGTTAGTATTTGCTGAGACTTTAGCAACTTATTTTTCCATCATCAATTCCCATTTCTTGTTAGCTTTTATAAAGACCAACTCATTTCAGAATCAGATGTTTAAAACAGGTTTTAATAGAAGTAAAGCAACGAGTACTGAGGCTAGTAGTCGGGTGTCATAACCAGACTAGCGGAACACAGCAGTCTTGCACCAGTCTTCTAGCAAATTCTATATTAACTTAAAATGCAGAAGATATCTAATCTTGTATAGTGAATATCCTTCACAGGGCATGTAAAAAAGACAGTCCCTTATCTATAAGATGTTAGGCAATTAATATATCCCTACGCCTCGACAAAAAAGAGGTTCGGCAAAATATCCAGGTTAAGGGTAGCTCGTCTCCTGTAGTCAACGATTAGCCATGGTAGTGGAAATAGACCAACTGGAAAAAAATGAAAAAAAAAAAAGGCCTTTTTACATTATAAAGATTTTTGTTCGGTATATTAATTACCCTGTTCTCTACTTCCTTTCTCTTTTAAAACCCCCCCACACTTCGAAAGAAGAGAGGTGTTTGCCTCCCCCCCTACTAGCGTGTTAGTTGCCTTTCCTTTTTCAACACATCATCCTTTATACCTGGAGTGTGTAGGGACGGATTTCGTGAAATTCGCCCCTGAAACAAAATCTTTTTTTCCACCACCTCTTGCCTCTCCTAGAGAAACACTTAACTTAGATCTGCTTACTTATGATTTGTTTATTTATTACCTCAATTTTATATACAAACCGTATTCTTTCTAATTTGGGAATTGAAGGGTTACGGGATGTATTTACTTACATCAATAGCACATGCTTTTGCATGCGTCGTTGATTTCTGGATTCCTGTTAATATTATTCAATTTAAATTTTTTTATTTTTAGGTGTTGTATTGTTGCGTTTTCTAGTTCTAAACCTGGATAGCCCCATTCCCCCAACCTAACAATTACCCCTAATCGTCACCATATGCGGGGATACTAAGTCGACAGCGGACCAGGTGTCGGAGGGAGCAATATACTTTGTTTTTTTTGATTTTAATTTAAATAAGCTTGTTTTGATTTTGAATTTGAATTTGGATGTATTTACCTATTGTCCTAGTGCGCGCAGTAGCATTACTTAAATTTTATCATTTGGTTTTCAAATCATCTCGTATGTAAGAAACTTATCTTTTGTATTTTGATTGTATTATTAGAAGTCATCTTAACTCACTGGAATGCCATGCTCTCAAGTAATTATAGCGTTATGGTAATGTCGCAAATTGTAATATTTAAACTGACCCCTTTTGCACGGCGTCTATCACTTATTTCAACCGTAGAATTACATCTGAGATCTTCCTTCTCAAAAATACACAAAACCTAAGGGTGTTTGCTATGTGTGA
>JANEYF010005055.1:0-15799 GCA_029963845.1 Rhamnusium bicolor | reverse complement strand
AGAACCCTAGAATGACCGCCTTCTGCATTTGACCTGCCAGCCACTCGGCTGGTTTTTGGCAGGCCGGTATGATCTTCAGTTCGAGAGCAGCGTAGGCTTTATCCCTCCGAGTACACCAATAATAAGGACGACCATTTTGACCGAGTAGCCTGGGTACAGCACTTGGAGCTCGTACCGGAGATCGCGATATTTGGTCCGTTTCTCCTCCTCCTTCAAGGTGATGTTTTTCCGCAGGTGCCGAGAACTCGATAACATACATCACCTTGAGTTGATGGTCGAGGAGGACTATGTCAGGCTTGTTGGCTTGGATTAGCCTGACAGTCGGGAACGAGTAGTTCCAGTAAATCCGGCATTTCTCGTTCTCGACAACGGACTCAATATCTCCGGGGACGTAAGGCAGCACTGGTGTCTGGTCTACCCCGTACGAGTGCCTTAGATGGTAGTATAGCACTCGTAAAGCCGCGTTATGTCGGTGGATGTAGGCCGAAATCGCATATATAGGGCATGCAGAAAGTAAGTGCATGAGCGATTCCGGCGCCTGATGGCAGGTCCTGCAGTTGATATCAGGAACCTCTACACGCCACACGCGGCTACGGTAGACCAAGGTGTTGATAACACCATCTTGACAGGCCATAATGAATCCCTCGGTCTCCGACTTAAGCCCTGCTGACCTTAGAAAGGCGAAGGTCAGCCTGGTCGATAAACCCAGTGTTTCTATGTTCTTATAGAAGACACCATGCTGGGGTTTATCGACATGCTGCCGAAACAGATTTTCCTGTTCGGCAGCTCTAATTCGGGCTTTCAGACGATTTGGCTGAAGTTCGGTGACTGACTCAACATCAGCACCTCGCCGGCCTCCTCGCCTGATGTCAAATGCGAGACCGAGTTCATCTGCGGCTCTTTTTGCTGCCTTGAACAATCCTGCTCCCACTCCTACAGTTTCATGATGTTTTACGAACCGCAAGAGGGGATCTGAGCTCCTGAGTATGTTACATGCCATACTCAGTACTACTCTGCCATGCGTACACTCCAGGCTCAAGAGTCCTCGGCCCCCCCGTTGACGTGGGAGGTACACACGAGGAACGGACGATCTAGGATGAATACTTCTGTGAATATTCATCATCTTGCGGGTATCTCTGTCTAATTGACGCAGCTCATCTACCCTCCACTTTACTACTCCGAAGGAGTAGAGCAGAATCGGAACGGCAAGCATATTAGTTGCAGACACCTTGTTCTTCCCCGAAAGTTCGGAAGACCAAATCTTTCGGAGGCGGTGTCTGTACTTGCCGCGGAGAGAATCTTTTATTTGTGATACATCCTGGATGTGCCTTTGTTGCACACCCAGATATGTATAGGTCTCTCCGGCATCCAGATGTCTTAGGATGCTTCCGTCTGCGAGCTGCGCATCTTCAGAAAATTCCCCGCATCGTCCTCTCTTGAGGTGGACGACTGCACATTTGTCCAACCCGAACTCCATACCAATTGCCCGCGTATATTCTTCGACCACCCTAAGAGCGTTTTGTAGTTCGCGCTCTCCGGAGGCATAAAGTTTAAGGTCATCCATATAAAATAGATGGGTGACCTTATGCCTCCGGTCGCTGGGTGGCCCACATTGATATCCGCGGGTTTGGCGGAGCCCAACAGACAACGGCAGCAGTGAGATGCAGAAGAGGAGAGGACTCAGGAGTCACCCTGGAAAACTCCTCTCCTAAATGCCACCTGCTCTGTCGTAACCCGCTGTGTACCTGATGTTATGGTGAAGCGGGTCTTCCAGAGCGGCAGCAGCTGTTCTATGCATCTCACTAGTGGTGCTGGTACCGCAAGGCATTCGAGCAAGTACAACAATAGCTCATGTGATGTTGTATCAAATGCCTTGCGGTAATCAATCCAGGCCATCGATAGATTCCGCTTGTATTGCACAGAATCCTGTGTAATACAGCGGTCTATCAGCAGGCTGTCCTTGCAACCTGCCATGCCCTTCTTGGAACCACGCTGTTCGTGTATCTGCTGGAAGACCGGATCAACAGACCTCAGCGTCCTAGCATACAAGATACGTGTAAATATCTTGTAGCAGGAGTTAAGGCAAGTGATCGGCCTATAATTCCTCGGGTCGGAAAGATCCCCCTTTTTGGGGATAAGCACAGTACGTCCCTCGACAAACCAGTCCGGAATCTGCTGCCCCTCGTTCAACCATAAGTTGAAAACTCGCGCCAGACGGCGGTGAGTGGAAGGAAATTTCTTCCACCACCAGTTGTTAATGCCGTCTGGGCCCGGGGCAGCGAAGTTCTTGGTACCAACAAGCGCTTGTTGGACTTCCTCCGTACTGATTGCCGGGCACACTTCTTCTGGCTCTTCAAGATGTCTGTGGCACAGAGCCTCGAAGTGTGCTATTGCTGGAGTGTCGCTATTGAATGGACGCGTCGCTTCGTAGGTTCCCTTCCAGAAGGTTTCGACATCTTCTACAGTCGGCGGATTCTCGACAACACGCTGTGGCTCTTGAAAGAGGCGGGAAGGATTCGTACGGAACAAAGTGTTTTGTTCCATACTCCTGACCCGCCTCTTCAATGTTTTCTTTATCGCCATGAGCGCTCGGATCCTATCTAGACAGTGCTGCTTGATGGTAAGCATCACTGTCAGATTTAGAGTATGGTGTTGACGTCTTAATCCGGCTGCTATGCGCCGGATTCTGGGAGTAAAGACTCTACCAGTCGTCTTATATTCCACCACACTCTGGATCCGAGAAGCGTGTTGTCTGGCCGACTGTATTTTGCCCTCAATTTTTGTACACGCCGCTTGGCTTTCTCGACCCCGTGATTGGTTGACCTCTCACGGGGGACGAGTTGCTTCGCGGCGTTGTACACGGCACAGTTGATTTGCCAGATGTCTACATCCTCCGGAATTTCCTCATCGATGACCGCGTCCATTCTAGCCAGGTCTTGTGGCTTTAGGTTAGCCCTGGTGTTAAGGCTAACCCTCGTCCTTAAGTCTACGTCGGTGAACTCTAAAGGATGTTCCCCATCAGCTGGTAATTGCCGCGGTGGGACTGCGGCTGGCAGTTCTTCCAGCTGACGGGGTGCCCTTACGTAACCTGTCCTGCGCAAGAAGGATACTTGATCTCTCAGGTGTTGTTGAGAGAAGGCGCGATGCTCTGGATGCATTTCGCACCAAAGTGCATGCAATCGCGCCATGTATCCCCTTCGCTCAGGTTCGCTACTCTCGCGGCAGGTCAGCAAGTCATCTTTTAGTTCCCTCGTCCACTTAAAGCGTCCATGTACAATTGCGGTGTCGTTATCGTTTGGACCGTCCGGTAAGGCCCCTCCCATCTGTCCCTGACCTCCATCCGACTGAGGTCGATTGTGAGGGGCACTTCTTAGGTTGTAAGGAACCCATAGCAGTAGGAGTACCAGGGTGGTTAGCCCTGGTACTCCCGGCCGGCATTAGTCAGGCAGAGTTGCCTCTGCCTGTCCAGGGTGCACCAACGTGGAGGTTGCCGGTCCTTTGCACCCCTTTATTATTATTATTATTATTATTATTATTATTATTATTATTATTATTATTATTATAAATCACACTAAATACACGTAGAGTCGACCGCGCGAATATTCTGTAGAGGGCGCCTGCTTCTTGTATACCAAAATCGGGAAAAGAGCCAAGCAATTAAAAATACTTGAGTTGAAATATTAAAAAAAATTTTTTTGGTGATGAATGTAATTATATTATATGTCGCTGTGTTTTTAGTTTTTCAATTATCATATTTTGAAACTTTGTAAAAAATTGTAGAAAAAAATCTAAATTTTTTTTTTTTTTAAAATCCCACACAGTGACCCAGTTTGAACTGTTATCTATATGTCCTCCAAATTTCATATTCATATCTTCTTTAATAAAGTCACAGTTATTTGGCTACACATTCATGTTTTTCACGGTCACAGACAAAACTCTTAAGTCTGCCAATGTTTCGTTAAATATAGTCCCAGAGCACTGGGATAAGTAAATTTACAAAGTAACGAAAATCGATAAAGTAAAATATGACTAGTAAATCGGGAAAAATTGCTTTACAATACATGACTGCCTGGTATAAAATGTTGGGCAAAAGTAACGAATAATTGCTGTAACTTTACAAGTAGACAGTGTTAACATATTTCAAGGGATATAGCGATTTTACTTTCTCTTCTATCTGTAGATAGAGAAAGTATTGGCGTCCTGAAAAAATTAAGATCCAAATTATGATGAAAATGGACGTTTTGAGACCCGAAAGTAGAAAATTTCTCCGAATAGACAGATCTTGATACGCCGTTTCGTTTTAATTTCCACTATCACTGGATGACGATCATGAGCTAGTGTACTAACATTTGATCGCATCACTTTTGGGATGATTAATTGTCTCCCCTTAATAACATAAACTTAAACAAACATGACGTGGTTTAAAAAAAAAACACCATATACTGCACTAGACGCGCTTTTGGCCAACCAAGTTGGCATCATCTGGAGATGATTAAAACTAACCTTATGCCAACAATGTATCCTATTTATATCTAAACTAACTCACTAAACCCACAAACAAAAAAAGGGGGATTTTAAGGGTTTCCCCGCATCACTATTCATACTATTTTTATACTTTTAGCTGCTTAATATTTGTTACATTCTTAATTAATCTTAAATTGCTAATATCTATTTTATAGTTGTTCACAAACGGGTGTTGGGCAACACGAGACTTATGTGTTCTACCATATTTGAGATGAACCATACGCGAAACAACTGATTTTTTTAACACGCTTTTATATTACTTCACTTGTATGTTTCTTGTTTGTATGTTTGTTTGTAACCGACTCTTTGGACTCGATTTTAACCCACTTTAAACGACAGTTTAATTGAACTTTGTACACTTATTTAGAACCGGTACATACAATTAGGTCTTCTCCTTCCGCGTGAGCAAAGGCTTAATCGTAGATTATTGTTAATAGCCCGGTGGTCGGGGGAGGCCTCCGCGACCTCTCCGGCTGAGTTCGAACCTCACGGCTGAATAAATTTTTTTTTTTTTCAGAAATCTGTTGACGTAATATGTTATAATATCAGATCATAAGCAATATAAATATAGTTTAAAACAAAAAAAACACCTTTCATAGACATCAAACTAAAAGTTAAAAATAAATATAGTTTAAAACTAAAAAACAGCCAAACTAAAAAGTGAAAAATAATTATTAATATAAACTGAAAATAATAATGAACGAAAAATATAGTATTATTGTGAAAAAATGGGTCTCGAAAAAAAACAAAACCCCATTTTTTCACATATTTTTCTCATTAATTTAATAATATTTTCTTTTATATTTTTTTTAAATAATTTAGTCAATATCAGTGACTTTTATATCAACACTGCAAAGATATCATCCACATATCTAGGCCAAACCCTGGCGAAATATTCGAATTCTTCTTTTGCTTCTATTTCGAATCTGTTCGTGAAGCTGATAAAGGTATAGTATTTCTAAAGCCATTAAATGAGACCCTTTGCCGGCCGTTTAAATTCTTTTGTTGGCGTTTTTATAGCATTCCAACTAACTAGAGGTACCAAGATAAGGTTGTTATTTTAAATAAAAAGGTACTATGAAAGGGTGGACAACCTAATTGGTAATGGTCCATATAAAAAACTCCTAGAAATCCATTACCAAAAATGATTACTGAACTAATAAGAAATGTACTTAAAATCCAATATTAACCTTAATAGTCTAGCTTTAAACAGGAGGTTACATGTAGCGATGTACTTATATTGTACTACTTGCTAGTTTCAGCAATTGGATCGCCGACTTATCACCTATCAAAGTGTCTGACAAAGGAGATCGAAAGTGTACCCATTGCATACCTAGTTTCTGTGACTAGTTTCAATTATTTCATTAATAAGGTGAAAAATATCCAGTTGCAAGAAGATGCAATTTTTCATCATTTCCAAATATTCCGATACCACAAACCTTGGATCAAATAATGTTAGTTAAGATACAGTAAAGGAATATTTTCAACTCACTAAACTTTGCATGAAACAAAATTGCTTTTGATTCAATGATAATTTTCCTCGAACAACATGAAGGGACAGCAATGGGTAACTCTTTGTCACCATTTATTGCCAGTATCTTCATGAACAGATTCAAAACAGAGGCAATAGAGAAATTCGAGTATTTCGCCAGGGTTTGGCTTAGGTATGATGATATTTTTGTAGTGTCTGATACAAAAAACCCTTCCATCGAACAGATTTTCGTATTGTTATTTGCAACCGCAAACAACTTTTTTATGGAAGATTCTATCAGCTCAACTCCAGCGCCACTGGTTAGTTTTTGATGCAACTTTCCGTATACGTAGCTGCTATGAAAACAATTTTCTTTACCAAGTTTGAGGTCGGTACTTTCATCCATCACTGAGTAATTATTTAAAAGCATTCTAGAACGCTTAGGAAGCATTTTAGGAAAAAAATGTTCTTATTTTTGTGCTTTTTTGACAAGAGGAATCGCCCCTCGAGGTTTGTCGTGACATCATTGAAGTACCCTGTATATTGGCTTTGCAACAAAGTGCTACATATTATTACAACCTATTGATGCCCTTTGTTAAGTACAAACAGATGTGGTGTACAGACATACATACAAATTTTATTTTAACCACAAAATTTGCGTCAAATAATATTAAGAAGAGTGCATAGTAAAAATTTTTAAATTATGTGCTTTTGGATTATATTAAACTTTAAGCGAAGTTAACACTATTTTTTACTCTTAATTCAATACTGAGTGTGGTTTCGCGAAAAATTGTTTTCTTACATTGTATTAAGATTTTTTTTCTGCATACTAAATAGCCTAATTCTGAATTGCTTGTAAAGAAGCTTAAACTTAGAATATGTATGTGTGGGTTCGTGAAAAATTGTTTTCTTACATTGTATTAAGGGTTTTTTTTTCTGTGTACTAAATAGCCTAATATCTGAGATGCTTGTAAAGAAGCTTAAGCTTAGAATATATGTTTTAAAATTGTATGTATTCATTGATGTAATTTACCAGATATAATATACCATAATGCTTAATGTTTTTTCATTAGAAATGTTATGCGAATTTCTTTTAAAGATATCCCTCTAGGATATATCATTATTGCTAAAAAAAAATCAGATTTTGTTACATAATGTTTGACTAATAGCAACAAAACCAAGGAAATTGTAATCATCATCTATCATAATTACTTTTTAATTTCTCACATGAAGATAGTGAATTATTATAATTTTTTTCATTAAAAAAATTAATGTTAATTTCAAAGATAGTTAGAATTAAATTACTAAGAATTGTTGTTATTATCATTGTTAAATAGTAGACAAGGTTGTTCAAATTTGTAATCTACAAGGGTCATCATTACTCATCAATTCATTGTCATGTTTTATAACATGTTTTTTCACCGCTTTTGTCGAAAAATTATTTTAGACATTTCCTGTTAATCACCTTTTCCAATCATGTCAGCAATTTAATTAATTGGATTGCAATTTTAATGTGTTTTAACTTACTATCTGACGAAATAAAATGATGATATTAAAGTCGTATAAAATTTGTCACTAAAAAAAAAAAAATGTTAAAATTAATTTTGCAACATCTGATCTTCAGAACAAAAAAAAATGATTATATTATTATGTAATTGTCAGCCATTTCTTACAAACAGTAATTTATTTAAAATTTTTAAGAAGTATTAATGAGCATTTGTACTGGAGGAATCACCATCTCTTGTAAATTTGTTATTTAATTTTGTTTAAATTATAATAAAGTCAATGTGAGATACTTATTTTAATGCTTCAATATGCGGAGTGTAAAAAAATGTGTCCGCTACTTACCCAAATGATGAAAAAAGTCTTTAAACATGTGTCCGGAAATACGTTATTTTCGAAAATAGCTGTTTTTAGTTTTGACACTACCTACGTTTGGATTATCTAATTATATGAGAAATACAAAAAAATAAATATAATAGTTATTTATGCACCAAGGACATAAAGAGGCGTTTATGGCCCGCGGTGTGAAAATCTTACACGATAAGTGCCATAAACGCTAGTTGTGCCCTGGTTGTATACAAAATTTTATACATATACGACCCAGTCTTAATTAATATATAATATGTCAGCTATCTTGCAAATACTCCATAAGAATTGGCAATTTGTTAAATTTTGACATTCCATAACTAAGGAATTTGACTTTGAATTTGTATTAAAAACAAATGCAAATAACCAAGCAACAACGAAAATAAAGATGGACATATTGTAATTTTGTGGCAAGAATCGTTCCTAGAGTTTTATAATCTTTTTGTCGAAGTGTTTTGTGTTTTTCAATTGAATTGGAAATGGAAGAGGATGAAAATTTATTTTCCTGTGCTACACCAGAAATTACCGAAGCGGCAGAGGCTGTTGAACTTATTGCCTCAGAAGTCAAACACGTTTTATGAAAAATAGAGCAAAATCCTAGGCGGGCTGTAAAGTGATACCTTAAACCTTCAAACCAAGTATATAAAGTGACCAATTAAGACCGGTTCATTTTAAATGAACGTAGGTAAAATATTCAATGGAATCAAATCCGGTGATCGTGGAACCACGTTGTAGGATTTGCACGGCCAGTCTACCTTACGGGGTAATTAATATTTAAGAATCATTATGCATAACTGCATAATGAATAAAAAATGCAACACCAGCACCTCATTGAGAAATTTTGTTGAAATTTTCAGATGTTTTGTTTCCTAGTAAAAAGCGATTTTGAACAATAAATTACAACGCTTTCTGGCATTTTTTGTTTCTCATCTATACAGGGTGTTTCAAAAAACATGTGATATCTCTTAAACGGAGATTCCTCACCCAAAAATAAAACAAGTAGTTCCTATCAATTGGGTTCGAAATAGCTTCGTTACTGATTGTGAGATACAGAGTGTGAAAATGTTCATATTTTTTTCAGTTTTTTCAAAATATCTCCAAAACGACTTTAGCAATTTGAATGATATTAGGTTGTGAAAAGTACCCAAAATACTATATATTTTAGTGTTAAAATGATGGGCAAGGGAAATGTAACGGAATGATGACATTTTAAAGGTCGTTTTGAATAGTTATTGTAGGGCAAAGGAACACATTGAAATTCTTTGAGCTGCACTTTAAACTTTAGACGCAAATTACTATGACACAATAACTACGTTTTCATGGAGTATTCAAATCGATTTGAATACTGTTCCCGAACTGAAAACTGCATGAAAACGGGTATTGAATTCGATTTGAATCCCAAGGTCGATTCGACTTTTTTATTTTTTATTTATTTATTTGTTTATTTCATACACCGCCCAACAGGTACAAGACCCAACTGAGGGATTCTGTCAGAGTTTAATACAAACAGAAAATGTAAATACAAAAAAAAGTTATAACAAAAGTACAAAAGAGTTAAAGCTTAAAATTAAGAACACATGTATGTAAACATTATTCGCACACTATAAACCTTAGTTTAAAATAAGCACGTACAATAATGAGAAATAAAGAACATTTTTTAATAGATAAGATATATGATAAAACAAAGAAAAACAGGGAAAAGCAAAGAGAAACAAAGACATCATATTAGCCTGCATCATAGTAGCTTTTCAGATCACTAAGGCTGCAATTAAATATGTCGATATGTGTACAAATGGAGTTATGATTTTCGCAGATTATGTGAATGGGACAGAATTTTAGAGCATTTGACCGAGGTGTCGCTAGGTAAAATACATTACTGTGACGTGAAGTTGTTCTTGGGATGTAAAAATATAATTTAGACACTAGTTCCTGTGCATCGATATTGTTATTAATGAGCTTATATAAAAATATTTGAGATATACACTCACGCCTACGACGGAAATTATTGAAGGAATACTTATCAAGCAGCTCTGGCTGTGGAAAGCCAATCTCTGGATAGTTACCCTCGGTTCTAAAATACAGAAATTTCATAAATTTACGTTGAACTTGTTCTAAGTTATTGATATATATATATATATATATATATATATATATATATATATATATATATATATATATATATATATATATATATATATATATATATATATATATATATATATATGTACTGAGGAGACCAGACAACTGAGGCATATTCAAGCTTCGATCTAACATAACAACAGTAAAGCATCTTGAGTGTGTCAATATTCGAGAAATCACGCGAATTTCTAACTATAAATCCGTACGATCTGCTAGCTTCAGACACAAAGGTGTTAATATGAAAGTTGAATGTAAGTGATTTGTCAAAAATAACACCTAAGTCCCGGGGCGTTTCAGGCCTATTTAGTACATCATCATTAATGCTATACTCGTATGATATTGAGGATAATTTGCGTGTATAAGACATAACGTAGCATTTTTTGGGTGTTTAAAGGAAGTCTGTGTTTATTGCACCAATTACTAATTTTTGTACGTTTTCTTGCAGATGGATACAATCCTCTATGCTATCGATCCTGCAGAAAAGCTTTAGATCATCGGCATACATTAAATATCTGACCTCTAAATCATCTGCGATATCGTTAACGAATACAACAAAAAGTAATGGACCGAGGATAGATCCTTGCGGAACTCCGGAGGTAGCAATGTATTCGACAGACTTGAAACCATTAAATGCAACAGATTGGTATCTGTTAGACAGATAGGATTGAAAAAGAGATACTAAGTTTTTAGAAAGTCCAACATTACAAAGTTTATTAAGCAATATTTTATGGTCAAGCCTGTCGAATGCCTTCGAAAAATCTGTGTAAATGACATCTGTTTGTGATTGATCATCTAAGGATTCAGACAAGTATTGCGTAATGCAGAGCAAGTTTGTTGTTGTGGAACGTCCCTTCATAAAACCGTGTTGATGAATTGATATTTGATTACCAATATTACTGTAAATGGCATCATGTAACAGAATTTCAAGAACTTTAGCAAAGTTGCAAATTATTGGGATTGCACGGAAGTTTGAGATATCTGATTTGTCGCCTTTTTTAAAAATTGGGCAAACTTTCGACCGTCTCCACAAAACAGGAAAATAGCTCCATTTTAAAATCAAGTTAAAAATTTTCGTTAAAGGCGATGCAAAAATAATAGCGCAGTCTTTTAGTAAAAAAGCAGGGATACCATCAGGACCAATAGTCATTTTGTTTTTTATTGTCTTCAAGGCCATAAGGACCTCCTCCTCCGTGAAACGCGATACCTGAAACACCGAATTATTGTTGAAACTGGGCTCGCTATCTAATGTTTCTCGAAGCTAATTGTTACAAGGTGCATATGACTTGCTAAAGTGATCAGCAAATGCATTTAAAATATCTTTAGGCTTGTTTATTACGGAGTCATTATATTTCATAACATTAGAAATGTTCGTTGACCCTTTTTTACTATTTAAAAATGCCTAAAACTTCGATGGATCGTCTTTAATACTATTTTCTGCTGCTCTGATATAATTTCTGTAGGCCATGTTTATATCCAATTTTATTTTGCTTCTTAGCTGTTTAAATTCATTTTGACATATTATGTTACCACTTTTTTTATATTCATCAAGTTTCCGTGCCTCCAACTTGATATCTTTAATGATATTATAGGAGAACCACGGAGGATATTTCTTAGATTTTTTTTGATTTAAATTTCGGTACGCAAGTAACAAAAATTGAATTAAGTAGGCCATAAAAACTCAAACACGGATCTTACACATGGTTAAATACTTCAAGAAAAGACCACTCGGCATGAAGAAGCTTTTCATACAGTAGTTGGAAATTCGCTTTACGAAAATTATAGTAAGTACTTAAGTCAGAGGGATATGTTTTCTTGCGATTTAAGCTTAGATTCGCTTGGATTACAATATTTAAGGCAGGATGGTGTTCATCCTCGGTTACCCATGGATCAGCGGACATCATCTCAACTAAACATGGTTTATTATGTAATACTAAATCCAGTATTCTACAATGTGCATTCATAGTGAGATTATGTTGTGAGAGATTCGCAATATTCATAAAATTATTTAATGATAATATTTTATTATTAGTTTGTCCTGTTTGTAAGAAATAATAATAATAATAATAATAATAATAAAACGTCTTTATGGGGTGCAAGGCCGGCAACCTCCGCGTTGGTGCACCCTGGACAGGCAGAGGTAACTCTGCCTGACTAATGTCGGCCGGGGGGTACCAAGGCTAACCACCTGGTACCCCTTCTACTTCGGGTTCCATACAACCTTAGAAGAAGGGCTCCTCACGATCGACCCCAAGCGGATGGGGGTCAGAGACAGGCGGGAGGGGCCTCACCGGACGGTCTCAATAATGACGGACGCAATGAACAAGGACGCTTTAAGTGGACGAGGGAACTTCGGGATGACTTGCTGACCTTCCTCGAGCGTAGCGAACCTGAGCGAAGAGGATACATGGCGCGATTGCATGCACTTTGGTGCGAAATGCACCCAGAGCATCGCGCCTTCTCTCAACAACATCTGAGAGATCAAGTATCCTTTCTGCTCAGAACAGGTTACGTAAGGGCACCCCGTCAGCTGGAAGAACTGCCAGCCGCAGTACCACCGCGGCAATTACCAGCTGATGGGGAACATCCTTTAGAGTTCACCGGTGTAGACTTAAGGACGAGGGTTAGCCTTAACACCAGGGCTAACCTAAAGCCACAAGACCTGGCTAGAATGGACGCGGTCATCGATGAGGAAATTCCGGAAGATGTAGACATCTGGCAAATCAACTGTGCCGTGTACAACGCCGCGAAGCAACTCGTCCCCCGTGAGAGGTCAACCAATCACGGGGTACAAAAATCGAAGGCAAGATACAGTCGGCCAGACAACACGCTTCTCGGATCCAGAGTGTGGTGGAATATAAGACGTCTGGTAGAGTTTTTACTCCCAGAATCCGGCGCATAGCAGCCGGATTAAGACGTCAACACCATACTCTAAATCTGACAGTGATGCTTACCATCAAGCAGCACTGTCTAGATAGGATCCGAGCGCTCATGGCGATAAAGAAAACATTAAAGAGGCGAGTGAGGAGTATGGAACAAAACAGTTTGTTCCGTACGAATCCTTCCCGCCTCTTTCAAGAGCCACAGCGTGTTGTCGACAATCCGCCGACTGTAGAAGGTGTCGAAACCTTCTGGAAGGGAATCTACGAAACGACGCGTTCATTCAATAGCGACACTCCATCAATTGCACACTTCGAGGCTCTGTGCCACAGACATCGTCAAGAGCCAGAAGAAGTGTGCCCGGCAATCAGTACGGAGGAAGTTCAACAAGCACTTGTTGGTACCAAGAACTTCGCTGCCCCGGGCCCAGACGGCATTAACAACTGGTGGTGGAAGAAATTTCCTTCCACTCACCGCCGTCTGGCGCGAGTTTTCAACTCATGGTTGAACGAGGGGCAGCAGATTCCGGACTGGTTCGTCGAGGGACGTACTGTGCTTATCCCCAAAAAAGGGGGATCTTTCCGACCCGAGGAATTATAGGCCGATCACTTGCCTCAACTCCTGCTACAAGATATTTACACGTATCTTGTATGCTAGGACACTGAGGTCTGTTGATCCGGTCTTCCAGCAGATACACGAACAGCGTGGTGCCAAGAAGGGCATGGCAGGTTGCAAGGACAGCCTGCTGATAGACCGCTGTATTACACAGGATTCTGTGCAATACAAGCGGAATCTATCGATGGCCTGGATTGATTACCGCAAGGCATTTGATACAACATCGCACGAGCTATTGTTGTACTTGCTCGAATGTCTTGCGGTACCAGCACCACTAATGAGATGCATAGAACAGCTGCTGCCGCTCTGGAAGACCCGCTTCACCATAACATCAGGTGCGCAGCGGGTCACGACAGAGCAGGTGGCATTTAGGAGAGGAGTTTTCCAGGGTGACTCCCCGAGTCCTCTCCTCTTCTGCATCTCACTGCTGCCGTTGTCTGTTGGGCTCCGCCAAACCCGCGGATATCAATGTGGGCCACCCAGCGACCGGAGGCATAAGGTCACCCATCTATTTTATATGGATGACCTTAAACTTTATGCCTCCGGAGAGCGTGAACTACAAAACGCTCTTAGGGTGGTCGAAGAATATACGCGGGCAATTGGTATGGAATTCGGGTTGGACAAATGTGCAGTCGTCCACCTCAAGAGAGGACGATGCGGGGAATTCCCTGAAGATGCGCAGCTCGCAGACGGAAGCATCCTAAGACATCTGGATGCCGGAGAGACCTATACATACCTGGGTGTGCAACAAAGGCACATCCAGGATGTAACACAAATAAAGGATTCTCTCCGCGGCAAGTACAGACACCGCCTCCGAAAGATTTGGTCTTCCGAACTTTCGGGGAGAACAAGGTGTCTGCAACTAATATGCTTGCCGTTCCGATTCTGCTCTACTCCTTCGGAGTAGTAAAGTGGAGGGTAGATGAGCTGCGCCAATTAGACAGAGATACCCGCAAGATGATGAATATTCACAGAAGTATTCATCCTAGACCGTCCGTTCCTCGTGTGTACCTCCCACGTCAACGGGGGGGCCGAGGACTCTTGAGCCTGGAGTGTACGCATGGCAGAGTAGTACTGAGTATGGCATGTAACATCAGGAGCTCAGATCCCCTCTTGCGGTTCGTAAAACATCACGAAACTGTAGGAGTGGGAGCAGGATTGTTCAAGGCAGCAAAAAGAGCCGCAGATGAACTCGGCCTCGCATTTGACATCAGGCGAGGAGGCCGGCGAGGTGCTGATGTTAAGTCAGTCACCGAACTTCAGCCAAATTGTCTGAAAGCCGGAATTAGAGCTGCCGAACAGGAAAATCTGTTTCAGCAGCATGTCGATAAACCCCAGCATGGTGTCTTCTATAAGAACATAGAAACACTGGGTTTATCGACCAGGCTGACCTTGCCTTTCTAAGGTCAGCAGGGCTTAAGTCGGAGACCGAGGGATTCATTATGGCCTGTCAAGATGGTGTTATCAACACCTTGGTCTACCGTAGCCGCGTGTGGCGTGTAGAGGTTCCTGATATCAACTGCAGGACCTGCCATCAGGCGCCGGAATCGCTCATGCACTTACTATCTGCAAGCCCTATATATGCGATTTCGGCCTACATCCACCGGCATAATGCGGCGTTATGAGTGCTATACTACCATCTAAGGCACCAGTGCTGCCTTACGTCCCCGAGATATTGAGTCCGTTGTCGAGAACGAGAAATGCCGGATTTACTGGAACTACTCGTTCCCGACTGTCAGGCTAATCCAAGCCAACAAGCCTGACATAGTCCTCCTCGACCATCAACTCAAGGTGATGTATGTCATCGAGTTCTCGGCACCTGCAGGAAAAAAACATCACCTTGAAGGAGGAGGAGAAACGGACCAAATATCGCGATCTCCGGTACGAGCTCCAAGTGCTGTACCCAGGCTACTCGGTAAAAATGGTCGTCCTTATAATCGGTGTACTCGGAGGGGATAAAGCCTACGCTACTTTCGGAACTAAAGATCATACCGGCCTGCCAAAAATCAGCTGAGTGGCTGGCAGGCCAAATGCAGAAGGCGGTCATTCTGGGTTCTCTCCGTCTGCTTAGGGCACACGATTCCGGAGACTACAGTCACTAACCCTGCGGGATGTGGGAGTGGCTGTGGTTGATGTGCTGGCGCGAATCCCGTGAGGCGTCGGAGGCCACGGGAGGACTGTCCAGCGTCGGGCAACCGAAAAAAAAAAAAAAAAAACTTTATTAATAGTGAATAAATACAAAAGAAAAAGATTGTATTTACAATAATAATATGTTAGATGTTGGGGAATGCTCGGCGAAGTTTA
>JANEYF010005052.1:370000-552354 GCA_029963845.1 Rhamnusium bicolor | reverse complement strand
TGTTGCTTAATGTTTGTTTTTTTTTCTCTATATTATATGTCTATATGATATAAACTAGGACTAGTTTGTAACTATTATTTTTATATCTATTGTTTTTATGTACATATTATCAATCTATGGATAAATAAAGAATATCTTATCTTATATACGAGTTGCACCTTGTTTATTTTATTTAAGCGGAATGTTCATTTGTTAAAAGCAGCTATTCAAACTGCATAATAATGTTTCTTTTTTATAATGAATTAATTACATTGATCGACAGAAAATATGTTTTACACCATTTTCTTCTACAGTTTTGTATATTTGAAAAATATGCGATATCCCCAATTATTTTTTAATATTTTAGGATACAGTTTTATTTATAATAGATAATAAAAGGAATCTTACCCCAGAAAGAGTATGTGCGATAAATTTTCAAACGCAAAAATGCGTTGATCCAAATGCCAAGAAATGGAAGATTAATATTCCGCCTTTTTCGAAGACAAATATAAATGGACACTCGGAAGTCAAGGTAAATTGCAATTTTATTTCAGTTTTAAAAGCTTCAATAAAAGTTTTAGTTTTTTATTACAAATAGCAATTTAGACATCTGTCTCATGTATAAAAAATTAATTGTACTCTGTCACAATACCGCTAACTTCAATTTTTACAATTTATTATTACCTCAATTATTCCAAGAGTTTGTGTTATAGAAGGATAATTCAAACGAGAGTACGTAAAGGAAATAAAATAATGGTCGGCAAGAGGTCTCTAAAAATAATGTTTGCCCATACGATTTTTCCTCAAAGTTGGTCGTAAAAATATGCAGATACGCTAACCGTATCTACTGCACAAATGACTTCCCTTAATAGGATGGAAGAACTTCTATAGGAGTAAAATAATTTGCAATCTGTAATGTTCGAGTATAATAATTATTATGACTGCTATGGGATTCAGATTTATTGAGCCTTCACTTGGAGTGCGAATTACAGGAAAACTAACGGTGTAAAAATTTTGAAAAAATTAGGTTTTATTGCTTTGACATGTTAATATTCTGTAATAGCTTTAACATTTTATTTTTTTTAAACTTACCAAGTTTCGCATTATTATATCTAAAAATGTTACCTTTTTTTACGCGATCTCTGGACACATTAATGTTTAATTACATATAACTTTATGAATTATAAGGATATTCAAACGAAATTTGGATTGTAGATAAAAACATATGTTTATTTTCACATGGTGGGAAAAAAATTAAAAAAAAAATAAAATAGAAAAATTTTAAAAATATTTTGTGCCATCACTGTATATCTTAAACGAAGCAATTTATAAGTAATATCTTTTTACAACAAATAGGTTTCAATGTCTGAAGCATCAGTGTATATAAAATCTCAACGGAAAGTCCAAGATATTTGAAAAAATAAATAAATAAGCGAAAACGGTTGAGTTTCTTCTATTCCGATGATGTTTTTCTTGTGGTATTTCGTTAATTTTTGATAAAACTATAATTTATTCATAGAATAGCTATTTGTTGTGCAACTGTTATCTTATGTGAAAATATTTTAATTATATTATTAATAACAATAAAAATATCAATTAGCAAAATTTTTTTTAATAACAACTAAAAGTCGTTTCTTATTGCAAACGACGACAAGTCTAATTCGTAAATACCGTTAAATCGAAAATGGTACCCAAATTCGGTTCATCTTTTACATTATCATTATAACGAATTTTTTCTTTCGCTATTTTAATGATTCAAATAAAACGCCCACAAGAAAATACATACATATATTTAGAATATAGAAAACAAGAGGGTCAGGGCGTGGTTAACAAGTATAAACTAGGTACATACAATGCATACAAAAGTATACAAGCTTCAGAAAATATTTACATTATTTTCAACTAATAAGTCTATTTTAGGGCGCCACCCGCCTTTCTTTTTTCCGTTTTATACCAAAGTCTAGGAAAGTTACATATTTTAAACGTCCAAAAAAAACTACACGCACTAGGGCCGTTGAAAGGGGGAAAGAACGGTTACTTTTCATAAAATTTTATTGCACAGTTCAAGAGCAAAACTAAAATTCTAGGGGGCTTTCTCCACCTCTAGATAGATAGGCAAATCAGCCTTTTGATGCAAATTTTAATCTTCAGATTTCCAGCTCACACTCAGAGCGGAAGCTGTTTACTTTTTAATAGGTACCTATTTTAACAATAATTGGAAGGAATCCTACCTTCTCACATAGCTTTCCTATCTCACATACTTCGTAACTCCTTTACCATAACAGCTCAACCAGACAAATCTTGAACACAATGCCAGCAACGTACACTACTAGCTCCTTCAAAGCCCTGCTCTAGTCTGCCATATACATACAAACTAAGGGAAGGTAACGTGCTTAACACAACCAGAAACATAGGTCCGCACTCGGCCGTGGCTGGGCAGAGAGTCGTCGCGTCTTAGTACAAGCGTTCCCCCTTTGTCCCCACACCGCAATGTTCGCGCTGGTGCACTAAAGGTCCAGTGGTCGCTTATATTATCAAAGATTTACAATTTAGTTAGGTCGGTTCTAGAATTTTTAAGGTTGACCTCAAACCAAATTATGCAATTAGCATTAAATAAAACGCAAGTTAATTATATCTAAAAATGGACCGTTACATCATTCAATATTTTAAAAACTTTAAAACCTATTTTCATAAAATTTTGACACCCTATAGTAAACAGTATATGTTCTGATATGTGAAGAAAATGTCTAATTCGGTCATCTAGTTTTTTTTTCGTAGGCGTTTAAAGTGAGGGCTCAATACATTTGATTCGCGTAGTAGTTACTATTACTATATATTTTTTTTCAGAATGGGACAAATGTGATACAAATTCTACATTTAACTGACATTCATTATGATCCCCATTATAGGCCTGGAAGCAATGCAGTATGCGATGAACCCCTTTGTTGTGAAAGTGGTATTCCATCGGATCCAAAAAATGGAGCTGGTTTCTGGGGAGATTATAATGTTTGTGACATGCCCCGACATTCAGTGGAAAATTTATTGACACACATTGAGGACAAACATGTAATGTAAAATTGCATATGATCATCAATGATTATTCAAGTTCTTTAAAAAATTTATTCTACAATTGGGTGTCGAACATGTAACCACCGCTTCCATGGTTAAAATATTTCAAAATATTAAAGTCAAGTATAGTCTAGTCATTCCTTACGAAGCTACAGCCAGATGTAATTTTCTACTGTAATTATCTCAGTAACAGTTCCCATATACAATGCAACCTCGAAAATCTGAAGTACACTAATCTGAACTCTCCAAAAACTATAATTTGTACGTCCAACCTTGATAATCCGAAATAATCACAATAATCCGAACATACTATGTTTGGGCTGTACGTTCGAGGTTTTTATATTTTCTTTGATCCCACAAAATTGCACTGTTTAGCATATAATTTTTGTCAATTAGATTCTTGAAATAACTTAGTTTACATAAACATAAAAATTAAGGATGTAGAGTACGTATTTGTAACTGTTTTTTGGGAATCCAAACATACCACGATTCTAATTTCATCGGATTATCGAGGGTCCGTGTACTTTCATTAAAATTTAAAAATTTACAAATATTAAAAGGCTTTAATTTTATCGTGCAGTATAGACTTGTACCTTAAAAGGCCATTTTCAAAGCAATTTACCCGTATACATGTATGTACAATATTCATCAGCTTAAAGTCACCACCTACTGAGATGTTCTGTTTCTGACACTATTTGTAGTGGTGCCTGCTAGAAATAGAGCATCTTGCAAGGTGCAAGGTGCAAGCCGATGAGTATGGTATACTTTCTCCAAAGACATCAATTTTTGCAAAACATTTGTGATTGGCTATGTAGTCACAGCCACAGTATCTATTGGAGGTGTATAGCCAGTTTTCCTTACATATATTGAGAAATCAAACTAATTTAGATCCGAGCAGCACGCAGGTAATAGTTGTAGGAAAACCAATTTTCTTCTGTTTCAAAACTGGATACCAATTCACAGTATAACTAAAATAGCATAATGTGAGAAACCGTAAATGAGCATCATTATTTTAATTAATTACTTTCTGAACCACGATTTTTGGCAAAAAACCGCCAACCTAACACGGTTTACACAGATATTTTAGTATGACCGAAATAATAGAATATAACCAATAACATGTATTTCGCATCTAGATTCACTGCCTTATACGGGGCCCATTGAGTTTGCCCACCTTAAATAAATCGCGTGTAATGACGTGGTGTGTGCTTTTGGCTCATGACGAGTCCTACTATCTCTTTCGGAGTGGGGACTGCTCAGCATCGGGACGCCGCCAGTCGGACAAGTTGGTGATTCAGGGCGAGGGGAGTTTCTAATCTACAACTTATTACTGACTGTAAATATCTGACGGGCAAATTATTGTTTGATGTAGTTTTTCAAAGTGTATACTATCATAGGTTCAATGAAAACGTGAAATTCAAATTAATCAAAAAATTGTCAGTAGTTTTTTTGTTTTTATTGTAGTTTAATAATTAATAACAATGATTGGATAATAAAAGGTACGTATATACAAGTTATCGAACTCTACCTCTAATAAATTATAATGTAACGCGGCTGCTGATAAATGGCAATTTTTTTAGTCTTTGAGTGAACGTAGTTTCATTAGGAAGACCTTAACGTTTATTTGAGTATTTTAACCAACAACGTTAATGTTTAAGACTTATTATAGAAGCAACTTGTGCATTAGAGAAAATGTAAACCTACAACATAGTATACCACATTCATATTTCATACCTCAAACTGTGTCCTATAAAATGGTATAATATAATATAATTCATTAATTTTTATTTTTTCAGCTAAAAGATATAGATTTCGTTTACTTCACAGGAGACATAATAAGTCATAAATCGTGGGCTACATCCAAGGAGGAAAATACTAAGATTTTAAAAGAAATTTATGGATTATTTTTAAGTACATTTAAAAATAAGACGGTATATCCTATCCTAGGTAATCATGAACCTCATCCTACAGATTTGTAAGTTTGCCTTGTTTAGTATTTTTTTGAGATACATTTTAGTGAAATAAGAGTTAAGGACAGTACCTACGTAAATAATTTAACAAAATATGGTTATTAATTTTGGAAAATATTTACGGCAAAGGCCACGCGGTAAATAATATACATATACACTATCAAATAATATATATACTGTCTCTTCTAATTTTGCTTTAAAATCAACCTCACAAATAGTCTAGACGTGTATGATAAATATTGTATATTATGATTTGTTACTCCACGATAAATCTAACGTCTGCGTATGCGTTATCGCTTCATATGACAATAATTGATACATTTGAAAGTTGGCTTTTTGGTCGAGCGATAAAAACAAAAAAACACTGACTCTCACCCCAGAGTTCCGGAATGGCGGGAATTTTTTTAATGCTAGCATAATCGGATATTAGGAATATCCGTTGTCTCTAAATGTGTAGTCCCCACCCTCAAAAGTATTTTATTTTATTTATTTATTTATTTGCATACACTGCTCAACAGGTAAACCCATTTCTAGAGCAGGAAAATACACAAAACAAAAAATACAATACAATATAAGTATATAGAAAAGATATTTAAAAAGAAAAAACATTGTATAAAAATAACAATAAAATAAAAAAAAGAGAAACAAAGACTTAGTTATTATAATATTTTTTAATAAAATTAAGGGTGCAATGAAAAATATCAAACTTCCCACAGTTGTTGTAATTGTTGCACATAGTAAATAGAGGAGAGAATCTAAGAATATTATAATGTGAAAATGAGAGGTAAAAAGTTTGTGTGCTCCGAAAATTCACACTAGGCACATGAAAATTTAATTTCCCTAATAATTCTTGGCAGTCAATTTGATTGTGTAAGATTTTATAGAAATACTTGAGAAAAATATTCGCGTCTATTTTCAAGAGATGTCATGGAAAACTTAGTCAACAACTCTTGTTGGGGAACACCGATAGACGGGTATGCTCCCTCAGACTTAAGCCATAATAGTTTTAAGAATCGTCTTTGCACTTTCTCCAAAGAGTCTACGTGATTTCTGTAGTGAGGGTTCCAAACAAGAGACGCATATTCAAGTTTAGACCTAACAAAAGCAAAGTATAAAGTTTTAAGTGTACTGATATTCGAGAAGTCTCTGCTAGTTCTAATTAGGAACCCAAGAGTCTTAAGAGATTGAGTCACTAAATTATTTATGTGAGGTATAAGTGAAAGTTCGCCATTGAATATTACGCCAAGGTCAGCAAGAGTAGAATGTCGTTGAAGGACTGCGTTGTCAATACTGTAATTAAACATAACAGCCTCAGATTTAGTTGTGTAGGTCATAACGTTACACTTAAACACATTCAGATTTAAGTTGTTTTCAACGCACCAATAAAGTAAGTTTGAAAGGTTGTTTTGCAGAAAAACGCAGTCCTCCAAACAAGAAATTACTTTAAAAATTTTGACATCATCAGCGGAAAGTAGACAGGACACATCAGTAACATTCACAATATCGTTAATGAATATGTTGAACAACAGGGGACCGAGAATTGACCCTGTGGGACTCCGGATGTAGCAATATATTCGACAGACTGGAAATCATTATACACAACATATTGCCTTCTATCCGAAAGATAAGCATGACAAAATAATAACAGAGGCGGCGAAAAACCAAAAACAGACATTTTGTTTAGCAGTATGGAGTGATCCAGTCGGTCGAATGCTTTCGAGAGATCTGTATATATTACGTCAAGTTGCCTGCGTTGATCAATAGCTTCAGAAATAGACTGGGTTATGCATAACAGATTAAAGGTGGCAGAACGTCCTTTCATAAAACCATGTTGGCACACCGATATTTGGTTGCTAACGCTATGGTAAATGTTATCATGGAGTAAAATTTCAAGGGCCTTTGAAAAATTACATATGATAGATATTGGTCTAAAGTTGCTAATATCATGTTTATCACCCTTCTTAAAAACCGGACACACTTTTGAACATTTCCAGATTTTAGGGAGGCAACAGTTTGTAATACATAGATTAACTAAAAACGTAAGCGGGTGTGCAAAAATACTAGCACAGTCTTTTACTAAAAATGCAGGAACACCATCAGGCCCGGTCGTTAACTTAGGTTTTAATTTTTTCAGAGCATTAAGTAACTCATTTTCATCAAAGCACCTGATATTAATTGTGGAACTGTCGATTGCCTGATTGTTCGTAAAATCGAAGTTGGTAGAAGGTGGCAAAAATGAGTTACTGAAAAAATCTGCTAAAGCATTAAGTATCTTTTTAGGATTGTCGAGATGCTTATCATTATAAGACATCTGAGTAGAGATGTTGGTACATTTATTTTTGTTTTTAACGAATGACCAAAATTTACTCGGCTCCCTTGCAATATTTTTCTCGGCTTCCTTGACATATCGTAAGCAACTTCAATATCTGTTTTTATTGTATGTCTAAATTGTTTGAAACTATTCTGTGCAACAATCATTTGTTCGCTTAAACTTACGCCAATATCTTACTTTAAGCTTAATATTTTTTATTATATTGCCCTTAAACCAAGGCGGATACAGTCTCTTTTGCAGTGCATTAAATTTAGGGACACACATATCAAAGATATTATACAGTCGATCATAAAACGCCCTGCAAGCAGGCAAGATATGATCGTAAGATTCAACAAAAGACCAGTCTTCATTCAACAATAAATCATGCAGCACCTGAAAATTTGCTTTCCGAAAGTTATAGCTATTGTTTGTGTTAGTCGGAAAGTTGGTTTTAATGTTAGAGCAATAGTTAGAATCCAGTAAAATGCTTAGAGCAGGGTGGTAATTGTCCTCACGCATTAAAATATCATCAGATTTGCTATTACATATAATTAAATCAAGAAGTTTATCATTTAGGTTATACACAAAGTTCTGTTGCTGAAGATTTAATACGTCCAAAAAAATTATTTAGAGCTGATATCTTACCGTCAATCTGAGAATCTACTAAATAAGATGCACATTTCGGAATATTAAAATCCCCTAAAAGTAACATTATTATTTTAAACATGGAAGAAATCGAAGAAAGTCGAATAATTTTTCATACTCGTCTGCACTTATACCTGGAGGAATATAAATGACAAATATGTAAACTGCGCAGTAATGAAAATTAATATTCACATCCAATATATCAATAAGGTGAGATATTTGTGCCTCAACTAAATTTAAAGTTCAGACAGAGGAGTTGAAACTGTCATCAACCGCTAGCAGTACCCCACCATCTCTTGCAAAACCTGTAGCCGTAAAATTTCGATCAGCACGCATAATACGAAATTTATTGTTAGATATTTCATTATCAAGTACAGAAGAGTCAAGCCAAGTTTCTGTAAGAGCCACAATATCAAAATGCGAACAAGCAAAGGAGTTATAGATATCTGATAATACGTTTTTAATACTACGAGTGTTCTGATAATAAATAGACAATTGCTTTGCACTTCGATTACTATCCGAGTCTGAGATACTTGATGCTGCGGAGTGGTAAACTGGTGCAGAGGTAGTGGGAGAAGAAATATCGGATAATTGCTATTGACCGTGACTAGATGATGATAAAATATCATTTCTAATTCTCTCACAAGCACGTCTGTATACTGTGCATAATTTAGTATCCTAAGCCGCGTGATCTACTCTAACTTTGATACTTTGTTTTTCATTGAGTTTAACGCAGTTAGAACAAGTTAAAGACATTGACTTACAGGTTTTAACATCATGACTTTGTCCGCACCTCGGACACGAAATAGGATTATTACACGTTTTAGAAGAGTGATGAAATTCGCTACAGTTATAACACCGATATACCTCAAATGCATCAAATACAGCACAACTGTCATAGTTTACAAATAAATTACCCACTCTAGAAACTCTTTCATAAGTTTTTTTATCAAGTTGGAGAACTGCCTGAAATATGTCTTTGTCTTTCTTAGTTAGAAATAATTTAATTAGTTTACACACAGAATCTGTTGAAATAAGGCCACTATTACATTTAACAATACATTTAAGCAATTCATCATCTTGATATTTTTCAGTAATTCCTACAATTCGAACTCTAGGATATACGCCATGAATTTCTTTGATTACATAAGAATCAGAGAGATTTTCCTCGACCATCTTTTTGAATTTCTCATTCTCGTCCTTATTAACACAGCTAACTAATATGCCACCGTTTTTAACATTTACTACTTTAGACAGCTGGATATTAGAGTCAACAGGATTAATTTTCTGACGCAAATCGTACCTGGTTTGAGAGTACTCTTGACCTTGATTTTTAGGTTGAATAATGACTGCAGGATTAGTTTTATTTTTCAGAATCTTAGAGTATTTAGGTTTGACTTCAGGACTTTTAGGTTCATCACACTTACAACATTTATTTTCAGTGAGTTTTAAAATATCTGATTTCAAACATTCGACTGTGGTATTTAGAGTAGAAATAGCATTCAGAACTTTTACTTCTATCAATTTATTTATTTCAGCTTCAGGTACCAGGACACAGCAGTTAATGCACTCCTCACAATTCCATGAGAGTCCTTTGATTTTATTAAGCAAATCTGAGAATTCCAGCGATTTACTAATACACGCTAAATGAAATTGTTTTTTGCACTTACTGCAAAAAATACAGGAATCTCTCCTGCTTATCGTACTTGTACATATACCGCAAATTATAGTCATGTTGGAAATACTTTAAGATTCTTCATAACAGTTAATAATCATCATATAATGTAAGATTTTACCTCTAAAAGATTGTCGGTCACAACACAGTTCAACACAGTATAATAAAAATTAAACTAACTTTAATTTGAAACAACGATTTACGGACTTAATACAGAACACTGTCTAAGTCGACTATTCGCGACCAATTTACAATTTTATTATATGAATGCGTTGGTATGAAAGTTTTAGGTAGATAAATCAAAAACAACATTTTCAATACAATTTATCGTAGAAACTATTAAAACAACTACTCAATCTAGCAGCAAGATTGCACTCTTGAGGTACAGGAAGTATTACCTGTGAAACGTAAGGGGGGAGTATTGTAATGCTGATTGTTTCAAGTTGAGGCCGGTGATCTTATCCCATTGCAAAGGTGGGGATCAGGTTCGAAGAATTTGGTCGAAAGAAATCTTTGGTCAGATTCAAGTAGAAACCATAAAAAAAACTCATAATACATATACAGGATCCGGCATATTTTTGTATATCTTTTTATATATTTGTTTAATGGAGAAATGCTTCAAATAACAGTTTTTTGTTATTTTTTTTATAATTTATTCTGATGACCTTGAAAATTTTATCCTCTGCTATTGTATCGTTGCTGTGACAATTAACATTATTTTTTTCAAATAGCACCCTTAATTTTTTTTTGAATCAGTACATTTTTCTGCATACTACACATAAATTCTACATCAGGTTGCTAATGAAAATTTCGAGTAAAATTAAATTTTCCGAACAAAGCTATGCTGTTTAAATAAAATTAAAAGTGGCTATGCGTATAAATTGTCCAGTTTTTATGAGAATGAGCATAGGAAGATATGGTTTTTGTCGAATTTTTGACTTTTTAATATCTGATAACGTTTAGATTATAGTGTGGTTCTATTATTCGACGCATAAGTTGAATTTAGCCGAGGTTATAAGTGAAAATGGTTCACCTTGACAGAAGAGGAACGAATTGATACCCTAATAATTATGGTTCGATTTGAGGACCGAAAAGAACACAGTTATTATCCTTTCCTTCATATTTTGGATATAATCAATTTCATTCACATAAAAAGTGGGGTCAGATCAGAGTTTCTCTTAGAATATGCAGTAACTGTAATAATTTTAGCAGTTTTATTGATATATTTAACTCTATAGTATAGCTTCGATTCAATAAATTAAATCTATAAGCGATATTTTACAAGTTGTTGGCTGTTAATGTAGAAATTATTTCTTCAATAAAAAACAGAAAAAACTTTATTTTCTATTTTTATTTTTAGAGGACTTCCAGCCAGTTAAATGGACAATTATTTATCCTACGTTTCGTCCGAGTTTTCGGACTTTTTCAAAGGTTAAAAGCTAATATAAATTTTCTATTTTAATTTCATTATATGGGCTGGTTTTATTTATTTTTTTTATTTGGTAGGTATGTGTTGTTGTTCGACGAGTTAGACAATAGGGAACGCCAATTGGGAACGTGAGCTGGGTTTAGATCGTCGTGAGACAGGTTAGTTTTACCCTACTGATGACTCGTCGTTGCGATAGTAATCCTGCTCAGTACGAGAGGAACCGCAGGTTCGGACATTTGGTTCACGCACTCGCTCGAGCGGGCGGTGGTGCGAAGCTACCATCCGTGGGATTATGCCTGAACGCCTCTAAGACCGTATCTTTTCTAGTCAAAGGTGGCAACGATATCTCTTGGAGTTCCGAGAGTCGAAAGGCTCAAAACAATGTGACTTAACTAGGCGATTGCGGCTCGCCGCGGTCGTCGCACTAGCCCTATTTGCCGTATCGAGATCGACGGTCGGCGGTGGGATCGATCCTTGCCATGTCCGACCTGATCTATTATGACGGCCGATCATGGGTTGCACAAACGTTTCGATGTTGGAACTCGGAATTGTCTGTAGACGACTTACGTACCTGGCACGGACGAAACGTAGGTTAAATAATTGTCCATTTAACTGGCTGGAAGTCCTCTAAAAATAAAAATAGAAAATAAAGTTTTTTTCTGTTTTTTATTGAAGAAATAAATCTATAAGTTTTATAATTAAGGTTTTATCATTGAAATTGTATTTTCTTTTTATTCCTGTAATTTTTATATTATGTTAATTAGGTATTTCGCTTTGTTATAAATGTATTTTTAATTCCTACCCTATAAATGGAAATTGTATCTGTTGGGTAGTGTATAATAAATAAATAAATAAATATTATTTAGGTGGTCCCTTACTGCATTTAAATAATGCAGTGGAGCATCATCTTGCTGAAACCACATTCTATTTCGGGTCCTTTCAGGGAGATTTACCAATACCTGTGGCTGATAGTGCCCTAAAAAGTGAAGATAAATAGTTCCAATCAATGCTCAGATTAATATGAAGATAAGTAACAACCATAAGAGATACGCTGACTTTTATGACCGATACATAACAACAATTTGCATGTTTACATATCAACGTATCCAAAACAAATCAGGGGCGGCGCCTGCCCAGCGTTTATTTTAATGCTTTTGTATAACTTAAAAGAACTTAATAGGTATATAAAATTTGTTTGCTTGAAGAATGTATTCTTTAATGCTATTCTGCTGTTGCTATTTTAATCTTTGTTATTTTTAAGTGATTTTGAAGTTTTGTGATATTGGGTACTGATTAATAACCGATTTTTAGTTACTTATAAAGATTTATTTTGTGAATATTTATTGAGAAACAATGACTAATAAATGTATAGTGTACGGCCAAAGAGGAAAACAACGAGGTTGTTTATCTTTTCACATGTAAGTAAACAAAACAAATCAGGGTCGGCATATTGCGTGAATACGAATGTGTGAAACTCAAAAATGACTAAAATTAATATTAGCTTTGCAAAAAATAAAAAACATTTGATTCCATTTAATCTGAACAGTAAAAATCCACATTTTATTAAAAAAAGATACTTATACAAAAATATTTATTTTATCTTGAATGGAAAGTTCATTCTTAAGGTTGCTCATTTGTTTCACTGTACGCTACATTTAAAGAACTTAAAAATATCTACAATTTGATGGACTGGGCATGGCCGTTGCTTAAAATATAAAAAAAATAAAGACCAGGGGAGTTTAAAGTTGGGGTCCTCGTGTATTTAACTTTAACATACCTGGCTGTCTTGGGTACTAATGGTGGCGAAGGAATTAAATTTTCAATGCTGAAACAAATGAGATTTCTTTGAAATATACAAACCTACATCACTGCAATAAAAGTAACATTTCAACATAACAGTTGATGCTCTGTAGGTATCTATTCTACTTGATATTATTTCATGAGGAATGAATGAGTGACTACTTAGAATATTATTAATTTTCAATATAATTCTCTACTAATCTGGACAGTACGTGTGACGAAGTGGTGATAGTGTTGCCAGGGGAAAAATGGAACAGTATTGATTTTCAACACTTTTAATCCAGATCTTATATTATAATTATTTTTTTTTTAAGTATTGTGAACACACGTAGTGCCACTTACTGGCATTTTCCATTTTGAGAGCTTTCAGCCAACTTTTTCTTCTCTCCAGATTCACGGGAAATCTGAAAATAAACACATTTTTTAATAACAACCTTTAAAATTAAATTTAAAAAAATATCAATTGACTTTAAAACATCTACAGTTTGTGAGGAACCTTAAGAATGAAATTTTTACATTGAAGTTAAAACAAATATTTTTGTACAAGTATTTTTTTTGATAAAATGTGGATTTTTTACTGTTCAAGTGGAATCAAATGTTGTTGTATTTGTTTTAGTTATTTTGGAGCTATCACACTTTCGCATTATGCCGGCCCCGATTTGTTTTGTTTACTTATCTATGAAAATATAAACAACTCCGTGGTTTTCCTCTTTGGCCGCACATTTCACACTTGTTGGTCATTAATAAATATTCACTATATAAAGTTTTATAACTAAAAGTCGATTATTAACCAGTATCAAATAACACAAAACTTTAAAATCACTTAAAAACATAGCTTAAAATGACAGACGTCGTCTTACAGAACACAATTTGTTGTCACGACGGTGACAGATGGGCATCGATCGGGTTTCTTCGTACTGCGTTCATGATTCTTACCAATAGGAATAAAACCAGAGTTAATATTTACGTATCTCTCGTGGGATATAGATAAATCGGACAACTTTTTATGTTTTGTTACTCGTCTTCTAGTATTATGAATCTGAGAGTCAATGTACCATAAAAGAAATGTGACCCTATTACATGTTCTCCAATAATTTCTCCCCAAACGTTTATGTACCATTTGTGCTGGTTATCAACAAGTGAATATTTTCTGAAGCATAGTAATGGAAATTGTGCCTGTTAACAAATTTATTTTTATGAAAAATTACCTTATCAATGATTAAATATCATTAAAGAAAGTAGATCGTCTTGCATTTTATCTCTGGCTCAATTACAAAACTGTAGGCGCTTTTGAAAATCGTCATCGCTTAGTTCCTGGTTAATTTGAATGTGATGTGCATGAAACTATTTTTTTTTAAGATTCGACCAATCGAACGTCTACTTATTCCTACTAATGATCTTACTTTTCTCTGACTAATATGAGGATCCTAAATCATTGCCAGAACCACTGATAACTCATTTTCTTCGTTCACAATATTTTTTATATTATATACTGCCAGTTTCCATAAATCTATCAAACAAATTATGGAATCTCTTCTATCAGGATACTGTTGGTGATAAATTCTATTGGCAAGCAAACAATTTCTTTTAGACTCGCCCAAAACAAAAATCATGTCTACAAATTCTTCTTTGTTAAAATTTTTGTTGAATAAAAATCAACCAAAATAATTTACAAGTCAAACATTCACAAAAAATTTATGTGCTGGACGAGATCGAGACACAAACATAAAATGACGTCACAAAAAAAATGCTCTTTTTTATGGATATTTTTTCTGTTGAATTATTTGAAAAAACCTCTGATTTTTTTAAGTTTATTGAATTTTGTAGTTAGTGCTCAATAAATCGAAAATTGTCACAAATAGCCATAGGGATGTAGTAGAAAAAAATTTCGTTTTTCAATTCTACAACAAATGGTCGAAAAATATATAGGATGTTCCATTTGAAAAAATTGAGAAAATTCAATTCAAAAAGTTGTAAATTGTAAAATAATTTTTGACTATCCTGTAGACTTGTAGGAAGTGAAAATAATTTAGAAACCACATAAATGTCTTGTAACTAGTATTAATATTATTTTTTCATAAGATCAATAATTGTGACTAGTGAGTTTTTTAATATGCATCTGCAGATGACATTATTTCAACAAAAAAATCATTACATCCAAGTGATTGGCAGACAGTCAATAATAATGTAGGGATGGAAGGTGACTAGAAAGACGCTTCAAAAACGTACATGATATTCTATTTAAAAAAAAAAAACACGACCCTATACAATCGTCTTGGTTCTCCCTGTATATTCGAAAATAATTTCTTGTTAGACTCTTTTATTTAGTTTACTAGGTTTTTTTGATAACATTTCTAGTTGTCATAGAACTCATGTTATCAAAGTGAGATGCACTATTTCCCCACCCTGTGTATGTATATCAATATATGTATATATACTGAGATACATGTCAGTTTCGTACCCGTCGATGGGGCATGTATTTATAAAATAATTAGTGTTTTTTAGAATCCTTGGTTAAACTAGTTAAATGTGGTTATTATTACTAATTAATGATATTTCGACAGAAATTATCTTTCAACTGTTTTGAGGGTCAGGGATTCTTTTTTATTTATTGACAAATGTAAACATCAGAATAAACGTTCTTAAATGTCATCCGAGATGTTGGCTCTAGTGATAAATAACTGTCGTAAAACAACAAAATCAGTTTTGCTTGTAATTTCGTCCACAAAATTTGTATATGATTTAAAATGAGATAATTGTTGTTTTCGGTTTTGGTTATTATTTATAGAAAAAGTTTAAGAGCGATATTCAGATTTATGTTGGTCACCTGATGAAGAAGTCACTTTAATTCTATAACATTTCCATTGACAAGAATATGTTATCTTTGTAGTTATTCTTCTGATACTGTGTGGCAAAATCAATTTTCTACGCAGTGGATCTTTAATTTGTCAAATGCTGAATGGTCAAGATGGTTACCAGAAAGTACGCAAAATACTATCAGAAAAGGTGGATATTACTCAGTTGTAGTTAAACCAGGCTTTAGGATAATCAGTTTGAATAGCAATGTCTGTTATACAAGAAACTTGTAAGTACTTATTTTTTTGTTTTGATTAAGGGAGATAATATTTGTAAGGGGGGTGTTAATTAATTACATGCTAAAACTTCAGGAGGTAATTCCTTACAACTTTTCAATACGAAAAGTTCCTATTAACATTTCCAAAAATGCTTCATTACTGAGATACAGGGTGTTGAATTTTCAATTTTTGTTTTTTTTTTCATGTATTTTATACATTTTTAAAGATAATTGATTCAGATTTGTTGTTATTACTTGTTACAGTCTCTACAATATAGCTGTACTAATTTTTACAACAATATATAGTGTGATACTTTATTATTAGTCATGAACTCTTTAAAACCCCCCGGAACTTCTTTTTACGGCGACACTTTTAGTTAACTTTCTTGTTCTTTTCTTAAACTTTTTGGTATCTTGCATTTTTTTTGATATTTTGCACCGTTTAGGAGTTATTTGGCAAAATAACGGAAAAGTCGGAATACTAATAAGTGCTGTTGAGAAGATCGACATTTTTATGAGATTTAAAGAAAAAACTTTTGATAATCAAATTAAATTTTTTTCTTGAATTCCGTTTAAAAATTTTTTTAAAAAAGATTTCAAATAAATAATAAACAAATTTCGGTAAAATTACAAAAAGTGAGGACAGAACTATTAAAACTAAGAACTAAGCATAAAAAGTAGTCTAAAAAATCATAGCAACTGTTGGAAATGTTCTTCTGTTAGTATGCACGCATCAACTCCTCTTCTTATCGATTGACGTACCTTCTGAAAAATTCCTGGAGTGTTTCCTATAGTTTGGCATGAGGTTATTATGCAATTTCATAATTCTTCTTCATTTTGAATAGGTGTATCGTAAACTAGAGTCTTAAAGTGCCCCCACAGAAAATAATCCAAACTGTTCAGTCAGGGGATCTAGGAGACCATAACTGAGTTCCTTCCTGACATATCCAACGATTGTTATGTTTAATCTAAAAATTCACGTCTGATTTCTTAAAATATGGACATTTTCAATCAAGATCGGAAGATCTTCAAGAAAGCCAGTGTAGTATTGTCCATTAAGTCTCCTTGGAAGAAAAAAGGGCCCTATCAGGTAATCTCCAGTCCACACATTAACGAAAATTGCTTCTGAAAATATGACTCGATTTTCGTCTGCCCATTCATGATTATTGTGAAAATTTCTAATAGCGTTTCGAGAAAAATTAGATTCATCGGTAAATAATATTTGAAAATCAAATAAGGGATTTTCGGCAAGTTTTTGAAAAAACCACTGGCAGAAGTTCATATGCAATGAAAAGTCACGAGGGAGTAGTTCTTGGACTCTTTGAAAGTGATAGGGGTATAACAGATTATCAAGGAGAATTTTCCAAAGTAGTACATGACTAATAAATCCGTGTTAATGGAATTTTTCTTGTGCTTGTTTCGGGATGTTCTTCAACTGCGTTTAAAACGTCTTTCTCAATATCTGGAGTTCTCACTGTAAGATGTGCTCCTGCAAAATTGTTGTTTTTTTTAGCACTTCCTGTTTCATGAATTCGCCTGTGAATAGTAGAAAATGTTCTTGGATCAGGTATTTTGTGATTTGGGTATCTCTTTTGATATATCCGTCTAGCTTGAACAGAATTCATATTGGCAAGCCCTTATATAAAATGTATGTCCGTAACTCGGCATTTGTAAAATATTTTTGTAATAATTATTTTTTAACTAATAATTATTTGTTGAAAAATTCACTTGAAAAGAACTCTTAAAACTTGTGATAGAACAACAAACAATTGAACAATTAAACATGTATGTATGACATAACAAATAAACAAAATTATCGGACTACTAAATTTGGATTACTTATCTTATGATTGCAGCAAAATGTTTCTGTATTTTAGGCCAAAAAATATTACATTATTTTGCCAAATAACTAAACCTAAACGGTGCAAAATATGAAAATAATGCAAGATGCCAAAAATTTTAAGAAAAGAACCAGGAAGTTAACAAGGTAAAAACAACGGTGTCGCCGAAAAAAGAAGTTCGGGGGTTTTTAAAGAGTTCATGACCTCTAAAAAAGTATCACCTTGAAAATTTTTGGAAGAATCAGTAAAGTTATTTTGTAGATATTGTAACATGTAGTATGTACACCAAATTTGATTCAATTATATTTGAAAATGTATAAAATACATGGAAAAATGCAAAAAAAAAAAGAAAATTCAACACCCTATATCTCAGTTACGAAGCATTTTAGGACATTTTTACGTCTTGAAATGTTGTAAGGAATAACCTTCTGATGTTTTGGCATGTAATTAATTAACACCCTATATAAATAAAACTCTCAATTCACTAATTTAAGCATTGGATCAGCTTGATCAGAGATCAATGGGGAAAATTTCCATAACAACAATTGTATAGAGTTTGATCCACGATCAAAGTTGGTTTAACATTGACTACGGTACAACCCGTCCTAAAAATTTGTAATTTTTACACAATGTGTGAAAATTCAAATTGCTGGAAGGATTAAATTTTTTTCACAATTTTGATTGGAACTCATGGTTATACAAGGTTAGTCAACCGGTAAAGATGGTTTCTAATAGGCGATGAAATGAAAATATCTGATGTGGCCTGCACTTTCTTATACCAGTGTATATCATCCTGATCTAAAAAGATCATTCTATTTAATTCTTCACTTACCTACCTCAATTAAATTTTAATAGCGTACCTTGAAATGTTTCATTAACATTTTTAAATAATTAATTATCAGCGTCGTTCGATACTGTCAATAATAATTGTCATATTTTAATAATTTCTTCTTATTGACATTGACATTTTTGTAACTAAATTAGACAATTCAATTGTCAAACTGCTAAATTTATCCTAGGCCCATTTTATGAGGTTAAATGTGTACAAAATTTCAGTGTACATAAGCTTTATTTAAGTACTTGGAAAATATATTTTATTTGTTTGATATAGTAGGCATGATTTATAATCTTTCATCAAGAATATATATTTTTTTAAAGTCAAATACAAAATATCTGATGTGGCCAGCACATAACTTTCTTATACAAGTATATATCATCCTGATCTGAAAATATCATTCTTTTTAATTCTTCACTTACTTCGATTAAATTTTATTAACGTACCTTGCAATGTTTCATTAAAATTTTTAAATAATTAATTATCAGTGTTGTTCGTGTCAATAATAATTAATGTCATTTATTTTAATAATTCCTTCTTATTGACATTGACATTTTTGTAATTAAATTAGACCTTTCAAATGTCAAACTGCCAAATTTTTCCTAACCTCATTTTATGAAGTAAAACGTATAAAAAATTTTAGTTTATATCAGCTTTATTTAAGTACTTGGAAAATATATTTGATATAGTAGACATGATTTATAATCTTTCATCAAGAATATATTTGTTTGTGAAGTGAAATACAAAAAAAGTTTAGGTCCCGTGAACCTCCTTTCAGCTGGCCAATTTTGCTCATCACCAAATTTATCATTGTCTTTGGCCCTTAGAACACGTGTACCAAATTTGAAAGCTATATCTCAAAAACTGGCTACCATCGCAATACTACAAACACGCAGACAGATTTTGTCCATAAAGTTAGGATTTTTCATTTTAATTCGTTGAAATTCGTCCAGAAATGCAATCAAAATTTTTTAATTTTTTTCCACGAAATTTTACCTTTTTTTTCTTTCATTCATTATGCCACAACACTGACGTAGTTTTCCACGAAACACCAAAACACTATATACTGCACTCGACCCGCGTTTCGCCAACCAAGTTGGCATCATCTGGAGATTTTAATCGTCTCCAGATGATGCCAACTTGGTTGGCGAAATTCGCGTCGAGTGCAGTATATAGTTTTGGTGTTTCGTGGAAAACTACGTCAGTGTTATCTTCACAGCAAAGGTTCCAACCCACTCCCAGGATTATGTCACTTCTGGTGGTACCATTTCTACACACACGCACGCGCTCGCGCACACGCACGCACGCGCACACACACACACACACACACACACACACACACACACACACACCATTCGGAAAATAGTTAGAACGGATTCAGGAAGGTTCAAAACATATATATCAATCAAAATCTCGAAGTCGAAAAAAGCACGATTACTATACTTCCTTATATTAAGAATAAGAAAGTAAAAATAAGTGTCAATTAAATTTTATTTTATTGCTGAACAACTTGGATTTTGTATAGATGAAAGTGACGATTGAGTTTTAAAATTCGCCGTGCGTATAAGAAAGGTTTAAAGCTTGTGAATGTTTTACGGTTGAGCATGTAGAACTGTGTTGAACAGCAATTCGAACACGATCAATGTTGTGAGGAGTACGGAGCGAACGAGTAGTACCGGAGAACTCCGAAGCAACATTTCTACGAGCACGGAAATCACTCACCCATCTTAAAATTGTGTTTCTTCTGTATATACTTCCGTGTCTTTGAACTTGATATTGATTCCTGAATTTAATACTGGCAAATTTAATTTTTAGACATCTTTTTTTTAGGTGGTTGATCTATGAAGATGAGGATCCTTATCAGCAATTAAGTTGGTTGGTGCAAGAGCTCTACCAAGCCGAAAAACAAAACGAAAAAGTACATATTCTATCACATATCCCACCTGGAGAAATATTTTGTCATAAACAATGGAGCAATCAATATCGAAAAATAATAAACAGGTAATAACAATAATTAATGAAAATAATAAAATAACATTTATATGCTAAAGTTTTCTTTAATCATTTGTTTAACGTTGGCCTATTTCCCCTACCAAGGGCAATCACCGACGCCAGGGGACGAGCTGCCCCAAGCCTGGAATCTTCGTCGACCTTCTTAGTCGAAGAGTAAGGTTCTTTTACTTGCCCAACATCTTGTAGACACGGAACCGTCTGTATTACATCCCCTCCGAAGGATAATATATCCACTATACAATCCTCGTCTAAAATTGCATAGCTCCTGCGTTTTAAGCTCCGCTAGAAGACTGGGGCGAGGTTTCTGTGTTTCCGAATGTGTTCCACTCGTCTGTCGTACTCCCTGTTTGTGAGTGTGATGCTATTTATGTTGTGCTATTGGGTGGCATGTAACGACGGCACAAAAAGTTTTATGTAGATCTCTTGGCGGGATGGTTAACTCAAGACCGATTTGTGATGGGAGATTCAAGGTTAGCCTGTCCTTGATCTCGTGGATTTGTGTTACCGTCTTGGGCAACGCTTGGTAGAGTTGAGAATATCTTCAACAATTCTTCCTCGGTGGTCTTGACTTGAAACTGTTAATACCTTGGAGTTGTTGTTGAGCTTTGATGATGACAAGCAAACTTTTTAAAATTACCTATGGGGCCTGAAAAATTTTGCACAGGGCGGCCTTAGTAATTTGTCATTTTACTAGTTTAAAAATGTTTTTATGAAATTTTGGAAATTTATTCAAAGTTTTTAAAAACTTAAAATACATTTTTTGCAGAAAGAGAATTTGTTTCCCGAACATATTTTTGAAATGTGTAATGAATCATAATATGTTCATTATTATAGTCTCGGAAATTTCTGTTAGATTTGTGCTACCGCGCACTTCCTTCCTCCATGCGATGAATCATGCAGATGTTCATTTCTAGAAGTTTCTGCAATTACCGTTTGGCATGTGCTGCCACGCACTTCCTGTCGCCATGAAATATGAGACTTTACCAAGGCCAGAATTTTTGGTATAAATAGAATCGCCGTCGCCAAGAGAATGAATTCAGTTTTCTACTGGCAACTATCTTCAGCGCGTTGAGCTGAGTAATTGAGAAGTCTTAAGCACGTTGGGCTTAACTCCATTTAGTTAGAATTCAGAATCCGACGACGACGTCGCCCAGACTAATATCTGGTAGCATCTTGAGGTTTTTAGCTCTGAACGCGCTGAGCTAGACCTCCTGGTGTTGGTGGCCATATTACCGTCCTGCACCGCCGTCACCAGTCCAGTAATTATTTATTGCTCTGGGCCTTCAGCGCATTGAGCTGGACCCGCCATTAGTAAATAATTGCTAAACCAACCGCCGTCACTAGTCCCGTGATTATTTATTGCCGTGACGTTGACTTGGACCTGCCGCCGTTAAATAATTACCGAACTTAACGTCACATCAAGTCAGCACGTGGAGCTGAAGCTTACCGTCCGTACCGTTTAATCACCAAAATTACACTCCTCCCCGTAAATTAATTTCATCGATGTATATAATATTTATTAATTGTACTTAACTTGGTTTAATTGTTAGAGAATCTGATTTTATGTTTATTTGACTTCATGTTTTGGATAAATGTTGCTTTAATGAAACAAACTCTATTATGTATACTTTGGGCCTTCTTATTTATTACAACTAACAGGAATCCTGGATTGACTCTCCAAACCAGCTATCCGAAAGCAAACGCCGTTACATATTCCTACGCCCAAACATAATTTCTTACATATTTTGGACGTCCGAACAGACACCGTTTCAAATGTGTTACTGATTTTTTTACCAAGTCACGGAAGGCTAAAAATTAATTTGGATGGGTGTCTTTACAAAATGAGGTGTTTGTCCCCTGAACATGATTAATGTAGTATTTATTATCAGCCAAGTCGCTGAAGGCCATAAATAATTTGACAGGGCGGTCTTTACAAAAAGAGATTTTTTGAATACAAAACGAGTGAGTGAAATGAGGGTAAATTACTTTAAGGTGAAAATTAAATGTTGACAGAGGTTCCTGTACAGAAGTGAAAAATATTGATTGTAATTTGTTTCGGATTAAAATGGGAGAGAACTGTCGATGCCCTAGATGTGGTTCGGGCTTTGCAATAAACTGTAGGGCCTTATCCCGCTTTACTCAACACAAAATCCTAGGATTTTTTTGGGAGTTACTTCGGTGACTTGAGAGGTGGTTAAAAAAAACAAACAAAAAACAAACAAAACAAACAAAACCTATATCCTGAAAAAAGTTATTAAAATAAGTTTTCTCAAAAGAGTCATGGATAGCTTATGTTTGCAAGTGCCTAAATGTGAGTTGATGAAATGAAAGCCAATGTAGAATTTTTCGATATTTTCTAATATTGGCAAAGTTCTCAAACCAAATTCCACCATTCGTAAAAATTCTTCGTCGCTTAGGCGTAATTTTCAACTTTTTGAATTAAAAGCTGAACATTGTTTGATGAAGACGGCCTCTTCAGTGATGTGGGAAATTTCGTAGTGCCTTCTTGACTTCTGGGGGTCCGTGTGAAACCTATACCTGCGAAACAGCTGACGTGGCACTGCTAAATTTAAAATATTTAATCGTCTCGACTACGACTTGTGATGGTGAAATTTGAAATGTTAGTGGATGAAAATATTTGTTTTTATTCGATTGTATTGAAAAGTGATGTTTTTTGATTCTAGCATTTGGACGAAAACATCACTTTTTTATAATCGATATTACTTTTTGTTGTGTTTGCTAAGCAACTATATTTTCAGGCTGAAAAGTATTTTTCGTCCGAGATCGAAAAGTACTTTTGGGACGCTATACAGTTTATTAATATGTAAACAAATGAAACAAACTCGAAATTTTTTTTTTAGATGGTGTCAAAGTGACGTGAAGTTGATTACGATTAGAATTTTCAATTAAAATAAATATAATAAATAGATTTTATTACAATCAAATAAAAAATAGGGTGTGACACACGGACCAAAATGGTTTTCGTACTCATACAGTTGTCGAACTCGGTTACGCCTCGTCCGGCAATTTTCCGTAATCATACGAAAAATTAAATTTTTCGTCCTTATGTTATGATACTTATTAATGACACGAGAATGAAAAATGCAGTTTTTTGTGCGATTACGGAAAATTGCCGGCTGAGGCGAAGTCATATGAGCACGAAAAACGTTTACGTCCATGTGTCATACACTATTTTTTATACGACTGTAACAAAATAACAAATTTTTATTCATTATTTTTGAAGAATCTGATCGTAATCGAGTTCACGCCACTTTCACACAATCTAATAAGAATATCATGACAGTTTGTTTCATTTGTTTATGGTATCCATTATTTTGTTCATAATTGTTTACCGTCTGAAAAGTAGTGGCTAGCAACCACAACAAAAAATAATACCGATCATAAAAAGGTGATCTTCTCGTCCAAATATTAGACTTAAAAACCGTTAATATTCAATAAAATCGAAAAAAAAATATTTTTTTCTACTCATATAATATATGAAAATAACAATTTTTCCTCTTTCTGCTCTATATGAAAGTGACATTTTCTTAACACGCTTTTATTAGCTTCACCTGTATGTATCTATGCATGCATCTATCTATGTAATGGAATCTTTCAACGTAATTTTCACCAACTTCAAGACGTCTGATTAAATTGAAAATTTGCATACGTATTAAGGATCGATGACAATACAATAATTTGAATGCGTATCGACGCTTTCTCTTAAAAAAAATGTTCTAAGCGGATGTCATAGTTGTGTGATCGGCGCCGGCGCATTCGCCAAAATAACGGAATCTTTCAACGTAATTTTCTCCAACTTCAAGACGTCTGATTAAATTAAAAATTTGCACACGTATTAAGAACCAACGACAATATAATAATTTGAATGCGTATTGACGCATTTCTCAAAAAAAATTCTGTCAGCGAATGTCAAAGTTGTGTGATCGGTGCATTCACCAAAATATCGCATCCATGATAAGTTGGCAGAAAGTTAACCACTAATTGAATGAATACCATTAGGTTACGAGAACATCAATGAAATAATTTTAGGTCTATTGTCACATATGATATATTAATTAAAAACCGAGTCTCTTGAGGACTATTACATTTGTTTTCGTTTCATGACAAAAAAAATAAAGAAATAAATTATAGTGTAAAAAAACTAAAAAAAACAAGCTTTAATAGCAAACCAAACTAAAAAGTAAAAAATAATGTTTAAATATTAAGATTTTGTTCAACAGCGATAGAAAGGCCACTAACTCAATATAATTAAATGATTTTTAATAAGTTTAAAATAAGAATGAAGTGATTGACAAAAAAATTCATTTTATTGTAAAAAGTTGGGGTGCTTGATATCAAGTGTTATAAATATTTTATTGGTAGCTATTAATAAAAGTAGAGTTATCATAAAAATGTAGTAAAAGGCACCCCACGCTTTTTTACAATAAAATGAATTTTTTTTGTCAATCACTTCATTCTTATTTTAAACTTATTAAAAATCATTATTTATATTAAGTTAGTGGATTTTTTATCGCAGTGGAACAAAATCTTAATATTTAAACATTATTTTTTACTTTTTAGTTCGGTTTGCTATTAAAGCATGTTTTTTTTTAGTTTTTTTAAACTATAATTTATTACTCTAGAGATGAAAATATTTTCGTCTCTATAAGTGAAAATGAAAAAGTCAGATTTATATTTTTAATAATGAATAGAAAAAACACTTTCACTTAGTAGCCTGCTTATCTATTTTACCTACCATAGCAACGACTAAACAAACAATTAACAGTTAATATTGTGACAGTTTGTTTATAATTTAATCGCATTTTATATGATTATTATAGACTCAGAAAGTGAATAATGTGAATCATGCACACCCCCAAATATAGCTGAAGCGGCAAACTCTGCTTCCGACAACATTTTGCCGGATAAATCGCAACAAAGATATGAATTTGTTTACAAGAAGTTCATGGATGGAGAAATGATAACCAGATAAACTCTTTCTCAGAAAACGTTCTTCCGGCTTATATTAGTAAAATATCCAACGATTTAAAGCCATCTACTGTGTGGAGTATGTATTCCATTTTACGGAATACAATTAACATCAAACATAACGTGGATATTTCGAAATACGCTAAATTCAAATCATTTCTAAAGCGAAGATCGACGGGGTTCAAAAGCAAAAAAAGCTATAGTTTTAACAACATAATAGATTCAGACATTTATTAATGATGCACCTGACGATAAATTCCTGTTAATGTGAAAATATATTTTAATCACTTTATATAGGTAGTATTAATTTTTGGCATTGCCGTTCACATGAGTTACGAGATTTAGAAATAACTAATGTTCAAGATCTGGAAAAAGCATTACTTATAACTATACCTAATACAAAAACTTACACGCCACGTTCTTTTATAATTACAGTCAGTCTCCTGATTCTTCCTTAATTACCAAAATGGCAAGTATCACAACAAGTGATTGGGATCAATAAATTTGAAAATGTTCCAAAGCAAATTGCAGCAATTCTTAATTTGCCGGATGTTCAATTATATACGGGCCGTTCATTAAGAAGGTCTTCTACTATTGTTCTTGCAGATAGTGGACCTAATCTAACAGAAATAAAACAACACGGAGATTGAAAATCAAGCGCAGTGGCAGAACAATACATTGAAGACTCGATAAAAAATAAAATATAACGAGGACATAAAATATTCCAACCTCTTGAAAATACGTCTGAAACTGCAAATATACCTGAAACTATAGTTAACTTTGATGTTGATGACTTCTACAACATACCAATAAATCGGCCTATAGCAACGAAATCGAAATCGTGAGATTGCCAAACTCGCTTCGCTCGTGGGCAAATTCTCATCTCACGAAAAAAACCGTATTTTCATCTTTTGTGGTAAAATGTACTATTATATTTATACAAGTCAATATAGCGTCATCAATTACGACGTTTATGAATAATATAAAATATAAAGGAAAGAGGAACTCCAAGATTGAGGTTGCAAGTGTTGGATGTGGTATTGTCTACGCCTTTGGGGTTGGCTTGGTGAATTTTTTATTTGCGAAATTTCCTTGTTTTATGCTACACATCAATTTTGTATTGTTGAGAATGTCACAAGGAAGCTGTGATGTCTGTGTGGATGTCAACTTGCTTAGCGCGATCCTGGGGACTTGATTACCAGGGTCGATTTTTGATAAGTTTAAATTTGATGGCTACCTTGAGCGTTGAGACTTAGATTTTTGTGGGAGTGAGGAGGATCTCCGTTTTAACTTTTGCATCACAAGCCTCTTATGACGAGTACCCCTGATGGGTGTGTCCTTCGGTGGAAGTAAATGTGTCAGAAATTTATTGATAGCGCACACACGACGGCACTGAGTGGCAAGAAGGGAAAAGGTAATAAAAAAACTATCGACGTTTATTATTACAACATTTATACGTTTTCATTTGATTTAAAAGTTCCTGCAAAAGACATAGGGAGGCCACTCAGGATTAATGCCACTTTGGGTGGAACAGTACCTACACAATAAAGTAAATAAATGTAAATATATGCAGTTCACGACTTGAAAATTTTTTGTAATTTAAATATTTGGTTTATTTGAATAGCTTTTAACACTGATTATCTTTAAGTTTAAATTCACTAAATGTTTGAATATTAATGTTTATAATTAATGTTTGAAAAATTAAAAAAAATTTACTGGTTAAAATTTGATATTAAAGTTTATGATTTAATTAATGAATTTAAAATTTATATTTGAATGTCATTAACACTGAATTTTTTCCCGAAAATGTAAGCTTGACCACAAGTTATAGTCTTTGTGTTAAACAACATAAAATGTATTACTAGTTTTAATAAAATTTAACAATGCAAAAAATAACAAGTTAATCCTGACTAAAATAAAGTATTTTTCTAATTCGAAATATTTAATTAAACAATAAGTGAACCGAAATGCCTTTGAGCAATTGTGAGTTGTTTTTTCTTAAAAAAAAACTTTAGAAAAATGTTTTTTTTGCTAAAATTGATTTTAATGCCAAAATGTTTGAGACGCTCAGGGATGGGAGTCCGTGGTTTTTCTTTGGACACTCTTATTTTAAACATTGACTTTGGAAAGTTTTCTTTTGCCCTGCCGAGAAAAGAAAGAATAAGCGTAATTTTTTTTAAATTTTACACCTGAGAACACTGTACACATTTCTGATTGTTGCTGGTTATGGTGTACTAGGTGGATTTTCGTTGCCTGTAGACTTGGTCTTCTGGAGAGCTAAGTGGCACTCTCTCTGTAGTGTGTCCTATTGATTGGATCCTATGTATGTGAGTATTTGCACAGTGTCCTCCTTTGCATTTTGTTAAGAATTTTATGTATTGATTCGTAGGGAGAAAAAATTAATTTTATTTTTGCCTGCAAAGTTGCACGGGTTTCACCCCTTTCCATTGGAAGCGCTGGATTTTGGTTTGTTAAATTTGAACATTTTGTTTACCTTTGACAAAAGTAAAATGTAAAATACGAATTAATAAAAATTGTAAATAATTAATGTTCGTCGCGAACAAATAACCCTTGACAGTTAAAGATTAAAATTAAGAGTTGTCTGGCAAAAGCTGAACACCTTATCTAACTAATTCTAAGCAACGTATGTACACTTAAAAGGTATCACTTAAAATATCTGATATTGCCAGCACATAACTTTCTGTCTAAAGAAATCATGCAAATTTAATTCTTGATTTGACTTTTTAAATAATTAATTATAAGCAACATCACCGTCCTTCCACACTGTCAGTAATAATTCATGTCATATTTTTTAATAATCTGTTCTTATTGACATATCGACATTTTTGTAATTAATTAGACATTTCAAATGTCAAACTGCCAAATTTATCTTAACCCCATTATATAACGTCAAATGTGTACATAATTTCAGTTTACATCAGCTTTATATATTTTATTGGCTTGATATAATAGACCTGATTTATTATCTTTCACGAAAATACAGTTTCTTGTAAAGTCAAATACAAAAAAGTTTGGGTGCTGTGGACCCAAATAGACCAATTTTGCTCATCACTGAATGTATCATTATCTTCGACCTTTAAAATATGTGTAGGTACCAAATTTGAAAGCTTTATTTCAAAAACTGGCTTCTATCGCGATACTGCAGACATGTAGACAGATTTTTTCCCTAGTTATGTTTTTACATCATAATTTGTCGAAATTCATCCACAAATGCAATAGAAACTTTTTTATTCTTTTCCCGAAATTGTACCTTTCTTTCTTTTATTATATCTCTTCTGGTGGTACCACATTCACCAAATTTAATGTGTTACCATTAGTATTTTTTGAGTTATCGTGGATACACACACATCCACACACGCGCACGTGCACACACGTACGCACGCACGCGAGCACGCGTACATACGCACATACGCGAACCGCCAAACATCATTCGGAAAATAGTTTGAGTGGATTCATGAGGGTTCAAAACATGTAAATCCATCAAAATTTCGAGGTCGAAAAAAATTACGATTACAATACTTCCTTGTATTATGTATAAAGTAAAAATTAAAATCATTTACACGCGGGTACCTTTCTTGTCTACGCTACAGACAAGGGTTATTTTGACAGATGTGGCATTTTTGCCACCTCGGTGTCATCTTGGACGATAATTCATGATCGTCGTTTCTTACTAGTAGATCGGTTGGTGGTTTGTATAGAAATGGAGGGTACCTTGGGCTGGTACGTGAACGCCTTAGGCATCTCCGACGGCTGTCTGTGTATGACTCGAGCGGTGCACCTGTGAGCCTGTGCAGAACTCACTTTTGGCTTTGATTGTGACCTTAAGTCGTGTCGGCCATGTGTAGATGTTGTCAGAGTGCTCGCACTTGTATGAAATGTTGATGTGGAGGCGCTCTCGCTCGGGCTGTGTGTTTGAAATTTTTGAGAGGTGACACAGGTGTCCTTTGTGGTCCTAACATCTGACTGGGCAGCCAGGAGCTCACTATTAGTGAAAGGAATGGGGGAAGTCAGCAGGATGGGAAAGGATGTGGCGTGTGAAGTGGTGTCATGTCCTGACACATATGCTCGTTCTAAGTTTGAGAGTTTGAAAAATTATGAATGAGAAATTTTGGGGTCGACGTCAGGAGTGCAAGAACGCTCTCGTTGCCGCGTTGGCTTCCTGGGTGCTTGAAAATTGCGATGATGTCTCGAAGTTGTTGGTTTTGACAAGTCCGGTGATGGGGGTCGATATTGTATACTGGTTTCCTCGTCGAGATCCGACACTTCAGACTGTGAGGAGCTGCTGCTATGTGGGGACTGAAATCGTCATAAGAGGCTTCTTCCTCGGCGATTTCAACCTAGTCTGCAGGAGCTGGGCGTATGCAATCGACTTTTATTTCGACGTTGTAGTTATTTTTTTAACACGGAGCGGAAGGACTTTACGTGTTCTATACGTATTTCTCTGATTGTTGCTGGTTATGGTGCACCAGATGATTTGTGTGCTATTGAAGCGAGGATTTTCGTTGACTTTGGAATTTGGTCTTCTGGAGCGGTAGGTGGCACCGTCTCCGTAGGGTGTATTTTTGAATTGTTCCAATGTATATGAGTATTTGTATAATGTCCTCCGCATTTTGTTAAGAATTTTAAGTATTGATTCATAGCGAGAAAAATTTAATCTAATTTGTGCCTGCTGAGTTGCACAGGTCCTACAACAGTATTACCTAATTTTATGGAGTTTTTTACGTTTGTTAAAGAGAGAATCCTGATGTTTTTGTTCTTTTTTTACATATACCTGGCCAGTACACAATAAAAAGCGCGAATTAAATTCTTGAAGATAGTTCGTGTTCATTCATAGCGAAAAAAATTTAATCTAATTTGTGCCTGCTGAGTTGCACGGGTCCTACAACAGTATTACCTAATTTTATGGAGTTTTTTACGTTTGTTAAGGAGAGAATCCTGATGTTTTTGTTTTTTTTACATATACCTGGCCAGTATATAATAAAAAGCGCGAATTAAATTTTTTAAGATAGTTTAGTATTTCCCTTACCGGATTATCTTATGCTGGTGAGTTGTCGTGTTGCGGGGTCAGACTTCAGTTTGGGAGCCCTGAACTGCTGGGGGCGGATCTTTTTGTTTTCCGTGCCACAGCCGCCTGATACCCAAGGTATCCCCTATAGGATGCATGATGATTTCCACCACAGTTGGCGCACTTGCATGCATCGCAGGGCTTACCCCCGTGCACCTGTCTGCACCTCATGGATCATGGGGCGCGGTGGCACAGTTCCGAGGAGTACTCGAAGTTCAGGCATCTGTGGCACTGCGGCAGTCCTAACGTATTCACCGTCACTCTAAGGTAACAGAGGTCAGTCAGCGAATACCAGGCTTCGGCCCGGCCGGCTCACTTGGGAACGTGATTATTAGAATATTCCAGGGTATTTTCATACCGTTCTTTGGTAGCATTAATCTTGATATACTAGAGAAGTGTAGTTCTTTGTGTCTGCAGACAGTTTCAGTGTGGTCTTTTGTGATGTCTGAGGGGATGTACTTGACCACGACCTATCAATCATTTTATTAATGATAATTTTTTTGTATTGCATTTTTTTCCAACATATCCTTTTTTTGCTGTATTGGTACTCTAACCAGGTATAGCTATGACTTCCACCTATTCTCGGGTCATCCAGTGCTCCATTATTAAGAGGAAATGAGGATGTTCATTTCTTGAGAGTATTTCTGATTTTCCAATTTTCGTTTGAGATACCCTGTATATTTAGATATATTTAAGAGGTATTTGACTGGATGGTGTTGGAGTTGTGCTGATATTGAATTATGAAATTATTATTTTGTCTATTGATATGACATGAGTTTAGTGTGGTTCTTTCAAACTATTAATTTCCAGTTAATTGTGAGGAAGTTGATAAACTATGTCAAGCTGAAATTACAAACGACATATCTCAATATAAACACATTGCAACCCTTACAAATGATTTTGCCGAAATGTTAATTAAATTTATCCTGTGGTTATCTGAAACAAAAACACTTAAACGAAACCAATCCACTGATCGTCGAGGATACCAAACATACTTTAATTCTAACAGAGTTGATAATATATTTTCCATAATAGCATTAGAATTATTTACAACATGGGTGAACATCTGATCCTTGAGCCGTCACGCGTCTTTGGTGACTTGAACCTCATTGGTTAACATAAATTATTCGGCAATTATCTTTTACATAGTATGTAAAAAAGATATTTTTTTGGTATTTACTTTTACACTAAATGTTTTAAATCTTAATAATTTTGTTATTTTCAGATTTTCCAACATTATATCGGCACAGTTCAATGGCCACACTCATATAGATGAATTTAGGGTGTTTTATAATCCGGATGAACCTAATCGTGTTATAAATGTCGCCTTCAATGGAGCGAGTTTTACGACGTTTATAGGATATAATCCCAATTACAGAATCTATCAAGTAAATTCCTCAAATTCTGTAAGTATAATGTAATGGTTATTACCATTTATGTTACTAAAATTGTGTATATTGTTTGGAGTCGGTTTGTGGCTTGTATACAGAACATTTAGAATTCTTATGGCGTGTTTCGTAGGAAATATCAAATTATACAATTTTATTTTGTTATTTCGAATGCTTCGTCTTGAAGATAAAATGCCGAAATATACTTTTATTTTCTTATTTATCTATAAAATATAAAAAAATTGCCGTTTCAGGTTATGATGGAAACGGATGGTTTCAGGATCGAAAATAATAAATTTACACAAATTGTCATGCCATCTGTATTTATGGGTCTGTCTGTGGTCTGTGTTGTGATACATTTTTCTTCGAACAAAACTCAACCCAGAAAACCTACGAAAATATTCATTATATTTTCAAATAGAAAATTATTAAATGTATTAATAAATTATAGTTTAAAAAACGAAAAAAAACACGCTTTAATAGCAAACCGAACTAAAAAGTAAAAAATAAGAATTCATTTTATTGTAAAAAGCGTCGGGTGCTTGATATCAATTGTTATAAATATTTTATTGGTAGTTATTAATAAAAGTAGAGATCATAAAAATATAGTAAAAAGCACCCCACGCTTTCTACAATAAAATGAATTTTTTTTGTCAATCATTTCATTCTTATTTTTTTCTTTTTAGTTCGGTTTGCTATTAAAGCGTGTTTTTTTAGTTTTTTAAACTATTATTTATTTTCTTTTGTCATGAAACGAAAACCAATATAATATTCTACAAAAATTTTGGTCGACATTTTTTAATTAAAATTGTTTTAAAAATTTATTAATTGAATTTATTTCGGATTTTTTTTATTTTCTTTTTCAAATTATTGTGTTGTTATTGTTGAATTGCTGTATATTTTGACAAAACGAAAGAATTAAATGCTTTAAAAAAACATTCTTATCGCAAATTGGTAACTAGTTCATCTTGTATTTCAAGTATATTATGAGTTACGGTATTCAATTAGTGGTTAACTTTCTGCCAACTTTTCATGGATGCGATATTTTGGCGAAGGCACCGATCACACAACTTTGTGACATCCGCTTAGAAAAATTTGTTTTAAGACAAATGCGTCAATACGCATTCAAATTATTATATTGTCATTGGTCTTTAATACGTGTGCAAATTTTCAATTTAATCAGACGTCTTGAAGGTGGTGAAACTTATGTTGAAAGATTCCGTTACATTGATACATACATACAAACAGGCCAAGCTAATAAAAGCGTGTTAAAAAAAAATGAAATTAATGCTTTTATGAAACAGAGATGTTTTTAATCAGATAATATATTTTTTGTACGAACGGGAATAAAAGAGTATTTTACTGACTCAAAATAGGGAGTAAAACGAGCGTTTATTCCCTGAGGGGTTTAAAGTCGCCATGGAAACCAATGAACAATACAAATATAACATAACGTCAATATTTTTATTATGTCAAACTTTTAATGGTAGAAAGAATGAAACATTAAGAATCAAACATATAAATCATAAAATGTAAAATTTCAGATTAAAATTAATATTAATAAGGTAATTTTTACAGTTCGTAATATTTGGTAATTAATAATATTTAATAATCTAAATGTCAAACAGAAATAAATAAAAAATAATGTCACACTGAGAATTAATACAAATAATGTAAATACCTACATAAATTTTGAATAAAATACAAAAGACTCGTGGCCAATTATTGTTCGTTAGTGTTTACATTTACTTTTTTTATAATAAAAATTATATCCGTACAAAAAATATTGTATGCACCTCGGGAATAAAATGTGTTTTAATCCCTTGCATGAATGTTTCCCCCCGCTGCGCTCGAAAACACTATTCATGCTGGGACTAAAACGTTCACTTTACTCCCATGGTGCATAAATACATATTAAAATGAAAAGTAAAATTTTTTTTCCAATGTACTCTTATTGCCATTAAAAATATGCATCTGCATGTTAAGAGATACTTATTTTGGTCTTTGTTTATTGGTACGATTTTGTTCAAATCTATACTGCGTCATTACCAATATTTGTCAAAATGCAAAATATCCAACTCATTTTATAATTGTAATTAATTGTACAAACGTAAATTGTACAAACGTAGTGACTTTCGAGGGGCTTTTCACTTCTTTTTCGTCTTTTCTTGTTTAATGTTGTCCGTCGTTTTCCGTTTATATTTTTATGACGTCGCATTTCCGCGCACCGCTTTTTCCTTTGTCTTTCTTTGAGGATGGCATTCACACTTTTGTAAGGTTTCCCTTTTAGAGAACACCGTGTACTGTACACATCATCATCGATATCAGAAGTTTATTCCAATATACCGATTCGACGTTCTCCGGGTTGTACCGTTTCCTTCTCATTATCTCGTTCTCCCTGGACGTTGGGGGTTTCATGCTGGTTCTGTTCAGGTGACAAATAATACTCATTTTCTTCGCTGCTGCATTGTTCCATGGGAACAGTTTTAATTTTCTCTATTTCTTCCGAAAGGTGTCAACTGGCTAGCTGAAAACTTGGGCCTGGCTTGTTTTTTTATAGTAAATACTTTCCAACGGCGCTACACGAATATTACGAATAATAATACAGTTATATACGTACAGCACTATAAGACGATATATCCGTCCATTGCCATAATACAAAGGTACTAATTCTTTGCAGTGTTGCCACCTATGTATAACAAAGTTTAAATTATGTTCCAATTAGTTTAAATAAGGTAGTAAAATATTATAATATAAAATAAAAATTAGTTAGTAAAATATAAAAAATGTCACTTTATACAGACACTGAAAATCCGAGGCCTATTTATAACCTCGGGCCACATTAATTTTCCGGGGAAGAACATAATGGAGCATCTGCGGCACATGACCTTATGGGCGTGGGTAACTTGCTTGAAGGTCAAACGAAGAAGAAGCCATGACCTCAAATACTATAGTCACAAGAGTTTGGTGATTGCTTGTTATATTTTATTGTGAACGCATTCCTGTGTTTGCTGTCAGAAAATTTGGTTTTGATCATGTATAGTGAAAATTATCACACGCCATTTGATTATATTGTTTATGATTAACAAGGACTGATGGAATTATATAAAAAATGACTGTCTCTTGCGACGTTATTTTAACAACCCACCACAGTACAAAAACTTATTTCCAAGCAATGACCTTGAAAACCGTGACAACATGTGCAGATGCTCTATTTCATAGTATAATATTAGGTTTAAGTTCATCACATTTCCACTAGACCTAAGTGGCACCCAAATGAACCAGCACAATATTTGTTGTTTCCCTTTATGACTATAAGATGGTGGGGATGATCAATTAAATAAAACAAAAGCATCAATAACAAAAGAAATATTATTTAATTCATTTATGGCAAAGTTTTCAAAAATCCCACCAAATTAAGTTGATATCTCTTTATCCCTTATGGACCTTAAATATCCCTCGATTCGGGATATATCCCTCAAGGTGGCAACACTGATTTCTTGCCACCTGATCCACGTCTTTTATAATCGAACGTACCTGGTCGTGGTAGAATTTTAAATTACTTACTGGTCGAGGAAATTAATTGATTTGTATTTTTATTGTAATGTTAAACAAGTTACTAGTCTTGATGGATTAAAATTGGGATCGTGACACATACGGTACTGCAATTGGTTAGAACGCGTAATGCAACAAAGTATAAGCAACTGGCCACAATCTAGCGTTCTAAGTTCGATTCTCGGCTCCATTAGTTGACATTATCGGGGGAAATGTGTCAAATGTCTGCGTTATATATTATTATTGCTTCCACGACTGAAAATTGCCTTAATACTGTCTTTTTAATAAAACACTTTGACTATACCTATGTTTAAATATTTAAAATATGCCACATGTTCACTATTATAAAAGTATCTACTTTTCTTATTTGCAGATGGTAGCAAATTATGATCAATATATTTACAACCTCACAGATGCCAATGGAAAAAAGACAGCACCTAACTGGTATAAATTATACTCATTCAGGGAGGCTTATGGTTTACCTGATTTGCAATTGGAGAGGTTTGGGGATTTGCTTCAGAAAATGTCTAAGGATTACGATATACTTTGGCAATATTTTCGTTTTCTAGTAAGGGATAGTGATGTGAAAATTAAAGAAGGTTGTGACAGAATATGCTTGAAACAATTGTTGTGCTATATTACTGCTGTCGAAACAAATGAATCTGTTAATTGTTAAATTTTTTAAAAATGAATTTCTGCTTTAAATGTTACAACTGTAAATGTTATTTGTGATATCTATGACAATTGTTTTCTCTTGTAATTGAAATTACATGTCAAATATTTCTTCTTGGTTAGAAAAAGCAGTTTATGAAAATCTTGTATTTTTCAAAATATTAACAATTTTATTATCATCTAGACATATTTACATATATGGATATTATGCTTAGAAATAAATAAAAGTCTCGTTGGGCGAAAGAGTTTTTTTTACCCATTGGTTTGGTTGTCGATAGGAGTACCAAACCAAATAATTATTAACTAATCTTGGACAAAGTATGTATATCCAGAGCTGGGTATGAATATCAAAACCGTATTCAAATACTAAATATCAAATGGAAAAACAATTTATAATCTGTAGTATTCTGAATTCTCCGCATACAAGTATTTTATTCCCGAATATTGTTATAAAAGTATTCAATGCAGAAAAAATAAAATCTGAACACTTTTCATTAAATTATTTTTTACTTTCTCATATCTATTGGCGTCGTAAAAATATCCAGTTTAAGATTATTGGCAATGTGGACATTTTGAGTTTTAACAATAGAAAATTTATTCCAGTCAGCATGTCATCTGTGTGCTGCTAGTCCTTGTTGTGATACTATTTTCTCCAATATGTCTCAACGTAGAAATCTGAAACGTTACACATAATATCTTAGAGGTTCAAGGAAGAATCCCATTTTATATTAGTGAAATTTGTGCACCAGGGAGAATACATCTCAAGTAGGCCCAAAAAAGTATCGTCAAATGAAAAAAAATGGTCAAATAAAAAAAGGTCTGTATTTCGGAAACTAATCGTCAGATTTTTCATGATTTTTTATTTATCAATCCTGAAAATCACGCTAGTGAAAAGTAAAGAAGATAAAAAAACTAACTAGGTGGGCAGGTATTACAAAAATCAATTAAAATTAATATAAGCAATAATAATTGTACAATGTATAACTCATGAGCTGTGGCTAATCGAACATTGTGTAAATTTAATGTCGAGAAATCCCCGTAAATGTATGATATATGTCTTCCAGTGACACCCTGCGTTGTCCAGAAGCTTATCTATCTATGCCTAGCACCCTAATACTTCACCTGTCTAGACTTGGGAGTCATGAATAGGCAACGGCAACTCTGGTGTCAGATGACATGCAAAATACTGAACACTACATGAAATTGATTAAATTAATTTTATTATTTGACGGTCAGAATTGAAAAATTATCTCAAAATTGACATTTATGTACCGCAAACTATTTCACAGGACCCTTAATATAAATGTATAAAACAGTTACACTACATATACTGTATGTCCCTGCAGAATGGTTGCAAGAAATGGGATCGAAAATTTTGTTGATTTAGAAGAAAACTGTTGAATGCGTGGCTATTTTTAAAAAATAACTGTACATTTTTACTTTCTTATACCTAATATAAGGAAGTATAGTAATCGTGATTTTTTCAACAACACATTTTTTCAACAATACACAACATCAAATACAATACATGAGAAATCAAATCTAAATAAACACAATACACTATTTCAAATTACACCTTATGATTTACTATGATTTACACAATTTAATGAGAAAAATAGTAGTGTCTTAGTTTTATTATATTATGGACTAATTTGCTGGTTTAAAAAAAATCTCGAAAACATTTGGTAGATTATTATAATAGCTGCATATGTTATAAAGAGGAGAATATTTTAATATATTTGTACGTGGAGTTGGTAAGTAGAAACACTGTACTTGTCTAGATGTGAGTCGAGGAATATGAAAATTCAAAGATCCGAGTAATTCAGCACAGTCAAGTTTACCGTTACACAATTTACGCAGAAATGACATTGCGAGATATTTCCTTTGACTTTCAAGTAAAGTTACTGAAAATCTGTCTAATAGAGCTTCTTGTGGAAAGCCTATGACAGGATATGTACCATCTAATTTAAACGAAATTTTTTTTAAAATCTACGCTTCAACGTTGTTTGTGTGTACACTATAATGTGGATTCCAAATAAGGCACGCATACTCAAGCTTTGAGTGAATAAAACAAAAATATAAAAGTTTGACAGCATCACAGTTGACGAAATTCTTGCTATTTCGTAAGATGAAACCTAATGTTTTGAAGCTATCTGCAACAACATTCTCTACATTGGTGATATTCACCAGGGCTGCCACCTCTTTCCTGGGTAGCTTTTTGAGGGCGATGTTTCCTATCTTGTCACATCCAGGAGCTTTCCTCCGCTTTAAGCTCCTTAGAATCTCCTTGACCTCTTGTGCGTGGTCGAGCGGATGTGATCCTCGTCTGGCAGGCGGAGCATCCGACGCCAATATCCATTTGGCATGATGACGGTCTCGGATGCTAGGGCCAGGCAGGACTATTGCCTTTTTACCCTAGTCATCGCTGTAGACCTGGACCGGCCTCGTGTAGGGCGGGTTAACTTACTTTACGAACGGCCCCACTCACAAATGTGAGCGGTGCCGAAGATTTCGGTCAACCTCCCTGGGTCCTGGCTGATGAACCCTGCTGGCTAGGGCCTCTTCTGGCGCTCTTCTGTCTTCGTCTTCTTTCTTCGCCAGCTTGTCACCCCCGGGGTAGTCATCTGTCTGTCAGGGACTGTGTGGATATTCTGTGACTTGGGATTGACTGCCAGTACACAAAGTGTCAATTGACACATTGTCATCTGGATCATCGGACAAGGTGAGGATGAACTGTGTAGCTCTAGGAGGTGAAGGCCTAAGTGCTTTCTTAGCACTTTCGTCCTTCACGGAGCCAGGGGACAACGGGCACTGGTCGGTTTACTGACCGGCGCCCGCAAGGTTTGTGGGAGGGTGGTTGGTCGTGTCATGTCTTTTCAGTGGGTTTGGTCCATCTGTAAGGAAAGGATTAGTTATACTTACCCGTTATCCAGTAACTGTACCTTCGGCCTCTTGTGCCTCGGTGCGTCGGCCGGATCATAGGAGGTGGCCTGCCTGATCAGCGGGTTCCTGTGCTCCTCAACTAAGGTGTACAGTTTCTTCGCTCTATCCCGGATGATTTCGGTGACTGGTGTGTACTCCAGGTCCCTGAAGATGTCAGCGTTTCTAACGTACCATGGTGCGCCCACCGCTGTCCTGATGGCCACGTTTTCCACGGCTTGGATCTTCTTCAGATAGGTCTTCGCTTGGTATCCCCATGCTACGGAGGCGTAGGTCAGCTGTGGTCTGATGAGTGCTTTGACTAGCAGAAGCTTGTTCCTCAGACTGAGCCTGCTCTGGTTCCCTACCATCGGGTAGATGAGAGCCCTCGTCCGCTTGGCCTTTACCACGATGGCTTCGGTGTTCTGTCTCCATGTCAGGCCTTTATCCATGATTACGCCAAGGTACTTGACGGAATCGTGCCATTGGATGTCCTCGCCGAACATGGAGACGTGTCCTGTGGGGGTTTCCTTGCGTCCTTTCCTGAAGAGAATCGTCTGGCTTTTCTCCGCGTTGACTGCGACTTTCCACTTGATACACCATTCTTCCAGAAGAGAGGCTGCCTCTTGGAGTCTTCTGGTGGCTGTTCCCGCTCTCCAGGATCTGGCCGTGACGGCCGTGTCGTCCGCGTAGAGTGCCATTGCGGTGCCTTCGGCCCTTGGGAGATCAGAGGTGAAGACAGCGAATAGATGGGGTGACAGCACAGAGCCTTGGGGGACTCCGGCTTCCATCGGTCGATACGTGGACACACAGTCCCTGATCTTCACTCGCATCTGTCTCCCGTGCAGGTATGATCTAACTAGTTTGACGAGTGCAATGGGATAACCCATACTCATCATTTTAGCTAGTAGACCATCGTGCCAGACCCTGTCGAAAGCCTTCGCAACGTCCAGGAGTAGTGCCGCCGTGACCTGTCTTTGGTTGAAACCTTTGGTGACTTCTTCGGTGATCCTGAGCACTTGGAGTTCCGTACTATGTCCTGTCCTGTACGCGAACTGTTCATCCGGGATGATTTGGAGCTCTTCGGTTTCCTCTTCTATTCTTCTCAAGATGACGCGCTCGGCTACCTTGCTCACAGCTGAGAGTAGGCTGATGGGCCTGTAAGAGGAGGGAAAGAGTAGTTCCTTACCTGGCTTCGGGATGACTATGACGTCGGCCTTCTTCCACCTGTCCGGAAAAGTATCTGAGCCTCAAGATCCCGTTGATGATATTCACCAGGGCTGCCACCCCTTTGCTGGGTAGCTTCTTGAGGGCGATGTTTCCGATCTTGTCACATCCAGGAGCTTTCCTCGGCTTTAAGCTCCTTAGAATCTCCTTGACCTCCTCTGGAGTGGTCGGACGGATGTGACCATCGTCTGGCAGGCAGAGCATCCGACGCACTCTGCGTTCCACGTCATCAACCCAGTCCTCGTCCTCATCATCGAGTTGGTTTTCCCTACACTGCAGTTCCAAGCTGTCCGCGAATGCTTCGGCTTTTTCCTGGCAAGTGTAGACAATCCCATTCTCTCCGTGGATTGGGGACATTGGTTTCGGCCTGTTCCGCAGAGCACGCTGGGTGTTCCAGATGCTCCTGTCCTGTGGGTCCAGTGATTCCAGGTGACGCTGCCATCCTTCTTGACGGTGTTCCTGGAGGGCAGCTTTGACTCTCCTGTTCAGCGTGTTATACGCGTGCCTGTCCTCAGGGAGTCTAGTCCTTTGGGCCCTTTTCTTCGTCCTTCGTCTGTCCCGAATCAGCTGCCTGAGGTCTTCCGTGAGGTTGGAGCATCCGACGCACTCTGCGTTCCACATCTTCAACCCAGTCCTCGTCCTCATCATCGAATTGGTTTTCCCTACACTGCAGTTCTAAGCTGTCCGCGAATGCTTCGGCTTTTTCCTGGCGAGTGTAGACAATCCCATTCTCTCCGTGGATTGGGGGCATCGGTTTGGGCCTGTTCCGCAGAGCACGCTGGGTGTTCCAGATGCTCCTGTCCTGTGGGTCCAGCGATTCCAGGTGACGCTGCCATTCTTCTTGACGGTGTTCCTGGAGGGCAGCTTTGACTTTCCTGTTCAGCGTGTTATACGCGTGCCTGTCCTCAGGGAGTCTAGTCCTTTGCGCCCTTTTCTTCGTCCTTCGTCTGTCCCAAATCAGCTGCCTGAGGTCCTTCGTGAGGTTTGCCATCGGCGCTGGTGCCCTTCTGATCTCTGTCACTGTGGTGCTTTCCTCCATCGCTTCCTGGATCTGGTTTTCCAGAAAGGTGATGACTCTCTCCACATCTTCCTCGGTTTCAATCCTGGGAATATGTGCAATGTTCCTTTGCAGCGCTGCAGGGAACAATTCCCAGTCTGTCCTCCATTTGACGAAGGTCCCAGTGTCAACATCATCCTCTTCTAGGTCCATAAAGATCGGATTATGCTCGGTGGAACCTTCCGTCCTGGTAAAGATTTCCGCATTGAGGGTCATCTCCTTCATTATAGCGATGTTCAGCACGTCCGGTTGGTGGATCCCATTGTAGTGCGTCGGCTCGTCCGGTCCTAGTTCCTGCATGTTGCCAGCGAGTCGTCCCAGGAATCTCAGCAGATCTCGTCATTGAGTGTTGGTGACTCTGCTGTTCCATTCCTGTGACTTGGCGTTCATGTCCCCTATGGCAAGTACCTGACTCCGGTCCTGGAATATTGCATCCAGGTCCGTGTCCAGGATTCGGCGTCGGGGAAGCTGATAACAGAATACCACTTGGATATCGCTATTTCGTGCCGTAGACACTACTACAGCGGTAGCTTCCAGGTTTTCCAAGTCCGGCAGTACAATGGGATGATTCTCGATCGACTTCTTTACCGGTAGGGCTACTCCTCTCATCAGCCTTGGTCCAAGGTAGTCCTTCCTGTAGACATGGTAGCCGGGGAAGTTGACTTGCTTCAGCGGCGTCATCTTCGTTTCCTGTAGTGCCAACACGTCAATGTCGAACCTAGCTAAGAGTTCGTCTACTTCAAGTTTTCTTCCTTGTAACCCGTTGATATTCCATGAGGCGATCTGCAGGCTTCACCTGAAAAGGCATTACAGATTAGGGAATAATGGCATTTGTGCCAAAAATGCGATCATTGCTCAGTACATTTGCTGCATTTGACGCAGCACCGCAGTGAGGTTTTGGGCCTCAGCGAGTGCCTGTTGTTTCTTGGCAGGGCCAATAACTTTCCCTGCCTTGTTACCTTGTGCTACTTTTGCGTAGCTCTGTCCTCCGGTGGTGGGTTTCCTGGCCTCTGGTTGTGCCCTTGGTGCCTGCTTCTGAGGGGAGGGGCCGGCTGGCTTCTTGGGGTACTATGGACACCCCTTGTAACTGGCAGTTTGCGCTTCCTCGCAGTTAGCGCACTTTGCCGGCGTTTCTCCTGCCTTTTTGCAATCCTTGGAGTGGTGGGATCCTCCACATTTGACACATTTAGCTTGGGCCGTGTATCTTCCTTGTGCGTGTCCAAAGCTTTGGCAGCGGTGGCATTGTGACACTACTTATTGCGCACGCTGTCGTTCCATCTTGCACTACCAGGGAGCAGTTGCGGTTGACGTTTAGGATAGCCTCTTGATCCTTTGATACTAATATTAGTACCAGTTGCATCTGGGACTTGGTTCTCCTACTTGTCATCCTTTGCACAGATGTCGGAGCAAAGCCTTGGTCAATGAGGTCGGTTTTGATATCCTCATTCCCTACTCCATTTGGGATTCCTCGCATCACCACTCTAAGTTGACGCTCCTCGGGCAGCGAATACGTGTGGTACTCGTGCTTCTCCGCCGTCAGCAGTCTCGTGGGCCTGCGGAGGCCCTCGGCGCTGCTTGGCTCGATGGAGATTCCTTGGCTCGCCATGGCGTAGTTGATCTTGCTATCCTTGAGCCGCAAGTTTACGTGGCTCCATGTCTCCTTGTTGCTCAGAATAACCGGAGGTATCCTGGGAATTTTGGAGACCTGTGCCTCTACAGCTGTCGGCTCATTTCTTGCGTTGTCCTCTCTTGCGGCGTCGCTTCTGGTACGGCTGGGGTGGTCGCCATTCTCCTGGAATCCTTCTCGGAGTCCGACTCGCTGCTGTTGCGCGTCGTTTTTTTCCTTTTCGGCGCTGGTCCTGTTTTCCTGGCCTCGGTCCTGTTTTCGCCATGGTGCTCTTCAATGGGTACGCTAGCCCTTCTGATCGCGTCCTCGTTTTCGCGTTTTGCAATGGCTGCCAGCAGACTTTTGATCTGCTCCGCAGCCTCTTCTCGCTGTTTCTCAGCCCGAGCCGCCTGTTGTTCGACCACCTCTCGCTGGCGTCTTGCTTTCTCTCTGGCCTCTTCTCGCTGTTTCTCAGCCCTAACCGCCTGTTGTTCAATCACCTCTTGCTGGCGTCTTGCCTCCTGTCTGAACGCTTTGAATTCGTCTATGAGTTCTCCTATATGTAATTTGAGCCTTCTATTTTTCTCGTGCAGTCTCTGCATCTTGTTGGCTTTCCTACAAGCCTTGGTCTGCGTGGAACTGGCCTCGGAGGATGAGGAATTACCTTCACTGTCTGACATTCTGTCCTCCACAGAAAGCGCTGCCTGGCTGTCCGATTTCTTTTTCCTGAGAGAAATTTTGTGATTAATAACACCTTTTGTTGTGAAAAGAACAAGATTTTTTTAATAATTTAGGGTGTTCGAAAAAGAACAGCATTTCTTTTCTTATATGATTTTGCTCTAAAAAGAGCAGGTGGTTTAACCTTAGTTAGCCCGACCGAGCCAACCGTTGCATAACTTTCGTTAGCTCCGACTGCGCCGACCGTTGCTTAACTTCGATTATCTCACTGTCACTGTACACTTCGCTTCTCTCGTTGCTGCTCTGATCTCACAAGTAGACAGCACACGTTCACTACTCGTACTCTATCTCGGTATAGTACACAATACTGTACATAATCGTTGCCGCAGCCAGTAAGCCAATCGCAGTGCAGGTCGCAAATCGCACTGGGACACTCACAGGTAATATTCATAGTCGCAATAATCACGGGTCAAGCTTTGACACACTCAGAAATAATTTGCTATACGCTACTACTGGCACTACTCCGCTGCGATTGCTCCGAAGCTGTGATCACAGTCATAGGTTACAATCACTGTGATGTTGAAATTACAGTAGCAGTTTACGGTGTGATTTAAAAATTAGCATTTTGCCCATCATTAGATCAATTCGACTCGAATTAAATTTTACGTTAAACGCAAGTAATACTCCCCCACCACGACTGTAATTGGTCGAAATGACATCACGATCTCCGCGAAACATATTATTATAATTATTACTAAAAGGTTCATTGTCATGAACGGAGGAGTTCAACCATGTTTCAGTGAACGCTATTATAGGCCAACAACTACTAGAGACAGCGTTAAAAACTTCATTTGTCTTACTATTTAAACCACGGGTGTTCTGACAATAAATACAGAGATTTGTATTGGGCATGTTTTTCACACCAACTATATTAGGCGGTTTCATACAGATGCAATGGTAATGGATATTAGGTTTTCATTGCTATTGATAAACAAGTAACATATCAGTACGGAATTTCTCCAAGGCTTGTTTATAAGCAGTACACTTATTGGTGTCCCATACAGCGTGATCAACATAATATCATCTAAGTTTAATTTGTTTTTAAGAGCAACATAATTTGTACATTTTAATGTTACAAATTTACAGTTACTTACTTCGTGATTCTCTCCACATGTCTGGCAGGTACAAAATTGTTACAAAATTTTGACGCGTGATGAAACTCATTGCAATTATAATACCGATTAATATAAATTGCATCAAAAACTGCATAGCTGTTATAACCAACGAACACGTTACCTGCTTGCAACATTTTTTTCATAAGAAACTTTATCCAACTCAATTATTGCTTGGTAGACACTTGCATTTTTTCTTAGTAGGAATATACTTTATTATTTTACAGTGATTTGAATTAATTAAATTACTCTTCATATTATTTATAACATTAAGCAGTTCGTTCTCATCGATACCTTCACTAACGCCGATTACTCGTATCCTTGGGTTGAAACCTCGGGCTTCCTTTATTTCATAGTTAGGTAGTTTTTCCACAGCAAGTTTCCTTAATATTTCATTTTGCTCATTACTTTTACAACCGATAATATTTCCGCCGTCCTTAATGTCCTTAACTTTAGACAGTTGTATATTTATATTGACGGGGTTAATATGCTGCATTATTTCCTGTCGCGTTTGGGAGTTCCGCTGATCTTGAGTTTTTGGTTTAATTATTACGACGGGATCCGTTTTGTTTTTAACAATGTCGGAATATTTAGTTGGTTCAGCTGTAGAAGACACGTTGTATAAGGAGAGTTTTTCGACGATTTCTTTTTTTAAGTATATCAATCTGCAAGTTAAAGTGTGACAGGGCGTTTGCAACTTTTTCCTTGATTAATTCATTCAGCTTGACATCTTCAATAAGAATGCAGTTGTTAGGGCAATTAGTGCATTTCCATGAGAGCCCCTCTACTTTACTTAAAATGTTTTGAAGATCAATAGTTCCATTATAAATACAAGATACATGATAAGGTGTTTTGCATACACCAGAGCAAAAAATAGACGGCTTTCTGCTTGATATCGCACTTTCACATATTCCGCACGCTGGCATTTTAAAGTAATCACTTAAGGGTCTTATATACCCTATTAAATCATAATTCTCGAATATCTCGTTTAAAACTTATCCGATTTGAGTGCGATTTTTACAAGATTTTTCAATAATATGTATAAAATGTCGGAATGTAATTTTTTTCTCAGTCGTCAAAAAATTTTCGCATGCATTTTAAATATTTTGTATCCAAATTTTTTAACATTCCGACATTAGTCACTGTTTGTAACGTTTATATTCATGTGACCCAACTCTTGGATTAGTTGAAAATAAATTTATCAGAAAACTAAAAACTGCATATCTATATTCCGATAATAGCTGCCATCTCGCATGATATTTCGGAAACACGGATGCACTTGCATACACTGGACTCGTTTGCGGGAGGGGGAATCGAGCACTTAGGAACCACGTTGCGATTTGCGTAAACAACAGTGGCGTGTGTATTCTAGAGATATCTCAAATTTACTTATTTGTTATAAAGTGGGTACACTTGATTTCAATAAAAACTGGTACACTTTCTTTTAGCTATGTAAATCATTCGTTCTTTGATTGATATTAATAATCTTACAAATGTCACTTTGACGTTAATCAGTGGCGTCATTATTAAAAATGGTTCGACATCTAACAGATATTCAAAAATTTCGAATTGTTTCTAAAATTGAAGATGGTTGGTCCATAAGAAGACTTGCTGCTGAATACAATGTGAGTAAAACCACGATAATGAGTGTTAAAAAACAATGTGAAACCAACCAAACGGTATCCCGTAAAGTTGGTTCCGGTAGGCCCAGAAAGAGCAATAATCAAGAAGATGAAAATCTTATAAATTACCTAATAGAAAACCCTTTTCAGACTGCAGTAAATGCAATTTCAGAGACAAATTTCCCTGGTTCGGTATCTACTGCTTGCAGAAGAATAAAACTACAAAGCGACTTGAAGAGTTGTTCAGCGGCTAAAAAATACAAACTTTCAGAAGAAAAGAAGCAGGGTAGGATTATTTTTGCATTCAACTATATGATCAATGATGAAAACTTCTGGGGAGAAGTTGTCTTTTCTGACGAAAAGGTTTTTAAATCCTGTAACGATGGACATGTTCGCGTATATAGGCCTCCTTCCACTAGATACGACGAAAAAATATACTTTCGATCCACAAATATTAGGAAGGTTTTCAGTCAATGTCTGGGCTTGGATGAGCCTAAATGGGTTAGGTGTGTGTTGGAACAGTGGTGGTCATCTCAATTCCATTAAATATATTGAAATATTAGACAATATTATGTTGCCGTCAGTAATAGAGGTGTTTCCGGAAAATTATTTTATTTTCCAACAAGACAACTGCTCCATACATACGGTCCATCGTGTGAGGCAATGGTTTCTTAATAAAAACATAGAGTTGTTACCGTGGCCATCTAAAAGTCCGGATTTAAATCCAATTGAAAATGTATGGGGACTAAAGGTGAAATATATAAGAAAATTAAATAACCGTCCAAATAATGCCCAAGAATTGGAAGGGATAATTGAAGACGCTTGGGAGAACTTGTCGCAAGAAGTTGACCTTGCAAGAAATCTGATTTTGTCCATGCCTGCAAGACTTCAGGCAGTTTTAGACGCTAATGGAGCAATAAATAAAATATTAGTTAATTCTGTATTACGTAATTGAAGTTCATTTATTTTATTTTTTTATGGTATTTTTATGTTCAGTTTGCATTGTTTACATTTTTTTTAATCTCAAGTGGTATTTTTGTGTTCTTATTTTAAAAATAGAATTATCATTATTCAGTTAGTATTTTAATTACAACCATTAGTAGAATTATCCGTAACAAATATTATTTTTTTAAACAATAATATGGCAGGCTTGAAAATGTTTTGAAAAAGTTATTTTCTAATTATTTTTTTAAAATTCCATTTGAATAAAATAAAGAGAAAGGTTTAATAAGTTTAAAAACACAAAGAAAACCGATCTCCTCCAAAAAAACCCAGGTCCGGGGCAAATCACTTCTTCTCCACCCCCCTCTCAACATGCCTGGCCGACCCTATTTACAGACATATGCACACAACTAAACTATTAAGATTTTCGATTACAAGAGTTGTACCAGTTTTTTTTTAAGTCAAGTGTACACTTAAGTAGACGTGTTATTGAAAGTGATTATTAGTGCAGTGAAACAACAATGGGAAAAATAAAAACATATCATGTAAATACCCTAGCAGAAAACCGAAAAATCGAACATTGGCCCAAAAGAGAAAATATAAAAAGCAAGTACTAGTGAAAATTGAATTTTTTTCGTAAATTAATAAAAGTAATAATTTTCTTTTATTTCCGGTAATTTCTGTAGAGAGACTAATATAAATGAAAGTTTTCCCATTTTGCCGTCTCTAAATATTGATATGGAGAATGAAAGGCTCAATGAAAGGTGAATATGATAATTTTTATTTTTGATTTATTTTAAGCGCAATAACCTCATGCACAGGGTGATCATTTTAAGTGCACCTTACTCGATTTTTCTGCTGTATTTTTAACCTAGGAAAAAAACTTCAAAAATTATACTTATGTGCTTTTTTCTAAGGAATCCGAAAATTAAAAACAATTGATGTCAAATAAAAAGAAAACGCTGAAAAACTGAAAAATAAAAAATTACACCCCGCATTAATATGCGGAAATGGACATATGACATTCCGAATACTGATTAAATATGCGCGTCACATACATATCTTTTACTTCCGGTTTGATCGGAAATTGCCTTAAATTTTTTTATTCTAAATGATATATCCTGTATATTCAGCTCAATTTAAATAATTTCTTTCTGAATTCAGCAATATATGTAACATCATCATAATCTTTCATATTTGATAAAAATATTGGAGTTTAAATTTAAAATAACACAAGTATATTTTTCATATTATTTCATCGCCTTTTCCATTCTGAATTGAATGATATGACACACATTGATACTTCCATTTTATAGGAAACATTTTTAAAATAATACTATGCATTAATAAGAAACGGTAAAATGGAAATTTTTTTTGTAGATTAACGATTTAATTGTTTTGTTGTTTAGTTCTTTAGCTATTCCTAAACAAAGTAAATAAAATAATTTCGGTTTCTTTTTATTGTTTTTACATATTAATTGCAGGACAAGGACGCATGAAGGGTAAGGTTAGCTACTGCTTAGCTTATAAGCTTGACGCAATACAACTTTTTTCGGTTTATGTCGTACGAAACCTCTAGTACTCCGCCTCTGATAATTCAACATCTCCCGATCTGAAATGTTCCATTATGCCGTTCTGTAACTAGAACATCGGCCACCTTCGACATTCGCCGCGATAATTTCGGTTTGGCTGTATATATAGCACCGTGGCCTGCGCGGGGTGTGGTAAAATCGAGACTATATTTCACTTGCATCTGATATAGACTCTTAAATAGTTCCTTAACTTTCTTAGTTATTGAGATAATCACATATTTATTATTTCATCACGTGGGTATATGCTAAAATTATACACGATAACAGTCAAACATATTAATTAGGGCAAAATAGCACTAAAAATATAATTTATGTACGAAAGAACCATACACGTTCGTTTCGCTATGCTATATACTTAAATTTTTTCTGAACTTATGGACATATCTAATTTAATTTGAATATAAAATGCCTGTCCCTTGACATTTAATATGTTACTCTTTTGTTTTTGAAGTTGAACATAAATATAATTTATTTAGAAAAATTATGTGACTGTTTGCTACTCAACGTCTAGAAACGAAATCATTTTTAGTTTTGCCTTATTTTTACTTTTTTTTTTGGGAGCAGCCAATTTAAAAAGTCTATACCAGATAGAAACCCTAACCGAGCACTTTGTTTTCCTGGTCTTTCAAGAATAAAATTTTAAAAAGTCTCTTGTGGCTTTTCCCTAGAAAGGTAAAGCTGAAAACAGAAAAACATTGGATACAAAATAATGATAGTAGCAAAAGTACAATTTTTTTTTAAGTTGCGTCTCATGTATTTTATTACACAATGCAAAGTATTTAATTGCTGTCATAAGTATGTATGTATGGAGTCTACATCGCATGTCCAGTTTATCCGGAAATAACCTATAAATATATTATTTTGAGTTGGTGTAATGAGCAAATTTGGCCTGCTGGAAGGAGATCCTTGGTTGTTTATGATGATGCTCTCAAATAATTTTTCTGTTATTTGCCTTAAACACCTGCTATATTTTACGCTCAAAATATTGTACTCGTTACTTGATGCGAAGCGTTGATATATCAAAGGGGCTAAGTGCCAAAAACTGTTTATCGAGATATTTAAAAGAAATCTCTTAAAACATGCACTGACGCTTACATGACGCGTCATCTAGAATTGAGTAGAAAAAATATATGCAAAGCTTGTGGCACTTGGACCCATTACATGTTGTTTTCGCTTGTACATAGCACTTTTGTACGAGGCAAACTCAATTTTACTAAAATGGTACTTAGCCCCTTTGATATTTCAACGCTTCAACAATATATTAAGTTTATTTATATGTACAATACAACATAAAGCGAATACAAAACAATGAAGATCTAGTGGTTTCTCGATAAGTTAACACTGTGACAGTTACGCAGCCATTATCTATCTATCCACTCCTGCTACTCTGTTTGCTACCAATCCTCTGATCACTTTAGAATTATACAGTTCTTAACACTACCAACCCTAGAATCACGTGATAGTTTTATAGTTCTTAACAACGGGACCCAAACTTCTTTGTATTTGACTACAAAAAAATATTCCTGATGAAAGATTATAAATCAGGTCTATTATATCAAGCTAATAAAATTTATTTTCCAAATATTTAAATAAAGCTGATGTAAATTTAAATTTTGTACATATGTGATTTCATAAAATGGTGTCGACATTTGAAATGTCTAATTAGTTACAAAAATGTCAACCTCACATAACTAGGGTTATAATATGTTAATTGTAATGTCATAATAAATAAATATCATTATTATTTTTTATTTCACACAAAGAATAAGGCCTTCTGTCATTTTCTGTAATTTACAAAAAAATTGTAATATGAAATACAATTTAAAATACCATGGAAATTAAAATGATTTTTTTAGATCAGAATAATACACACTGGTATAAGAAAGTTATGTGCTGGCCACATCAGAAATCTTGATACTGACTGATAGTCAATTAATACAATCAATGAAATTTGGTTTAGTACACTTACGTGATTTTGATCAACTCTTATTAGAGAAGAAAATAGTTGTTGTAAACAGGAAATACTTGTTTTTGTTTCGACTGTATCAGTGACTATTATTTTTCGATTAGTAGTTTTTAGAAATTAAAATAATTTTTTAAGTGTTGATTAAACTAGCGTGATGTTTTCAAACAATAATAGGAATTTCAAGTTAAATCTGAATTTCTTAATTATTTTGCATCTTTATGATGAGATAAAAATAAATTGTCATTTAGACGTAGAAAAATTCAAAAATAATATACAAGTAGACAATTTTCTTTTAAACTGGATATGAATTATATTTTAATTCCATTTTATTATGACGAAATAAAAATACCATAATATTTAGTCACAAAAATAAAAGATGGTTAAAAAAAATGAGGCAGATATATGCAGTTTCCAGTTAAACTTGATATCAGATTTTAAAGTGTTTAATACTTTATGAGGAAATAAAATACTATATTATTTAGCGAAAACTACAGAAATGCCAAAAATAATAAATTAAAAATACCACACTATTGACAACAATCCCAAAATAATGTATTTGACTTTAATTTCGGCTAAACCGGTTAGCTTGTCTAGTAATACATACTTAATGACAGAACTGAAACATTATGTTGTATTATATAATAAAATATATCACACAACATTTAAGAAATTTAATATTTTTGATCTTACCAATGAAAAAATGCTGTAAGAGTATCTTTAAAATTTTTATTCTATCAGAAATTAGGCCTGGAAGTCAAACGGCCTGATTAGGGTTTAGGTAATAATTCATCGTCAAATATGGAACTCTGGAGGACCCAAATTTGAAAACGGTATACAGATGGGGATCATAGATGGAGGAAGGAGTATATGGGCCCAGATGTAGGCTATTAAAAATTTTAGGCCAAATTCCCACCATCTTTCAGGCGGAAATTCACGCGATAGAAATTTGCGCTCACGAATGCATTAAAAACGGCACACGAAGAGCAAGAATCTATATCCTTTCAGACAGCCAGGCATCACTTAAAGCTTTATGTTCCTTTACTTGTAGGTCTAACTAGTCTGAAAATGTTTACAAACAGTAAAACAACTGGCAAGGCACAACAAGATTACCTTGACACTGACTTAGTTTTCCACAAAAGATCATATACTGCACTCGACACGCGTTTCTCCAACCAAGTTGACATCATCTCGAGATGATTAAATCTTATGCTAACAATGTATACTATTTATACATAAACAACTATATGGAATTGACCCTCTGTCACTAGCCATACTATTTTTACACTTTGCACATCCGGCTGTCTAGTATTTATTATATTCCTAATTAATCTTGAATTGCTACTACCTATTTTATGGTTGTTCTTAAACGCATGTTGGGTAACACTTGACAACTGTTCTATCATATTTGTGATGAGCCATATGTTTCTTGATTTGATTACAGTCCTTACAGCTAATTTCGTAAATCCCCGATATTTCTTTTCTTTAAATTTTGTCTTTTGGACTAAAAGTTGTTGGAGTTTATTTTACGGTGAATGAGCCATTGTCGTACCTATATCTTTAAAAATCTTATCAATACCACAGGTGAATCGAGGACCGTATGAAATCAATACAAATTTCGGGTTTTTTCTTTCATTTTGAAAGGTTGAAGAACTTCAAGGTGTCTCTTTAAATTTACGTTTCCTAATAGAGCATCTACGGCACATGACCTTACGGGCGTGGCTAACTTGCTTGGAGGTAAAAGAAAGAAGAGGCCATAACCATAAATGCTATTTAGTCACATATAATAGTTTGGTAATTGCTTGTAATTCTCTTGTGAACGTATTCCTGTGTTTGCTGTGTCAGAAAATTTGGTTTTGATTATGTGTAGTGATTATTATCACACGCCAATTGATTATATTGGTTTATCATTATCAAGGACTGATGGAATTCTTTAAAAAGTGACACTGTCTCTTATCGTGTTATTTTTACAACCCGCCACAGAATAAAAACTTGTTATTTTAATTAAAAATGTAAGGAGACAAAAATTGAAGAAGTTATTAAATAAGTATAATGATATTTTTATATCATAAGGACTGAAGTGAAGAATGATTTGTTAATTGTTTATCCTCCAAGCAACGGCCTTGAACAACATTACATCACATGCAGATGCTCTATTATTTTATCAATTAAACTTACAGAATACTCATTACCCTCAGGTATATCCTTAATCAATGCCTTTTATTTTTCAAACCTCCCCTTATTATGGGGGGAAGCTTAATAAACGATGCACTATATTGTGCTGAGGATAATGGCGACAGTGCTTACGTATATATTTTATAGTACTGGTACCTTCTGTATGCGTCGAATTCTAACTGATTTTCACTGCTATTAATTTACTAATACATCTAAAAAAAGTGGCTGTCCGGAGTTTTCAATGTCATATGTGAATTTAACTGACGCGAAACAACTGTTTAATTTAGAAACAAAATTGTCAATATCACCGACTTGTATCAAACAGAACAAAAATATCTTCTTTTGCTTCTGTTTCGAATCCTTTCATGACGAGACTCGCAATGAATGGTAACAAAGAGTTAACTATTGCTGTTCCTATGTTGTTCGAAGAAATTATTATTGAATCTAAAGCAGTTTTGTTTCAAAGTTCAGTAAGTTGAAGTTATTTTGTACTATGTATTGGCTGAGATTGTTTGATTCGAGTAGATCCTTAAGGTAGTCCAAGGTCTGTGGTATCGAAACACATTAAAACAATGAACAAACGTCAAAGGCGATACAAATTTCACCTTCTTGTAACGGGACATTTTTCGCCTTATTAATGAAATCATTGAAATTAATCACAAAGAAACTAGGTAGTGCCATGAACTTTCGAACTCCTCTGTTAATTATGTTGATAGGTGGTAAGCCGGCGATCCAATTGCTGAAACAATAGGTCGCACCGACTTTCCTTATTCATGTATCTGAGGCAAGCACTACAATCTAAGTAAAAGGTACACTTGGGTTAGATACATATAACCTCCTATTTAAAGCTGGATTAATAAGGTTGTTGCAAGATTTACGTACATTTCTTACTTCAGATCACTTTTGGTAATGGATTTCTAGAAAGTTTTTTATAAGGACTATTACAAATCAGGTCGTCTACCCTTTCATAATAGTCAGCTTTATCTAAAATAACAACCTTATTACCTTATCACATTTTAAGTAAAAACAATCATTTTACGCAACCGTTTGATATTTTTTTCTGTCCTTTGTGGATTTTGACTTTCTATTTACTTTAGTGACAATATTTGTCGAGATTTAATTTCTGCAAGCTTCTCTGAAAAATTCTTTATATGAATCAGGAAGGTATTGAATTGAACTTGCACACTTGCAACAGTCTCATCTAGAATGCCTTCAGAAGCAAATAATGCAAAATTTAATCCCTTGTTCAGAAAATCAATTTCTTCTCTATGAAACGACTGTGAGGAATGATTTTCTACTACGGTGAGAATGGTAATAACCTTGATGTGGGTGCTAGGGCATGAAGAAATAAAAGGGAATCAGATTGCTGATAGCCTTGCGAGGGAAGATGCATGATGATCATTCATCAGAACCGTTTTGTGGAATATGTAAAAGCCACACAATAGACGAAGTCATAAAATGGGAAAAAGAACATAAATCCTCCTACTGAAAGTTAAAGACGTGCGAAGAAATGGACAAACTATTAACAAAAAAGAACCAGAGAGTTATTCAAACTCAGCAAACGAGAGTTAAGGATACTAACAGAACGTGTGCCAAAATAAGAACCATAGCCCCCAGGAAAGTTTTAGGCTTTTTTTAGAAGCCTAGAAATTAATGGGTGTATTGTAGATGTAAGGGTTATCACAAGAAACCTTTTTAGGTCGTAGTGAAGGAAGGCCACCAGAGCCTTAATGACCCACTCCCAGTCTAATCTAATCTAGGGCATCCATTAGGTGAGCAGATGTTTATGTGGTTGCAGAAAATGATAGTTTTATTTAAATTTTGTATCAATATAAAAGGACTGGTCTTAAGATTATTGTGGTGTAAAATTTAATAATTTGTTACATCATCTGACCATCAGGGCTCAGAGTTAAACCTCCGATCAATTTATGTTATGTACGTATAGCAGTAAATAATTCATTTAGTTGGCTTTTATGTACTCAGTATGTTAATTTCTCATAAAGGTAGATATGGCAAGCGGTAAATTAAATTGCCTATTACTAATATATGAACTTTACATTCGGTTTATTTCTCTAGTTTGTGCTTAAACATAATGTACTAATAAATATGTATGATGTGCCCTCATGAATTCAGTTAATATATAATGTAATAAATTACCTTAACCAGATATTTATCTCACAATAAGAGTATCTTAACGTTGTGTATTCAAATATACTTATTTATATAGCGTGTCTACCGATGCCTTCTCAAAGAGGAGACACTTTTTTATATGTGGCTTTACGGAAAAATCTCGTACATATGAAAAAATCTGCTTGTACAAAATATTCTGCAAGTTGCGAAACACCCAAAAAATTTAGATTTAAATTTTTATAAACACACAAAAATTGAATAAATACTTAAAAAAGAGAGAATCATTTATTCGATCTTTTGTGAATATAATATACATAACCTTATTATAAATATAATATAACTTCGTCCTTTCTCCATAAATTTTTCAGCTTGCATTATTTACCAAAACATAGTCTATTCTAAAATATATCTATTCCCTATTTTAGACGTTATCCAATTAACTTATTTTGTGTATCCTGATAACAAGCTGAAATAAATCTCAATATTATTGGATTTTTTGTTTTTGATATAATAATAATAAGAATAAGTAATAATCCCACGTCAGTCTAAGGTGACATTGTTTTCACAGCAGACTTTCTGAGTAAGGCATAGTGTGACGTAACAACTTTGTTACTTTGACACCCTTTAGTACAACAGCGGTACTAGAACTTTTTATTACAGTATGGTCTTCAGCGTTAGTTCCTGTTTAAAAGTGTAGGAACACCACTTTATTCTATCAGCGGTGTGATAGAAGCTGGGATAACTTATAGTGGAAATACGGTATGCCCAGGGGTCGGTGTGTATGTTGTCGGTTTCGTAAAAATGAACAACTTGACTTTACCTGCCGCAAAATGATTCTCGGTGTACAACCATATTTGCTACTTATACCTTTACTTTAAATAAAATTTAGAATATCAACTTTACTTACCCTATTTTATTTAAGCAGGTTGGTTTCACAGCAGAATAAAAAAAAATACAACAAAGAAAAAATATTTATATATTTATATATAAACAACGTAAATATTAACCTATCATATAGGTTAGCAACCAAGCAACCAAACAATAGATTATGGTAATGCAAGCACGGTGATCAGGTATATCAAGTACAGTTAAGTTACGGACACTACTACTACTACTAGATATTTACAAGCAAGCCATTATTTAAACGTTTACTGTAAGCAGTTACACAAGCAAATAAGCGGTGATATTCAAAACAAGCTAATTTGCTGTATCTATTACTACTGGTATCTATAACAAGCAGTTAGTGACTTTATAGTGACTAAAGGCGGTATTACGGTAGGCGCTCGGTGTAGCAATGTTCAGGTACAAGTGGTTACGGTGTACAAGCTTGACACTATAGTAGGATGTCAATCCAGAGACGGTGATTGATGATACGTACTAGTCGCGGGTGTACTATGTCTTTAGATTTACCCCCTTTGTCCCTCCTTAGGGTCGATTGGATCGTATGTTAACTTTAACCTCGGACACTTCATCAGATTCCACTGAAATATGCTAGATACTGGAATCTCGCTTGTGCCTTTTACGTTTTCCTGGTGATGTCCCTCTCCAGGTGACTAGGTATCTGGGGCTTCCCTATGACTCTGAGATCGGATTCTACTCAAATATGCTAGATAGGTACTGGAATCCCATCGGTCATAATATATAACCATCAAATAATAATAACAGAATATTCCCGAGAGGTATCTACCTATATAGCATGATGATAAGTTTTATTAACTCGAAATGTAAACTGTCCCTAAATTGACAAAGCTGGAAATATGCGTGAATACGTATGAAGTTAATAGACGGTAACTAAATACAAGTGACGGTTCTAGGTTATCACATCAATGTCGAGCTTACTTTATTAGAACTTATGTTAACTGAAAGCGAGTATCGGACGGATCGATTATGTATTACATCCCGGGACACTTTGTCAGATTCCACTCGAATATGCTAGATACTAGAATCTCACTCGTGCCTCTTTGCGTTTTCTTGGTGAGGTCGCTCTCCAAATACTAGGGACCGGGGCTTTTACTATGACACCGATATCGGATTCTACTCAAATATGCTAGATACAAGAATCCCATTGGTGCATAATGTAAATCACAAATATTAACAACCGAGTATTCCTGATGCTCGTTTCGGAAGAATAGATAACCCGCGTTTTACTTACTGATTCCCGAATTGTTCCGAATATCTCTAGCCGATCGGATTAGCGGGCATTCGGATACAAACGACAATTTACGTAAAGACTAATATTTCGCAGGTAGTCGGGTGCAATCGGTAATTTACGATTATAATGGTTAGTAGATAGTCGATTCAAATACAGTCCATCGGTTATTAAGGGAAATAATTCTTACCACTGGCTTTCAGCGGACCTGGAGCTGTTGGTTCTTGCTGGCGGATCGGAGAACTGAAGACAGAACTGTCTGTTTTCATCGGTGCGTTATACCCAAATTGTGACGAAAACAGTGCCGTTGATTCTGCGCGTTGCGACTGTCCGTGGCAAACGTTATTTAAGCTAGCTTGGCACATCGCACTTTAACAAATTCCCTGCGTTAATTCATATAAACAAATGTTTGTAAAATATTTTAATCACTTTCTCATAATTTTAAAACTATGTTACCAAAAAACAAATTTTTTAAAACGGTCCCCAATTAATTTTCAGAATAAATCAATATTTCATCCTGTAAATTATTTTAAAAATAGAAATAGATTTGTTGTCTATAATCCAAATAATTATATTATCCAAATTTCTAATATCAAACTTGGCATTCGACTGAAAATAAAATTATTTTCTCTTACTTGGCTTTCATAAACACAATAATAAAATAACCAATAGTACCCTGGAAAAGAAAACTGGTTTGAAGCAACTACCTATAATAATTATTATTTCAAGTATTTGACATAAAATAAATTAACCCTTTGTTCAAAGCGGTTTTCAAACTAATTATTAATACTTGTTATAGTATACAGGATGTACCAAAGTGAAAAAAGAACCCAATTAGGTCTTATGATAACAGAAAACAATCTACGGAAAAATCACTTCGTTACAATAGGGTAAAATATCCAATTATTGACATTTTAAGCTCAGTCAAAATAAATTATTAATAAAACACTTAGGGCCGGTTTCACAATCGTTGGTTAACTAATGGTTAAGAGATAACCAAATGGTTATCTCAAGAATGTGTTTCACAATATCTGGTTTACTATCAAGTTTTGGTTAACTAATGGTAAACAAAACCAAGAGAAGAAGTACTGGTTAACTGTTAACTAGAAGTACATAACCTTATATTTTGTTTGATTTGAGCTGTTTGTTTATTATCAGTATTAGCAATTAAAATGGATGATTATGAAATTAATGCTTATAGTAGTGATGACGAGGTAAGGAGACCCAGGGTATTTAGGCGACGACCAAATTATTTCGAGGAATATGATGCCAAGGACTTCTTTATTAGGTTTAGGCTTTCTCCAAGAACTGTGGAGAATTTATTGAATGAAATTTCCGAAATAATTTCGCATCCAACACAAAGGTTAGTAAAGCAAATACCTATAACTGCTATTTAATGAGAATGTCGTTGAATATCAGTGTCAAAGAATCTATCAGTACACGTAGATAATTTGCAGTTTTATACGTCACACTGATGTTTGTGATGGTAGAGGAGTTACAAATTTAGTTTCTTTTCTGACTAATAGTAATGACGGCTCACCAAACATTTTTTTTCTTTGTGATATAGGTGTGCTGTAGGTTCATTTGCATTCATAACAATATGTTTTTACAGGAATGATGGACTTTCTGCAAGTGAGCAACTTTTACTTACTCTAAATTTTTATTACAATGGTTCATTTCTTCGTACCACTGGAGATTTTTCTGGAGTTAGTAAAGCCACTGCGTGCAGGACAGTGAGAAGAGTGAGCGTAGCATTAGCAGGTTTACGTGAAACATATATAACAATGCCAAAAGGTGCAGAAATCAATGAAGTAAGGCAAGCTTTTTATGACATTGCAAGATATCCAAGATGTATAGGAGCCCTAGATTGTACACATGTTAAGTTACAGTCACCTGGCGGTGATAATGCGGAGGTATTTTGTAACAGAAAACAATTTTTTCTCTTAACGTGCAAACTGTTGGAGATCCACATTTAAATATTCGTGACATCGTTGTACGATGACCAGGATCGGCACACGATTCACACATATTTAGAAATTCTAATTTATTTGCACGTTTTGAAATGGGTCTTTATGGTGACAACCTTTTAGTAGGAGATAGTGGGTACCCTATTAAACCGTATTTAATCACTCCGCTTCACAATGTAAGAAATAGAGCTGAAGCTTTATTTAATGAATCCCAAATCAGGACACGAAATGTTATAGAGAGATTGTATGGCGTTTGGAAACGAAGATTTCCAATTCTTGCAATGGGAATGAGAGTAAATTTAGATACTGCTCAAGCAATTACAGTTGCCACTGCTATTTTGTATAGCATTGCCTGTAAAGAGAATGAGCATGTACCTCCCGTAAATCCCGATCAAGAGGCAGCCATTAATTTTATTAACAACATAGATGCGCCCCTTTTTAATGAACAGTTACCAGCTAATAATAACAATAATAATGGGACAAGAAATAATTTACTTAACTACTTTGCAAATTTGCCTGCAAATATGTAACTGTGCTGTGTTTGAATTATTTTGAATGTTTATTTAAAAATAAAACAACATATGTGTATAAATATTTATTTAATAAATAGCATTAAGAAAATTAAGAGTTTTATTCAATTAACATCGATAAATATTTCCAAGAACTCAACAAAAAATCCTCTATAAAATATATTAACACATTTTATCATTAACGTTTAAGTACTTAAGTTTTCTAATTTTCTTTCTTTAATCTCTAATTTTTTTTTTTCAATATTTGCATTTTCAATTCATTTTCTTCAACAAATTTTCTTTTTTGGAAACCTGACAAATTCTAATTTTTCCTCTATCAGCTGAGCATTTATATTTAAATATGTCTTTGATCCTTGGCTGTAATTAGTTTTTTTCTTCTGTCACCTGCCTTTACTGCTAATTTTGATGAAATTAGCCTCTTTAAAGTTTTGCTTGTGTAAGTTGTCCAGTCTGGTTCTGTTGCCACTGCATTTGTATTTTCGTTTTCATAAGTTATAATATCTGAGGTTGGTACAGGCTCTACACAACATTCAGACACATTTTCATTTAAAATATTAGTGCATGTACCAATTTAAAATTCCATCGTAGTCGTGTTCTATGATAGTATTTTCAACATTAGTTACAGCACTACTGCCATGAAAGTCATTGTCATAAGGTGTGTTACATCCAGAAATCTGATCCCCTAATATATTTTTTAGAGTCACATCCATGTCTGTATAAGGTGTAGGAGTGTATGATCCCCCACCTGTCTTAATTATGTTTATTTTATTTTCAGAACATTTCTGCTTCAATTTTTTCTTTAAATTATTATATTTCTCTTTCAAGTTCTTTATTGTTCGTTAACTATTTCTTCCACTGGCAGAATTAAACTCCTTCTCAATATTCTTCCATGAATTTTCTTTGTCTTTCCATGTTGTTGTATTGCTCTTTTTGCACTCAATAATATTTTTATACTTTTCTACGAGCGAAACAAGAAGCTGCTCTTCATCGTTTGTGAAATTTACAGTCCGTTTGTTATTCTTCACGTTTGCCATATCTGAAACAGAAACAGTCTTGTTCAGTTATATTATCTAACCTTAAACGTTTCTATATTACCTACTGTACCTCAAATTTAGAAATTCTATAATTTAGGTGTAAAACTTAAACAGCATTGCAACTATTGCCATAGGTAACTGACTATTTTTTGTTACAGAAACTATTGTATATATAATTATATCACGATTTAGATTTACCTAGGGCTGTAAGCACCATAATATATTATATACCAAAGTTTATAACATATATACTTGTATAACATTCTAACATACCTCTTCTAGTTTGTAATTAAATGACAAAATGACATATGAATAAATAATTATAGGTTATCAACATGGAGAAGCTTTCAAAATATGTCAACATAATTTGAAGCATTTTTATCCATACCACTGCTCAAAATCCATAAAAGTGATGCCAACCTAAACAATTTCAAAGGTGATTTAACCAAAGATAAATATAACTGTGAAACACTTCATTGGTCAAAGCTTTAGTTAACCTTTAGTTGTTGGTTTCCTAACAATAAAGTTAACCAACGATTGTGAAATTGGCCCTTAATATAACAATGTCAGCTACAAATTTGGTAACACGTCATTTACCTTTCTTTGTCGAAACTGTAAATGCTCTGTAATATTCTAAGATCAACATGAGTTTTTATAATTCCCACATTTTTCCAAAAATAACGGTTTTCTATTCATTGGCATCCAATACTAATCATAGGCAGACCAAAAATCTCAATAATTGGCAGTACTAAAATGTCCATGTTTCTTTGGCCATGAAGTGTGTGGCGTAGCTCCATCGAATGTCCCATAAATTATTACGCCTAATTAAAAAAATAAATTTATTTAAATAAATAAAAAAATATTATTTTCATTATTATGAAAGATACCTTACAACAAAGAAACCTTACCTTCGACTGCTCATGGCAGGCAAGATGAGTCAAGTATGAGGACTGGCGGTGGATTCCCCTGTCCCATTTAATTGGCGTTATTTATATGTTACTAAAATACCTTATCAGCATTTTCCATATATGTGGAGTTCAAGTTAGTTTGTACTTTCCGTGATTATTGACAATTGTAACGTGAAACGCTACATCCTATGAAATGTTAATTACACTATTATAAATTGTTAAAATGAACTTGGAACAAAGAAATGATTTACATGAATTTAATTTATTTAAGATGTCTCTTTATAGCGAATATGCCATTGGGTATTTCTGTGCTTTATTTTATACAAATATTATTCTATACTTGACACTACGTATTGGTACATTCTGATACGGTAAGTAGGTAGTTTATAAATTTAAAGTCAACTTTTTGTTTTATTCATAACAAACGAGTCATTAAACCATTATAAATCTAAATTGAACTGCAAGTTGGGCATACAAAAAAATCAGAATACATTTTTTTTCACCAGGCATTTTGTGTGGTACGTTCTTTTGCACTTTTGGTATTGAATTCCCACACAGGTTAGGTATATATTGCACGTACAATAAAACATATAGTTCACATCACGAATGTTGGTGTTTGCATCATCGATTTAAAATTTCTAAATCGATCAATTGCTACTTTATTTGGGAGAAGTCGGCACGCTGTCATAGCCCCAATAAGACATATGTTTCTGTTATTTGCTGCAATTTTGCACATGTATAATAAAATAAAGTGATAAAAAAATGCATTAATATATTCTTTTTGAGCACATTTGAAACTGTGGTATTTATATGTCTGTTACAAATGAAAAGAAAAACAAATTTTAAATAAATTCCTTATATTTTCATCATTTCAACAGCAAATTTGTTTTATTAAGTTTTTTCTACTTTAATTGTTTTCTGTTTGTTACATCTTGGTTTTACAAATAAACATAACAGTATACTATTTCTTGGACACAAAATTAAATAAAATTACAACGAAAAAAGATTAATCATCGATATAGACCAAATTATTCTATGGTCAAACCCATTCTGCGAGTTGTTCACTTTAGCAGCTATGCTAAGAAGTGTTTGATGATGCAAATGGTTGTCCAGTAACCTTGATTTAAGAGTGTTGCGTAGATATGTTGACATTTCTTCAACCGAAATTACATCGGCGAAGAATAGAAGATGTATGGCTTTGGCAAGATGAGATCACGGCACATCGCTCGCCTATCTTTAGATATATTACATAACCTGTTCCCTGGACATTTATATTCATATGTAAGACTTTGTTTATACAATTTATTTAGAAAAATAATAATTATGAACAATTGCATTTGTGTACATAAAAAATAAGAATTATCAGATTGACCGTCTGTTTCATATGCCTACGTGTTTTAAAACTAACTAACTGCTAAACCTTTGTCAGCTTCCTCTATCTGAATTTCGTCGCCGGCGCCGTCTCAAGTAACCGTATTATATTAGTCATAACAATAAACATTTCTTTCAGTCGGCTACGCTACCAAAATTTCCGTCCTCGGAAACTACGATGAATGCCTGACTTTGTAACCTAAACATAGACAAAAATTATATCAGTAACTATTCTACTAATAATAATAAATGAGCCTCCTTTCCTTTAAACATTATCACTTAAACTTGTACTGATTTAGATTTCATCATCTTTGAATAGAGTACAAATAAAGTACGTATGTACTCTCTCTTTTTTTATATACAATTTATTTTCACATAAGAGAATAATAATAATAATCATTAAGAGAATAATAATAATAATAATCATTTGGAAAAGAGGCTTAGTTATAATTATGCAGCTTTGCAGTTATTGCCATTCTAGTAGCTACTGAGTCCGAATCAACCAATGCAAATCATACTGCGCATATATGCCCCACAATCGTTATTCCCCTCTGCAACTGTCAAAGTCTATGAGCTCCGGGTAAATCTTTTTTATTGCGAAAAAACTCTTTTTGAGGCTGGGCTTCGATTTTTGTGATCGATAATTTTGGTTTAGTGAGTTGGGCGCCAGAAACGCCGCCTCAGAGCCTTTTTGCAATATTTTGGTTTTTTCCCAAAGCCCAAAGTCGCTTAACTTTCGGGGATCGGCTATTTCTCAGGGTCGATTTTTGTGTTTGTATTCCGAGCTTCGCTCGAGAATGAGACTCTTGTAGTTTGCGATGGCGCTTACCTATGTGTGGTTCTAACCGCTTATGGCTAGGCCCCTGGTGCTAATCCCACGACGAAGGTAGGTCCCTCCGTGGAGTTCGGGGTAAGTTTATAGTTGAAGAACGTTGAGTTCTTGAGAATGCACTTAATGTATTTTATATGTGGGTTCGAGTGGCTAAAGGACGGGAAAAGGTAATAAAACACACCTTATTTATTTCCACCCAAGCTGGAGGGAAAGTGTATCGAATTCTTTTCGTTTTATATTGTCTGTAAGAGATATGGGGTGAGCCACTCGGGGTTAACCACGTTACAGAGGTTACACAATGCACAATGTTTTAAAATGTCAATAAGGCAGTTTGTTAAGCACAAAAAGTTTATGTGTAAAAGTTCACTTGGAAACAAATTAAACTTAAGTTTAAAAATTTGTCAAAGTGTAAAATCTTGGAAAATATTTACTGTGTAAAATATGTGGAAATGGCTAAGTTAAAAAATTTGAACAAGTTAAATTACTTAACTGACAAATTTTCAAACACAAGTGTAAAATTACTGTTACTGAAAAAAGTTACTTTACTGAAAGTTTATGAAAATGTCTATCACTGAAAAGTTAAATTAAACAATGCCTTTGAATAATTAACAATATATATTAAAGGTGATTAAAAATGTTTATAAAAATTAACAAGATTTGTTAAAAAATGTTCTGCCTGCCTAGGTATCTGGTTCCCTAGCTGAAATAAAGTTTATACAAATGTTTGAGCACTGAAATTATTTTTTCAGCAAAAAAATAATCAGCAAGTCCTTGAAATGTCTCTGGAAAATCTGATGCTATTTCCCTGTCAATGAATGTTCTCTTACCCCTCCAGCGTCGGAAGGTCTTGTAGGAACTTGTGTATTAGCGAAAGTTATGAATATTAATTTTTATTCCCGTCGCGGTCGAATTTCTTTCAACTTAGACGACGAAAACACTGGTAACTTTGAAACTTGGAAACGTATTTCGAATTTTACGTCGTTTCGCGGTTGACCGATTGTGGATTGAATTCTCGCACTTGAGAAATCTTCGATTGTTGTGGTTGGTCCGCTGTGTGGGACGAACTTGATTTGCCAAAGAATTGAAAAATTCTGATTGGCTTGAATTTTGGTAGTATAAAGGCTTGGACCTGAATACTGTGTGTTGATTGGTTGAAGTTAGTTCGTAGCTTTGTTCGTAGCTTTGTATGTGTTCTTGCCAGACTACTTGGTATAAATGAAAAATTGGTTTTGCCAAAGTAATACGGGAAATCTGAGCGCCGTTTTCTGCCCGAGCGCTCGAGCAAACTGGGCCCCGTATGACCTAGCTCAACCCATACCAAGATTCGTTTCCCGCGCTTTTTTAGAAACTGTGGTGAATGAATATACTGAATGTGTTTGAACCTCTGGACAGCTTGGATTTCCAGGAATATTTCTGTTTTTGATTTATTAAAATCGGTTAATTAATAACTGAGTTACAGTGTGTTATTTGTTAAGTTGTATGGAATCCTTATGGGAAATAAAATAAAAGTTAAATAATTTATTTATTTTTAATGTTATGCTTATTATTTTTGTGTTAGAATGCAAATATTGATGAAATCTTTTAATGGCTTTTTTAGTTTAATGTTCTAAGTTAATTTTAATAATTGAAATCCTCGCCTAAGTCCAAGAGGTGAGGTGCGGTGGTGAATGTGGTTTTTGTATACATGGTCATCTGAAAGTGTTGAGGGCCTGCGGCATGATAGTGAACCGGTCGTTCTGACTGTATGGTAAATGTAGTTTAAAAAATTAGCTAAAATCCTACGCAAAGAGTTTTTGAAAATATGCATCACGGTCTGAGTTATTAATTTTTGAAAATTATAAATTTGGAAAGTATAGTGAAATTTTAATTTAAAATGGGTTTGTTCACATTTGATATTTATTGTCTACTAATAATTTTTCTATGGAGTTTGCCAGTGTTTTCGTTGCTATAAGTGTATATTATGCAAAAATGAATTCTCTTCTCAAAAAATTTTAATTTCTTACGTGGTCGGCTGCTAATGCTCGTGTCCTACAACACCCCCCCTCTCGTTGGAAGCGCTGAGTTTTGGGTGGTTGAATTTGCTGATTACCTTTTGCCCTGAAAAGGTAAAAAAATTCAAATTAACACTGGCTTGGAATGAAGTACAAATAAAAATGTCGAATTCGACGAGCCAAAACTAGTGCTCTTGCTTAAAAATTAAAAGTGATTTTGGGAGTAGCCCATAAAACTTGAAAATTAAAAGTTGATTTTGCAAAACTAAGGTCCCTAACTAAGTATATGACAATAATTGATAATGTAACTTAAATATTTTGTGACTAAGACTAAATGAGATACTTAAGGTATCTTTACTTAAGTATTATAAGGTATTTTATTTACACACGGTTACGGTTTAACGTCCTCACTGTGGACGATGGGTCGGTTTTACAATATTATTGTGACTTTGTTGCCACCGCGGTGTCGTCTTCTGGTTGGGGCTGTTTGATGATGACCATTCTGGATCGTCTGTTTCGGCCTAGAGGTCGATTTCTGGTTGTAACGACAGCGGATGACGCCTCAGGCTTCTCCGACGGCGCTCCCACTGTCTGTCGTGTTTGGGAGGTGTACCTGGGTGACGGTACCAGCGGACTCGCAATTGGCAACGAGTGGCTGCGAAGTTTTTTGCGTGATTTGGTTAGAGTACCCTTGCTCTGACTTGGTGTTGGTGAGGAGATTGGTTTGTACCTGGGTAGCGGTACCAGTGAACTCGCGATTGGCGACGAGTTACTGCGAAGTTGTGAGCTTGTTGCTTGATGTGTGATTGTGCCTGGTAGAGCGCCCTCGCTCTGACTTGGCGTTGGTGATGAAGTAGCACGAGTGCTTGTGTCGGTGGACCGTTCTGTAGTGGGCCCCTCGTCATCGCTAGTGAGTGGGTGTGAGGCGGATGCGCCAGGGATGGGCAAGGAGTCGGTTGCGGTAGTGGTACCTTGGCTTGGTACAGAAGCGGCTTCAAAAGTTGGAGTTGTTTGTAAATCTGTGTGAGATTTATGAAAAATTTTAGGAGAAGTTTGGGGATAGGAAGCTTTAGATGTCGAAGGCTGTCCTGGTGGAAAATAATCGCCCTGATTCTCGGCCGGTGGTTTTGATACGTCGTCTTCGAAGTTGTCCGAGTCCTCGGATGATGAAGAGTCACTGGTGCCTGGAGGGTTGAAGTCTGAGTCGGAAGGCTCGTCTTCCACAGGTTCGGCGGCTATAGGCGGTGCTGGACGTATGTTATCCACGTGAATTTCGACTGGATGGTTGTTCCTGAACACTTCGTAGATTTCGTCAGAGACTTTGCGAATTATATGGTGCGGGCCCGTCCACACCGGTAGAAAGCGATCTCGCAGCGGTCTGAGTACCCTTACCATGACCAGGTTCCCCTCTTGGAACGTTGTTTTGGGTACAGCGTCGCGCGGTGCATATTTCTGTTGGTAATTCTCCATGTGTGCTCTGGCTCGGTTCTGTGCGACTTGGGGATCTTGCCTCTGGTGGATCTCGCGCTCCTTTTTATACTGTGGAATTGTCCACTCACCTGGATGTGCTAGCTAGTAGCCCATTACGAGGTAACTAGGTGTCTGATTGGTGGAAGCGTTCTTGCGAGTTTTGAGGACAAACAGAGATTTGTGAATGTGTTCATCCCAAGTATTTTGGTTCTTTCTGAATATTAATGTGCGCATGACCTTTTTAAATTCTTGGACTCTCCTTTCTACTTGATTAGCCCTTTGGTGGTAGGCTGCGGTGTAGTCGATGGTGACTCTGTTGCGGGTGCACCAGGTTGTGTAGGCTGCGGCTTTGAATTGACCGCCGTTGTCTGAGATTATGTGCCTTGGCAGGCCGAACCTGGGGACGACTTCCTGTTCCAGGAACTGAACCACGGTCCTGCCTGTGACTTCCGTATATGCCTTTGCCTCTGTCCATTTTGTAAAAATGTCAGTTGCCATTATTATGTATTCATTGTTGGTTTTTCGGGCGATGCTCCAGGTCTCGAACTTGTGTGTGGGTGGATGAGCCTTAAGCGGAGCGTTCGTTTGAATTTGCCTGCCTTTCACAGATTTGCAATTAAGACAGTTCTTGATGTGTTTTGCAATTTTTCTGGACATGTTTGGCCTGTGACTTCCGTATATGCCTTTGCCTCTGTCCATTTTGTAAAAATGTCAGTTGCCATTATTATGTATTCATTGTTGGTTTTTCGGGCGTTTGTGTAGGGCCCTAGGATATCGATGCTCCAGGTCTCGAACTTGTGTGTGGGTGGATGAGCCTTAAGCGGAGCGTTCGTTTGAATTTGCCTGCCTTTCACAGATTTGCAATTAAGACAGTTCTTGATGTGTTTTGCAATTTTTCTGGACATGTTTGGCCAGTGGTATCGGTGCTGAATTTGACGGAGTGTTTCATCCCTGCCTGGATGGGCGGCTCCTTCGATTGAGTGAAAATGGTTTATTACTTCGATCTGTTTAAACTGTGGAACACACAGAGTGTTGTGCTCCCGTCCTGTTCTATAAAGCTGGTTGTCTTCGACTATACGGTTGTTGAAAAAGAGTTGGTCATCCTCAGTGTTTGGGCCTGTTTGTTGGATATTGAGCCACCTTTATATATTCTGCCGCATCTTCCTCGACCTGTGCTGTGCCTCCTTAACTTCTTCGAGCAGAGCAGAATGAGTGACGGCGTTCAAGCCTTGAGCCACATTTTGAGGGGGTTGGGGCGCGAACATGCGCTCCTCCTGTAGGTCTGGTCGGTCAGCATTTTCATCTGGGTTTCGGCTGAGGAAGTCGGCGAAAGAATTCTCTTTGCCTGGGCAATGGTGGATGGTGATACTCTTGTAGGAGAAGTGACCACCGGGTTAGCTTCGTCTTAACATCTTTGTTTTTGTTTAGCCATACTAATCTGTTGTCTGTGATTAGATTGAATGGTCGATCTTCTAAATATATTTTCTATTTCTTGATATAAGTAACGACTGAAAGACATTCCAGCTCGTTAATGTGATATTTCTTTTCAGGCCCTGTGAGTGTGTTTCTTGCATATGATATTATTTGCTTCTCTCCGGCGTCGCCCTCCTGGTAAAGTACACCGGATATGCCGTGTAAAGAGGCGTCGGTTTGTAAGATAAACTGTTTGTTAAAATCTGGCCTATGGAGTTGTAATGGTTGTGACATGAGATATTTTAATGTGTCGAAGGATCTTTGACACCCTGGAGACCACCGAAATTTTACATCTTTGCACAGCAGCTTCGTTAGCGGAGCAGTGATTTGTGCGGCGTTGGGCACGTATTCGCGCACCCAATTGAAAATTCCAAGGAAGCTTTGTAGCTGCTTTTTGTGCTCGGTGGCGTGAAGTTCCTGATTGCCTCCAGGTGCTTAGTTTGAGGTATGGTGATGGTGCCTTGAATATGGTATCCTAGGTAGTCGAGTTCGGTAGCGGCCAGTGTTCATTTCTCCGGGGATATCTTCAGATTATGTAAGCGTAAGCGCTCAAATACTAGTTGTAAGTGTTTCTTATGTTCGTCGAGGGTGCTGCTTATATATTATTATATCATCAAGATATACCTGCACGAAGTGATGCAAGTACCCTGTTAGTACATCTATGGTCATCAACTTTTGAAAAGTTGTCGGTGCGGTTTTAAGTCCAAACGGCATTACGTTGAACTGGTAACTGGCTCCATTTGGGGTTGTAAAAGCTGTTAAGTGCTTGGAGCTGGGATCCATCGGAATCTGCCAATAGCCCGCTTTTAGATCAAGCATTGTGAAATATTTAGCATCGCCGAAGTCTTTTAGGGTCTCCTGGATCTTGGGCAACACACTCGCCTCGTCCTGGGTAATGTCATTTAATTGGCGATAGTCCACGCAAAATCTAGGGGACTTTCATTCTCGTTCGACCAGTAGAGGTGGTGAACAATACTCTGACGTGCTGGGCTCGATGACGCCGGTGGCCAACATCTCTATTTGTTCGTAGAGTATCTTTTTCTTTGCAGGAGACATCGGGTACGGGCGTTGATTTATGACTGTTGGTGTTTTTAATGTGAGTGAATGTTTGGTGGTTACTGTCGTTGCTTGTGAAAGGTTTTCGGAGAACAGATCGGCGTATTCTTGTAGTACAGGTCGTAACTGGTCATCCACATCTGTGGGTATTCGCAGGCTCTCCGGGAGGCTCGTGTTTGTATTTGTCCGGGCCACTGACTGGTCCCAGAAGATGGTTATCCTACCCTCCCTGCCTACATACACACATCTGCGGCTGTAGTCTATTGTTACTTCCTGGTTAAAGAGAAAAGGGGCTCCGAGGATGACCTCCTCGTTCAAGTCGTCAATGGTTTGGAAAAGTGTGTTAAATTTGGTGTCCTTGAGTGTACATTTCGTGGACACTTCGCCTCGTGACTGTACTGAGTTTCTTCCACATGCCATGGAAAATGTGCAATTTATGTTTTGTATTTCGGACTTGGGTACAAGGCTGGTCCTAACGACGTTTTGTGCTGCTCCACTATCTATCAACGCCGTGAATTCCTTGTTTCACATTGTAATCTTGATTCTGGGTAGTGAATTTATTTTTCGTGTGGTATTGATTTGTGCTGGGGGGATGTCTTCCTCGGTCTGTGTACAAGCGTCCTTGCAAGGCTCACCCTCCCTGAATAAAGTAGTTAAGTTGAGGTGGGCGTCGTCGTCGACGAGTCCTCTCTTTGAGGTGTTTGTTCGAGTTCGTCCTGGTTGGAGATTTGGTTGATTGGTCGTGTTCGTGGTGGCATCGATGTTGTCGTCGCCGGGCCCTGTCCCTGCTGGCGAGCTCCGGCTCGTTGCCCGTTTCCCTGATTCTGTTTATAGGGATTATTTGGACAATCGGCGTGGAAATGCCACTGTTCGCCTGTGCAGTACTTACACGGTGATGGCGGCATTCGGTTATTTAAGTTTGTGTTGATATTGGTTTGGTTAGGCAGTGTCCTCTCCCTCGACATATGCGGCTGTTGTCGTGCCAAATTTGCCTGGTTGTTTTGAGGACGTGGTTTAGTTCTCGGGGCGTTCTGTGTGCCCGCTTGAGGTTGCGTTCCTCGAACGGCGTCTGTTTGTGGTTGTGGTGGACGATATGTTGATCTGCTGTTATTGTTTCTGCTTGCCTCGTCTAAATCAGCCTCTATCTGACTGGCCACCATGACAAGCTCCTCCGGCTCCATGATAATTTGTCCCCGAAGTCTGGAACGTATTTCAGGGCGAAGTTGATCAATAATAATGCCTGTCTTTATTTCATTTGCCTTAAATAGGTCCAGGCGATTGAATAGGGATAATTTGCGAGTTATGAAAACAGCTGTGCCCTCGTTTGGGCCTTGCTTCTCGCCATAAAGTCGTGCCATTGCTGTGGTTATGTTCGAGGCACTGTTATATTTCGAACGTAGGCGTTCACAGAACGTGCCATAGTCCCTGATCAAATATTTGTAAGGCTCGTACCACTTCTTGGCTTCGCCTCGGAGTTGATCGGTGATGAGCATGAGTTTGCCATCTCCGTCTATTATTCTATGTCGTAAAAAGTGCTCTTCCATTCGTGAGATGAAGGCGTTGACACTCTCGTGTTCTGCCCCCGAAAATTGATATGTTGGTGAAAGTTTGGGATTTGTCGAGTAAGAGGGTCCTTGCTCTGAGGTAGCTCCCCTAAGTGCTTGAGTGAAAGTTTCCGCCATTTGTCGGAACATATCTTGCATTTGGTTTTGATTTATAGGTTGTGCGCTCTCTTGCGCGAAAGTATCGGTCGCCGTGGTCGACGGTTCATCCTCCCTTCTGCGCTGTGACGCCATCGCTGTCGCTCCCCTAGACGGGTTCGTGTCCACACCCGTGGACTCTAGGCCTACTCTGATGTGGCTTCGTGTATGGACTGGTGTGTCATCCAACACAACGTATTCTATTCTTCGTTCCATGGCTTTGATTTTCTTTTTCTGGGGAAAATCACGTGTCAGTCCTGAGATTTGTGCTATGCGAAAAAGTCTCGCTCTCAGGGAGTGCGTTTTCCCCTGAAGTTCTCTGATGTAGTCGGGAGTGCAATGACTAGTTTGTTTGAATTGTGTATGTTACTTGAGTGTTTGGCTTCTTTTTTCTTGCTGTGCTACCGTTTTCGGTAGCGACTTGAGTGTTTGGCTTATTTTTCTTTCTTCCGAGTCTCTTTTCCTTTCTTCTGCCTCTTTAAAGCCCCACGTTGGGCGCCATGTCAAAGTCTATGCGCTCCGGGTAAATCTTTTTTTATTGCGAAAAAACTCTTTTTGAGGCTGGGCTTCGAATTTTTGTGATTGATAATTTTGGTTTAGTGAGTTGGGCGCCAGAAACGCCGCCTCAGAGCCTTTTTGCAATATTTTGGTTTTTTTCCCAGAGCCCAAAGTCGCTTAACTTTCGGGGATCGGCTATTTCTCAGGGTCGATTTTTTGTGTTTGTATTCTGAGCTTCGCTCGAGAATTAGACTCTTGTAGTTTGCGATGGCGTTTACCTATGTGTGGCTCTAACCGCTTATGGCTAGGCCCCTGGTGCTAATCCCACGACGAAGGTAGGTCCCTCGGTGGAAGTTCGGGGTAAGTTTATAGTTGAAGAACGTTGAGTTCTTGAGAATGCACTTAATGTTTTTTATATGTGGGTCCGAGTGGCTAAAGGACGGGAAAAGGTAATAAAACACACCTTATTTATTACCTCCCAAGCTGGAGGGAAAGTGTATCGAATTCTTTTCGTTTTATATTGTCTGTAAGAGATATGGGGTGAGCCACTCGGGGTTAACCACGTTACAGAGGTTACAAAATGCACAATGTTTAAAAAGTCAATAAGGCAGTTTGTTAAGAACAAAAAGTTTATGTGTAAAAGTTCACTTGGAAACAAATTAAACTTAAGTTTAAACATTTGTCAAAGTGTAAAAACTTGGAAAATATTTACTGTGTAAAATATGTGGAAATGGCGAAGTTAAAAAATTTGAACAAGTTAAATTACTTAACTGACAAATTTTCAAACACAAATTACTGTTACTGAAAAAGTTACTTTACTGAAAGTTTATGAAAATGTCTATCACTGAAAAGTTAAATTAAACAATGCCTTTGAATAATTAACAATATATATTAAAGGTGATTAAAAATGTTTATAAAAATTAACAAGGTTTGTTAAAAAATGTTCTGCCTGCCTAGGTATCTGGTTCCCCAGCTGAAATAAAGTTTATACAAATGTTTGAGCACTGAAATTATTTTTTTTAGCAAAAAATAATCAGCAAGTCCTTGAAATGTCTCTGGAATATCTGATGCTATTTCCCTGTCAATGAATGTTCTCTTACCCCTCCAGCGTCGGAAGGTCTTGTAGGAACTTGTGTATTAGCGAAAGTTATGAATATTAATTTTTATTCCCGTCGCGGTCGAATTTCTTTCAACTTAGACGACGAAAACACTGGTAACTTTGAAACTTGGAAACGTATTTCGAATTTTACGTCGTTTCGCGGTTGACCGATTGTGGATTGAATTCTCGCACTTGTGAAATCTTCGATTGTTGTGGTTGGTCCGCTGTGTGGGACGAGCTTGGTTTGCCAAAGAATTGAAAAATTCTGATTGGCTTGAATTTTGGTAGTATAAAGGCTTGGACCTGAATACCAGACTACTTGGTATAAATGAAAAATTGGTGTCTCCGGACTATATGAAATGGGCTCGCCTCTGATTGGCTAGAGGTCTGAGAAGAGGCGTAGCCGCCCTTTCACTTTACTATAAATACAAATCCAAAAACTACAAACGCTTCTTGTCAATTGTGCATCGAAATCGAGAGGGTCACGTTTGACTTTCTCCGTTTTAACATTTTACTTCTTGTCTGTTTTGCATCTGAAACTAGAGGGTCACGTTTGACTCTCTTGTAACTTTTCTGCTTTTTATTATTAATATTAATTTGCGTCTCGGCGTATGAAAACGTCTAAGACTGCTGCAAGATCAACCAGTGACATAAATTCTCAAGCCTTTCTTTTAATAATACTCTCTCTATACTACGATTACTGCAAGCTGGCTGGCAGCCGGCTCTCTGTTGTTACTTATATCAACATTGTGTATCAATTTTGGTGTGTGCAATATACTGTTCAAAGTGAACGTGGTGTTTCCTTCAGCTTCTGTGCCGCTCGCTTCCCTAGTGCAGCCGCGCCCAGCAACTCGAGGCCGACGCCGGACCCAGGACAACCAGGTGAGCGCACGTTTACAGTGTGTATTGCTTTGTAATAGTAAAGACTTTGCCAAAGACATTGAGCTCCGCCGCATCACGACGGACGCTGAGCACTTTTTAGTGGGCTTTCTAAAACACAAGACAAGTCGAGTCGCTGCGCGACTTGCAAACTCAGTTTCTAGCTTACGTTATAACTGCTCTATCTATACCAAAGACATTAAGCTCCGCCGCTCACGACGAACGCTGCTCATCCTTTTTAGTGTACTTTCCAAGACTCGAGTCAAGTCGGGTCGCTGCGCGACTTGCTTGCTCTGTCACAGCCTAACTTGATTTTCAGTGCTCGTCATAACTTTCACAGATCGAGCCAAAGACATTAAGCTCCGCCGCTCCGCGACGGAAGCAGAGACATTTTCAGTGCACTTTCTAATTTCCACGCCAAGTCGGGTCGCCGTGCGACTTGCTTGGATCTAGCCAGCATAACTTAAATATACTACAAGCTCATACCACGCCACACAGGCTCGACGCTTTCCAGCGACTTAGTCAAATTTTAGTGAAACTTAATATTTTATCTAAGTATAGCCAGAGACTATCACTCAAAAAACTTAAGTGAACCAGATCAGACTATAGTGTATAGCTTTATTCAAGTGTGCACGCACCACCATAGCATATTTTACCCTTTCCACATAGTGCAACTTATAGACACTTTATTAATATTAAGTTTAATATTAAGTTTATGCCAGGAACGGATCCTCACATAAGTCTCCAGGGTATTAGCGCCCTGTATAGGACCTACAAACGATCTCTTACTAACAGCCAAGGTATTAGCGCCTTGGCACCGATTTTTACTAACCTTCCTCTCACCTCGGGGAGTATTAGCGCTCTCCTGAGCTTCTCCAAGTCTTGCCACTTAGACACTTGTAAGAAAGAAGAGTAGAAAGAAGTAATGGAGCACCCGAGGCCTATCTCAACTTCTGGAGCTGGTAGCCTCACAACCACAATCACTGCTCCTCCCACCACTAGCACTGTACTCTTACACGACGTACAGTATAGCCACCAAGGCTCTGACGACGAGTTCCCACCATTGTATGGATTTACCCTCAATGGAACTCCAGAACACGCCATCTCGGGCCCAAGCACTGTGCTCCGCGAGCGCCCCGACCACAACCTGCCTGAGGTGGTCGATTTGCATCATAGGCTGCAAAGTCTTAACGAAACTACGGTCCAGAACAACGGCTCCCTGGAGGAATCCACTCTTAGGCGTTCCCCAGAGCACCACCGACACCGTAGCCATGACTACGGTGTCGGTGGTGCAGGTCCACCTACCTTCGTCGTGGGATTAGCACCAGGGGCCTAGCCATAAGCGGTTAGAGCCACACATAGGTAAACGCCATCGCAAACTACAAGAGTCTAATTCTCGAGCGAAGCTCAGAATACAAACACAAAAATCGACCCTGAGAAATAGCCGATCCCCGAAAGTTAAGCGACTTTGGGCTCTGGGAAAAAAACCAAAATATTGCAAAAAGGCTCTGAGGCGGCGTTTCTGGCGCCCAACTCACTAAACCAAAATTATCAATCACAAAAATTCGAAGCCCAGCCTCAAAAAGAGTTTTTTCGCAATAAAAAAAGATTTACCCGGAGCGCATAGACTTTGACATGGCGCCCAACGTGGGGCTTTAAAGAGGCAGAAGAAAGGAAAAGAGACTCGGAAGAAAGAAAAATAAGCCAAACACTCAAGTCGCTACCGAAAACGGTAGCACAGCAAGAAAAAGAAGCCAAACACTCAAGTAACATACACAATTCAAACAAACTAGTCATTGCACTCCCGACTACATCAGAGAACTTCAGGGGAAAACGCACTCCCTGAGAGCGAGACTTTTTCGCATAGCACAAATCTCAGGACTGACACGTGATTTTCCCCAGAAAAAAGAAAATCAAAGCCATGGAACGAAGAATAGAATACGTTGTGTTGGATGACACACCAGTCCATACACGAAGCCACATCAGAGTAGGCCTAGAGTCCACGGGTGTGGACACGAACCCGTCTAGGGGAGCGACAGCGATGGCGTCACAGCGCAGAAGGGAGGATGAACCGTCGACCACGGCGACCGATACTTTCGCGCAAGAGAGCGCACAACCTATAAATCAAAACCAAATGCAAGATATGTTCCGACAAATGGCGGAAACTTTCACTCAAGCACTTAGGGGAGCTACCTCAGAGCAAGGACCCTCTTACTCGACAAATCCCAAACTTTCACCAACATATCAATTTTCGGGGGCAGAACACGAGAGTGTCAACGCCTTCATCTCACGAATGGAAGAGCACTTTTTACGACATAGAATAATAGACGGAGATGGCAAACTCATGCTCATCACCGATCAACTCCGAGGCGAAGCCAAGAAGTGGTACGAGCCTTACAAATATTTGATCAGGGACTATGGCACGTTCTGTGAACGCCTACGTTCGAAATATAACAGTGCCTCGAACATAACCACAGCAATGGCACGACTTTATGGCGAGAAGCAAGGCCCAAACGAGGGCACAGCTGTTTTCATAACTCGCAAATTATCCCTATTCAATCGCCTGGACCTATTTAAGGCAAATGAAATAAAGACAGGCATTATTATTGATCAACTTCGCCCTGAAATACGTTCCAGACTTCGGGGACAAATTATCATGGAGCCGGAGGAGCTTGTCATGGTGGCCAGTCAGATAGAGGCTGATTTAGACGAGGCAAGCAGAAACAATAACAGCAGATCAACATATCGTCCACCACAACCACAAACAGACGCCGTTCGAGGAACGCAACCTCAAGCGGGCACACAGAACGCCCCGAGAACTAAACCACGTCCTCAAAACAACCAGGCAAATTTGGCACGACAACAGCCGCATATGTCGAGGGAGAGGACACTGCCTAACCAAACCAATATCAACACAAACTTAAATAACCGAATGCCGCCATCACCGTGTAAGTACTGCACAGGCGAACAGTGGCATTTCCACGCCGATTGTCCAAATAATCCCTATAAACAGAATCAGGGAAACGGGCAACGAGCCGGAGCTCGCCAGCAGGGACAGGGCCCGGCGACGACAACATCGATGCCACCACGAACACGACCAATCAACCAAATCTCCAACCAGGACGAACTCGAACAAACACCTCAAAGAGAGGACTCGTCGACGACGACGCCCACCTCAACTTAACTACTTTATTCAGGGAGGGTGAGCCTTGCAAGGACGCTTGTACACAGACCGAGGAAGACATCCCCCCAGCACAAATCAATACCACACGAAAAATAAATTCACTACCCAGAATCAAGATTACAATGTGGAACAAGGAATTCACGGCGTTGATAGATAGTGGAGCAGCACAAAACGTCGTTAGGACCAGCCTTGTACCCAAGTCCGAAATACAAAACATAAATTGCACATTTTCCATGGCATGTGGAAGAAACTCAGTACAGTCACGAGGCGAAGTGTCCACGAAATGTACACTCAAGGACACCAAATTTAACACACTTTTCCAAACCATCGACGACTTGAACGAGGAGGTCATCCTCGGAGCCCTTTTTCTCTTTAACCAGGAAGTAACAATAGACTACAGCCGCAGATGTGTGTATGTAGGCAGGGAGGGTAGGATAACCATCTTCTGGGACCAGTCAGTGGCCCGGACAAATACAAACACGAGCCTCCCGGAGAGCCTGCGAATACCCACAGATGTGGATGACCAGTTACGACCTGTACTACAAGAATACGCCGATCTGTTCTCCGAAAACCTTTCACAAGCAACGACAGTAACCACCAAACATTCACTCACATTAAAAACACCAACAGTCATAAATCAACGCCCGTACCCGATGTCTCCTGCAAAGAAAAAGATACTCTACGAACAAATAGAGGAGATGTTGGCCACCGGCGTCATCGAGCCCAACACGTCAGAGTATTGTTCACCACCTCTACTGGTCGAACGAGAATGAAAGTCCCCTAGATTTTGCGTGGACTATCGCCAATTAAATGACATTACCCAGGACGAGGCGAGTGTGTTGCCCAAGATCCAGGAGACCCTAAAAGACTTCGGCGATGCTAAATATTTCACAATGCTTGATCTAAAAGCGGGCTATTGGCAGATTCCGATGGATCCCAGCTCCAAGCACTTAACAGCTTTTACAACCCCAAATAGAGCCAGTTACCAGTTCAACGTAATGCCGTTTGGACTTAAAACCGCACCGACAACTTTTCAAAAGTTGATGACCATAGATGTACTAACAGGGTACTTGCATCACTTCGTGCAAGTATATCTTGATGATATAATAATATATAAGCAGCACCCTCGACGAACATAAGAAACACTTACAACTAGTATTTGAGCGCTTACGCTTACATAATCTGAAGATATCCCCGGAGAAATGCACACTGGCCGCTACCGAACTCGACTACCTAGGATACCATATTCAAGGCACCATCACCATACCTCAAACTAAGCACCTGGAGGCAATCAGGAACTTCACGCCACCGAGCACAAAAAGCAGCTACAAAGCTTCCTTGGAATTTTCAATTGGGTGCGCGAATACGTGCCCAACGCCGCACAAATCACTGCTCCGCTAACGAAGCTGCTGTGCAAAGATGTAAAATTTCGGTGGTCTCCAGGGTGTCAAAGATCCTTCGACACATTAAAATATCTCATGTCACAACCATTACAACTCCATAGGCCAGATTTTAACAAACAGTTTATCTTACAAACCGACGCCTCTTTACACGGCATATCCGGTGTACTTTACCAGGAGGGCGACGCCAGAGAGAAGCAAATAATATCATATGCAAGCAACACACTCACAGGGCCTGAAAAGAAATATCACATTAACGAGCTGGAATGTCTTTCAGTCGTTACTTATATCAAGAAATACAAAATATATTTAGAAGATCGACCATTCAAACTAATCACAGACAACAGATCATTAGTATGGCTAAACAAAAACAAAGATGTTAAGACGAAGCTAACCCGGTGGTCACTTCTCCTACAAGAGTATCACCATCCACCATTGCCCAGGCAAAGAGAATTCTTTCGCCGAAACCCAGATGAAAATGCTGACCGACCAGACCTACAGGAGGAGCGCATGTTCGCGCCCCAACCCCCCTCAAGATGTGGCTCAAGGCTTGAACGCCGTCACTCATTCTGCTCTGCTCGAAGAAGTTAAGGAGGCACAGCACAGGTCGAGGAAGATGCGGCAGAATATACAAAGGTGGCTCAATATCCAACAAACAGGCCCAAACACTGAGGATGACCAACTCTTTTTAAACAACCGTATAGTCGAAGACAACCAGCTTTATAGAACAGGACGGGAGCACAACACTCTGTGTGTTCCACAGTTTAAACAGATCGAAGTAATAAACCATTTTCACTCAATCGAAGGAGCCGCCCATCCAGGCAGGGATGAAACACTCCGTCAAATTCAGCACCGATACCACTGGCCAAACATGTCCAGAAAAATTGCAAAACACATCAAGAACTGTCTTAATTGCAAATCTGTGAAAGGCAGGCAAATTCAAACGAACGCTCCGCTTAAGGCTCATCCACCCACACACAAGTTCGAGACCTGGAGCATCGATATCCTAGGGCCCTACACAAACGCCCGAAAAACCAACAATAAATACATAATAATGGCAACTGACATTTTTACAAAATGGACAGAGGCAAAGGCATATACGGAAGTCACAGGCAGGACCGTGGTTCAGTTCCTGGAACAGGAAGTCGTCCCCAGGTTCGGCCTGCCAAGGCACATAATCTCAGACAACGGCGGGCAATTCAAAGCCGCAGCCTACACAACCTGGTGCACCCGCAACAGAGTCACCATCGACTACACCGCAGCCTACCACCAAAGGGCTAATCCAGTAGAAAGGAGAGTCCAAGAATTTAAAAAGGTCATGCGCACATTAATGTTCAGAAAGAACCAAAATACTTGGGATGAACACATTCACAAAACTCTGTTTGTCCTCAGAACTCGCAAGAACACTTCCACCAATCAGACACCTAGTTACCTCGTAATGGGCTACTAGCTAGCACATCCAGGTGAGTGGACAATTCCACAGTATAAAAAGGAGCGCGAGATCCACCAGAGGCAAGATCCCCAAGTCGCACAGAACCGAGCCAGAGCACACATGGAGAATTACCAACAGAAATATGCACCGCGCGACGCTGTACCCAAAACAACGTTCCAAGAGGGGAACCTGGTCATGGTAAGGGTACTCAGACCGCTGCGAGATCGCTTTCTACCGGTGTGGACGGGCCCGCACCATATAATTCGCAAAGTCTCTGACGAAATCTACGAAGTGTTCAGGAACAACCATCCAGTCGAAATTCACGTGGATAACATACGTCCAGCACCGCCTATAGCCGCCGAACCTGTGGAAGATGAGCCTTCCGACTCAGACTTCAGCCCTCCAGGCACCAGTGACTCTTCATCATCCGAGGACTCGGACAACTCTGAAGACGACGTATCAAAACCACCGGCCGAGAATCAGGGCGATTCTTTTCCACCAGGACAGCCTTCGACATCAAAAGCTTCCTATCCCCAAACTTCTCCTAAAATTTTTCATAAATCTCACACAGATTTACAAACAACTCCAACTTTCGAAGCCGCTTCTGTACCAAGCCAAGGTACCACTACCGCAACCGACTCCTTGCCCATCCCTGGCACATCCGCCACACACCCACTCACTAGCGAGGACGAGGGGCCCACTACAGAACGGTCCACCGGCACAAGCACTCGTGCTACTTCATCACCAACGCCAAGTCAGAGCGAGGGCGCTCTACCAGGCACAATCACACATCAAGCAACAAGCTCACAACTTCGCAGTAACTCGTCGCCAATCGCGAGTTCACTGGTATCGCTACCCAGGTACAAACCAATCTCCTCACCAACACCAAGTCAGAGCAAGGGTGCTCTAACCAAATCACGCAAAAAACTTCGCAGCCACTCGTTGCCAATTGCGAGTCCGCTGGTACCGTCACCCAGATACACCTCCCAAACACGACAGACAGTGGGAGCGCCGTCGGAGAAGCCTGAGGCGTCATCCGCTGTCGTTACAACCAGAAATCGACCCCTAGGCCGAAAAAGACGATCCAGAATGGTCATCATCGAACAGCCCCAACCAGAAGACGACACCGCGGTGGCAACAAAGTCACAATAATATTGTAAAACCGACCCATCGTCCACAGTGAGGACGTTAAACCATAACCGTGTGTAAATAAAATACCTTATAATATTTAAGTAAAGATACGCTAAGTATCTCATTTAGTCTTAGTCATAAAATATTTAAGTTTTATTAATCATTGTCATATACTTAAGATAGGGACTTTAGTTTTGCAAAAATCATTTTTTTAATTTTCAAGTTTTATGGGCTACTCCCAAAATCACTTTTAATTTGATATTTATTGTCTACTGAAAATCAGTCTATTTTCAGCTAAACCTGAAAATTTTCTGAAATTTATTTTTTGAAATTTGAAAAAATAATTTTTCTATGGAGTTTGCCAGTGTTTTCGTTGCTATAAGTGTATATTATGCAAAAATGAATTCTTTTCTCAAAAAATTTTAATTTCTTACGTGGTCGGCTGCTAATGCTCGTGTCCTACAACACAACCCCGTCCTGGCAACAACTCAAACTGCTTATATCAGATGACAACGTCTGTCTAAAATTAATTTGCATTAGGTACAACGTCTGTACGTTGTTTCTGATCACGTCTGTCCACGTTAGTGACGTCACATTCGTTGTTGTTTTCCTCGTTGGAATCGTCCGTATCTATTTCCGTACTGTCTTCGTATGTAGCGGAAAAGGGTTTCAACTTGTCTGACGAGCAAACCCCCGTATACGCTTTACGCGCTCGTCGGGTACCTGACAGGTCTTCAATTACGTAACAATCATGATCTAGTATTTTCGTAATGGTGTATGGACCACTATATTTAGGCAATAGTTTTTTACTTTGGCCCTCGTTGGTAGCTACTTTGTTACGTAAAACTACTTGTTGCCCTATCTGATATTTGTAACTCTCCTTGCGTGTGGAGTCATAATATTTCTTTTGTTTAGCTTGAACGTTTTCAATTTTGATACACGTTGCGTTACGTGTCGCTGTAATATTTTCATCATGACTGTCGTCCGTTACAGCCGTACTTAAATATGAGTCATGTACACTCCTTGGTCTGTAGCCCAGCATTAATTCGTAAGGACTTTTTCCGGTGGTTTTATTTGTCACTGAATTTATGGCAAATTGTATTTGACTGACAGATTGGTCCCATCGTGTCTCATCTTCGACGGTGGTACACAATGACGTTAGAATTGTTCTGTTACACCGTTCAACTTGCCCATTGGCTCTGGGGGTCGCCGTTGCGTTAAAAATTACCTTTATTACCCAACTTTTGGGTGAATTCAGCGAATCTTTTGCTTGTGTAGCAACTTCCTCGATCACATATTATTCGTTTTGGTACACCGAACGTTTCGATAATACCCTCACAAAATGTTATGACAGGACCAACTTGTGAACTTCGCACGGCTTTCATAAAGACGAATTTCGTAAATGCGTCTACAGCAACAATTAGGTACGTGTTACCATTAGTGCTTTTAACGAAAGGAACAACGTGGTCTATATGTAGGGTATCCATTGGAGTTGGCACTTTGCCAATTGGGTGCAATAAACCCTCCTTTTTCCCACTTGGCTCCTTATTATACAAACAGTTTAAGGAATGAGATATGTAATTTTTTTACATATTTCCGCATGTTTGGGAACCAATAATTTTGACTTATGTACTTGATTGTTTTTTCGGATGCAAAGTGTCCTGCACCGTCGTGATGGTACATTGTGACACAGCTTCGTCCTGCTTTTGGAACAAGCCACTTAGGGTCGCTTGTTGTATTCTTGTAGATGCGATTATCTTTCAAGACATAGTGTTTGTGAATTTGTATTTCCTCTGAGTCTGTTGGTTTTTTTGATAAAACACCATGTAAATATTTACATCTTTCATCCTGCAACTGTGCCGCCAAGACCCAGTCATCTTCAGAGATATTAACGTTTAATATCTCAACTTCAGTATAGCCATCGTATGGCTCTACTGGGTTGCGACTAAGTGCATCTACATGCGCCATTTTGGTTCCTGGTCTATATTCGACAGTGAAATCGAATTCCTGTATGGACAACGACCACCGCCCAATTCTAGGTATCAAATCTCGCTTGGACATTGCGGATCTTAAAGCACTGCAGTCTGTAACAACTTTAAAGCGTATGCTTAGTGGGAATATTCTGAATCGCTGCAATGTATTCACTACGGCCATTGCTTCGAGTTCATACGAATGATACCTTTGTTCCTCCTTATTAGTTTGTCTACTAAAGTAAAATACAGGCTTCAGTTTTTGATCTTTTTGCCGTTGTATGAGTAAACCTCCCACTCCCCATTTTGAAGGGTCAGTGTGTACTTCAGTTTCGAGGCTGCTGTCGTATATGGCTAATATGGGCCTGATTGTCAATATTTCTTTCAAATGACAGAACGCGGTATCTTGCTCTGTGGTCCAGTCAAACTTAACATCCTTTTTGACCAACTTCGTGAGTGGCTGTGCAATATGCGCAAAATTCTTCACAAACTTGCGGAAGTAACTGGAGAGACCTAATTAATAATTGCCTAACCTCATGAACGTTTCGTGAGGTTGGAAATTTTTTTACGGCCTCAATTTTTGCTACTCCCGGTCGTATGCCTTCTAAACTAATCTCATGTCCCAAATACTCGATTTTTGTTTGAAAGAACTGGCACTTTTTCAGATTTAATGTTAACCCAGCATTTTGCAAGGTATTTAGGACCTGCTCAAGAGTTGCGAGTCCTGCTTCAAAGGTGGGTGATGGTATCAATATATCATCCATATAAGCTAGAGCAGTCGTAAATCGCATTGTGCCCAATACTTGGTTTATTGGTCGTTGAAATACTGCTGGCGCGTTCACCAGACCAAATGGCATCTTGAGATACTCGTACTGACCATCTGGTGTTACAAATGCTGTCACGTGTCTGGAGTCATCTGCCATTTTGATTTGATGATACCCACTGGCCATGTCCAAACTAGTGAAGTACTTAGAACCGGTAAGAGCCAGTAGATTATCAGCCACCCGAGGAAGAGGGTAACAATCCTTTATAGTTTTTGCGTTCAATGCCCTATAGTCTACACATATTCTGATTTCCCCATTTTTCTTTTTGACAAGGACTATTGGGCTAGCAAATGGTGAATTCGATTCTTTTATAATGTTTGCTGAAAGCAATTCGTTAACCATGTTGCGGACTTTATCTTTCGTTTAGTGACAGACGATATGGCCTGTACGTTACAGGTACATCGTCCTTTAAACGAATGGACATCTGAACTCCCCAGGCTTCTCCTAGTTCGTATATGTTCTGTGCGAAAGCGTCTCGATAGTTATTAAGCATGTGTAATATTTTAAGCTTGTTGTCATTTGTCAAATCGTTATTTAAATTAGGTAATATGTCAGTTAATGTAAATTTTGGCAAGTTGACCGTGTCAACCTTACGAATGTTTACCTTAGGATCTGCATCATTACTTGTATTCATCGAGCAAGGTACCCCTCGTGCAATCACTTGTCGCGTCATGAAATTTAGGGTATGGTCAGAAACGTTAAAAATTGGGACGTATGCTTCACCTGCCGATACCACACAACGAGGTAGAACATATTCCTTACAAGGCTCCATCGTTTTCCTCTATTTGATAAATAAATCCCCTTTGTATTTGGAATCATGGACGCATCGTACCACTCCGATGTGATTTGGAGCAACGGAAACGTTTTCCTTTGCCACTAACTTGACCTTTTCTGGGGTTGGTAGTTGGTCAATTTCTGGAAGCTGTGCGAGACTTGAGTCAAACAATCTTAACCGGCCATTCTTCACAACAAGGACTACGTTAGCCCTATTTATAAATGGTTAATCAATCAAACAAGTTTGTGTCTTTTTACAAGTTCTTTTAATACACTGGGAAAATCAACATGGTCTGGAAAAGCATGTAAAAGCATATTTTTCCATTCAGTCCAAGTATATTTGTAAGTGTCTAAATTTTCATACCATGTTTTATCTAAACCAACCAGTCTCACTTGCATGTGGTATATTGTAGTCTTTTCATCCTAGCAATTTATTTCCGCAAGCTGATAGATTTTGTTAAGCCACTTATTAATAGAGGTATTCGGCTTACCTGGAGAAAACTCTGGAATGCAATCCGATCGAATAGAGATACGTGTAACATTTTCTCTTCCTTCTTGATCACCCTGTAGTTTTCTAACAAGTTCCTCTAATTGCCTAATTCTTTAATTTTCATTGTTACGTGTCATAGAGCTCGCACGTTGCGATTCATTTTCCAAGACAACACTATTATTCGAGGCATCTCCTGACCGAGAACAACGTTTGCCCCTCGACCTAGGAATGCTTCTAACTTTCTTTCGTTTGGAGCGCTTAAAACACTCTGTGTCTTTTTCACTGGTTGAGGATGAACTATCTGACGATGTGCTACTAGAGGAACTACGCGAACGACGTTTTCGATTACCCATTTTAATTTGTTTCCACAAAGTTCACTTCTTTCACAATAATAATTAATAATCACTTAACTGTCACTCCGGATGAGAGTTTTATTATCCCACCGCTGCAAGCTGTAAGACTTTGTTTATACAATTTATTTAGAAAAATAATAATTATGAACAATTGCATTTGTGTACATAAAAAATAAGAATCATCAGATTGACCGTCTGTTTCATATGCCTACGTGTTTTAAAACTAACTAACTGCTAAACCTTTGTCAGCTTCCTCTATCTGAATTGCGTCGCTGGCGCCGTCTCAAGTAACCATATTATATTAGTCATAACAATAAACATTTCTTTCACATATTTTAGCGATATATCCTGGCCGTCTAGGAACCCTGACGGGATGCCGCAGATTTCTTTATGGAGCTACCTGAAGGAAATAGTGTTTTCCCAACGTTTTGACATCATTGAGGGCTTGAAAAACTGGATTCGTGCTGAAATTGAAGCCTATTATCAGAATGTTTTATGTAAACAAAATAATTATTAACCTTTTTTGAATTTTCTCTTTAACCTAATGAATTATAATATAAAGTTGTAAGTAAGTAAGTAATTTATTAAATAGGCAAGCCTAATATAAAATAAAAATACAAATACAGCGTATAATAATATAAACCAAAAACACTTAATTGTGTTTATCAAAATTTTAACAATATTAAAAGTGAGACTTAGATAAACATAAAAATAAACATAAACATAAAAAAATACTGTACTTTAAACAATTAAATTGGGTAGGTTGTACAATTCAAATATTGAATATGGCGATGAACAATAAATAACTGAAATTCGTACTTAGAAATCAAATATTCAGATAATTACAACAATATATTGATGACATTTGAGTTAGGTTCATCGAAAAGACTTCAGTAGTATTTTAAATGATCAATTAGTTTTCGTTTGAAGACATTGACTATTACAGAATTCTTTATACTATTAGGTAACAAGTTATATTCATTTACACCTTTGTAAAATAAAGTTTTTTGTGCTTTACTTGATTTTACTTTTTTTAAGAATAATGGACTTCTACCTCTGGTTTCATAATCATGCACTTCATTGGTATATGTAATAAACTGGTGAAAATAAGGTGGCAACTGATTATTTATAATTTTGTATATAAAGATCAAAATATTTTAAACGAGTATTTACTGACAGCCATTGTAGTGTTTCTAACATTAAGTTTATTAGAGTATATTTGTTACATCTCAGAATAATGCGCATTCCTCTGTTTTGTAGTTTTTGTAATTGTTGTATTGAATTATTATCAAATAAGTATAAGATACTAGAACAATAATCAAAATGAGGTTGAATAATAGATTTATAAACTGTACTGTTTGTCATTAAAGACAAGTTTTTCGATGCACTTGAAAAAAAAAAGAGTTTTTGTGATATTTTATTTTTTATGTATTTGAAATGTTCTTTAAAGTTCAAATGGTTATCAAGAAAAAATCCCAAATATTTAACTTTTCTGAAAATTTCTATACTTAAATGTTGAAATTTGAGGTTGATATTATTTAAATTAATATTATTATATTTATAAGTTGTTGTTATAATCATAGCTTTAGTTTTATCAATATTTAGTTTTAGTTTGTTAGTGTTTAGGTATTCTTCAATCTTAATAAGTTCATGGTTCATTTTTTCCACGGTCGCATCTAAATTTGCATCTACAACGACTATCAGTGTATCGTCAGCAAATAAGTTTACAAAATCACATAATGTACATTTAAGAAAATCATTTAAATAAACGATAAAAAGAATTGGACCTAGTATACTGCCTTGGGGTACTCCAAATTTATTTTCTAAAGGAGGCGAAAAAATATTAATTTTTGTAATTTGAAAGCGGTTTGTTAAATAATTTTCAAACCAGCGAAGTACAATTCCATTAATACCATAATATTTTAGTTTTTCTAATAACAGATGTCTGTCAATTGTCTCAAACGCTCTCTTAAAATCAAGAAATATTGCTACAATATATTTATTATCATCGACATTGCGAATCCACTCTGAAATGGTTAATTGTAAAGCCGTTTCGCAAGAATGTTCTTTTCTAAATCCTGATTGGTTTAGAATAAATAAATTATTGCTATTAAAATAATTAAGTAGTTGTTCATATACTACTAGTTCTAAGATCTTTTCTATTGGTGGAAGTGTATTGATAGGTCTAAAATTAAAAGAATCATTACTGTTTTTAATTTTTTCTATAGGAATAACTGTACTTATTTTCTGGAACTATACCGGATTGCAACGATGCATTTACAAATTGTAGTAAAGCTGGTCCTATTATATTAAAAGATTTTTTAATCATACCCCCACTTAAAACTTCATGATAATTCATTTTGTTGGCAAGTTTTTTAACTATTTCACCTAAGGCATTAAGATTTATTAATTTAAATTCTGTAAATGCAGGGAGTAGGAAATTATCATCAGCAGTCAGTCCATTCATTTACATTCGGTATAGCTTGAGAAATATCTCTGATACTCGATACAAAATAATTGTTAAAATTGTCTGTTATTTGTTTTTCTCCTTTAACTTCAACTAAAGAATTGTTTTCATCCCTAAACAAAATTGTGTTATTTAAGAATGATTTATTTTCGGTTTTTACTAATTGTTTTAAAGTTTTCCACATCTTTTTCGCATCAGTCTTATTAAGATCTATTTTATATTCATAATATAAAGTTTTCTTAATGTCCAGCAATTATACCATCTGATTTCTAAATATTTTGTATTGGTTCCAGTAAGTATCTTTTTCTGTTTTATTCTCACATCGTTTAAAAAATTTGTATGTTTCATCTCTTTGCTTAGCCAAACTTTTAACTTCCGTGTCATACCAGGGTAATTGATTTGATCGACATATTTTATTTTCTATCGGACAAACAATATTTATTACTTGTGTAGTCTTATTTTTTAAAAAATTGAGAATTTCTTCGGGATCATTATTACTTGGTATATTCCAATTAATATTTTGCAAATCTTCAATAATTTTTGTAATATTGGATGAATTGAAATTTCTAAACGTAACAGAATTATTGGTATTCATATTTGTTGTATTTGTCATACATACTGAAATTACTGAGTGGTCGAAAATTTTGGGAATATCAGCAAATTACTATTTGTAACTACATAGTCTATTAAAGTACTACTGGTGTTGGTACATCTTGTACAATCCTTAATTTTTTTTTCTAATCCTAAGATTTGAAATACATTTTTTATATTGTTAACATGGACATTATCAGCTAAATAATCACCAAAAAATAAGAAAGAGTTTTTGTATTTTACCATCAAGTCTTCACACCAGTTTCCAACACATTCTATAAACTCATCATGTCTTGAACTTGGCGAATGATATACCACTCCAATACACCACACTGAATTGTTTAACCATACTTTTATAAACACACACCAACAATTAGTTTCTAGTACATATTTATTTAAAATAGAGAATTTTCTCCCCTGTTTAAGAAATAATAACACTCCTCCAGTATGCCTACTACTTGAGTCAACTCTAATAAATTCATAATTGTCTATCGATAATTCTAAATTTTCCATGCCATCTGTTGTTCGTGATTCAGATAATAATATTATATTTGGATTATAACAAACAATATCATTTATAACTTGATCTTTATGCTTCGTGAAACTTTGGATATTCATATATATAGCATCTATATTGTAGGGTATATTAGGCAGCTTTATTAGTTTTTTGTTTTATTAACTATTTTAGGTATATTGTTAACATATTTTATAACCTTGGTATCGTCATTAATTTCTTCCAGTTGCTTTTTGATTGAGGCATAATATTCTCTTTGCATTTTCGTCTGGTCTCCAAAAATTTTTACATTTGGTATTCTATTTTTATTTTTTAATACAAAAACAGCATGGTTGCGACTTGGTAAAGTTACTTTTATTGGACGATTTTTTCCTGCTTCATATTTTCCCAATCTTTGTATTTTGCAGCTATAATTTTCAAATTGCTCATCGATACCACTTTTTTTTTAAATATTTTTAACTGTTTTTGTATCATCGCTTACTCTGCTTATTTTTGTTGATTGTGCTGACTCTTGTAAGTTTGTTACAATAATATTAGTCACCCGGTTTTGTCTCTCTTGCATTTCGTACATGAAAGACTCTATTTGCGTAAAGTTCATGGAAAATCTTTGTTCTTTACGAGTGTAACGGTCCATTTTTAGATATAATTAACTTGCGTTTTATTTAATGCTAATTGCATAATTTGGTTTGAGGTCAACCTTATAAATTCTAGAACCGACTTTACTAACTTGTAAATCTGATAATTTGTGCGACCACTGGACCTTTAGTGCACCAGCGCGAACATTTGCGGTGTGGGGACAAAGGGGGAACGCTTGTGCGAAGACGGCTAGGTTTTTAGAAGGACTCTCTGCCGAGCCACGGCCGAGGGAGGATGTGTGTTTATGGCCTGTTACGTTGTTACGTTGTTCTACTTTATCTTTTATTGCGTTGGAGACTAGAGTTGGCCTTTGAGCGAGGTAGTAGTGTACGTTGCTGAGATTGTGTTCAAGATTTCGTCTGGTTGAGCTGTTATGGCAAAGGAGTTACGAAGTATGTGACATAGGAAAGCTATGTGAGAAGGTAGGATCCCTTCTTATTATTATTAAAACAGGTACCTATTAAAAAGTAAATAGTTTCCGCTCTGAGTTTGAGCTGGAAATCTGCAGATTAAAATTGGCATCAAAAGGCTGATTTGCCTATCTATCTAGAGGTGGAGAAAGCCCCCTAGAGTTTAGTTTTGCTCTTGAACTGTGCGATAAACTTTTATGAAAATTAACCGTTCTTTCCTCCTTTCAACGGCCCTAGTGAGTGTAGTTTTTTAGACGTTTAAAATATGTAACTTTCCTAGACTTTGGTATAAAACGAAAAAAAAGAAAGGCGGGTGGCGCCCTAATATAGACTTATTAGTTGAAACTAATATAAATATTTTCTGAAGCTTGTGTACTTTTTTATGCATTGTATGTACCTAGTTTATTACTTGTTAACTACGCCTTGACCCCGTTGTGTTCTATAGTTTAAATATATGTATGTATTTTCTTTGGGCGTTTTATTTGAATAATTAAAGTAAATTAAAATAGCGAAAGAGAAAATTCGTTATACGAGGCTCTTTAAGTTTTTTTATATCATCCTTAAGGCCGTCTACTTCTGTTATCAAGACATGGATTTTTCTGAGTCCTTCTTCACAATCGGAACAGAAAAAAAATTAGTTTTCTTTTTCTCAAAGTCATACACCTAATTTCATCATTTGTCAATTCCGAGCAAGTACAACAAAAACATCTTTTACAGCTGTCGCAGTTGAAAGCCTCTTTAGCATTTTTATTACACTTGCTACAATTGCTCATTATCACTTCCAGATGATTTTTTGTAGGTATAACAACCTCGTTAGTTGCCAGGTGTTGAAGTCTCCTTATGGTTTCTGTCCTCAGTCGCACGTGTTGACCACACGTTGAACTGGAATGGTATTTTTATTATTCCAATGCTGTATTAATTTAATTTAAATATTAATCATACCCTAACTCCAATCATATGTAAAGTTACATAGATCTACGCAGAATTTTTTAGCCTTTAATTCAGTTAATTTTTGTATTTTTTACCGAAGTTTTTAACCACTATTTTGACGAATTTAACTGGAGAGTCTCACTTTACGTGCGGACATGACCACTGATTTTAAACTAATATGACGCCATTAAAATTCATTATCAAAAAGAATATTTACTTACCGTATTTGCTTATTTTGCTTTATATTGATACTCCAAAATTTCAAGACTCAAAGTGAATATTTACATAGAAATGTATCCACTATTATTATTACTTACTAATATTATTTCACTGTTAAATTGTTCTAATTTATGATTTTAATGTTTTACTACTTTTAAACTCTCAAAGTGTATGTTTTGTAATTAAGTTACAAAATAAATCCTTACAAAATCTTTTATAATATAATAAAATTACACTATGTCAATATCTGGTGGTTCTTCTTTAGTTAAGTTACGTTTTCGATAGTGTGCTGTTTATTAACTGATACTCATGAATTTGGTCATACATTAAATTTAATTTTTTCTTTTGTTGTAAAACATAATGTGTTAGAAAATCTTTATTTCATTTCACGTTAAAAGGGTCATTTACCTGTAAATGTCCTATTATTTCAAGTGGTTTCATTTTTGTTATCGAATGAATCGAGTTATTATAACCTATTATGGCGTATGGTATATATAAAGGAATTTTATTTTTTCGGCTTTATTATTCTTACATGTTCAAGTAGGGTAGAATTATATTTTGTATGTCCTCGTTTTCGTCAATATTATTAATCATAGATTGATTATCTAGGTCAATTTTAGAATCGGAATTTTGGTTTTATTTGAGACAAAATTATTAGTTATAGATTGGTTTTCTGGAGTATCGACTGGATAAATTTTCTATTGTTGACAGCGAATCAGCTTTTGTTTTTTGTAAAGGTATTACATCTAAAGGTTCGCGAAGTCGTATAGTAATGTCGTGATCAGTTGGATTTGTGATTTTAGTAATTGCTACATTATTTTCCGCCGCTGTTATTATTTCGGGCAAATATCAACCATAAATTTTCTGTGATTGGATAAATATATCACCTTCCGATATTTTTACAGGAACCTGTATTTGTGTAATAGAATTAGATTTTATATTATAACAGCAATCTTGTAAAATTGGTGATTCTCGATATTTAATTGGAATTTCGGCATTGGCAGTGCATATTTTAGAGTTTTTAAAATCAACCTGCATACCTAGTTTAGAAATAATATCGAATCCTATTAAACCATTGAAATATTCGTGAAATTTGAAAAGATAAGGTATATCCCGGTTTTTGTTGAAAATTTGGTTGGACACTTGATTGAAAATTTGGTCTAACATTTGGCTTTGACAAGTATTTCTCGTATTAGTACTCATTGGAGTAGGTGTATTTGTTTGAACATTATTATTTGGTTTAGGTTTCCAAACATTTATATTTTGATTTTTGCCAAAAACTTGTGAGTTAGTGGGATATCTTTGTGGTGCTAAATTTCGTGGTTGGACATTTACTGGTCCTCTAGGAAATTGTGAATTAGATGGAGAAGAATATTGTTGTTGAAATGTTACTCCATTAGGTCAAATTTGTCTACACTAATATGAAAAATTTTGTGGCGGGTTTCTAAAGTTTGATTTTGTATTTTGAAATTGATTACTTTGATTATTTTGTCTCGACATGTAAGGAATGTTATCGTCTTCAGTGAGATGCTTAAGCGCTTCAGCTAAATTTAAAGGTATTAATGAACGTATCATTGATTGAACTGGCTCCTTTAAGCCAATAATTAAGATGCGTAATGATTGGCTAGCATACGTAACAATTTTATTTTGATTTATTGCCGTATTATGTTCGTACAAATTAATATAATTCGTTAAATGATTTAGAGTTGAAATTACACGATTTTTTGTCGGGTTTGTATTAAATCTGACAGTGACGCATTTTCGTCGCGTTGATCTCTGAAAGTATTTAATAAGGTAGCTTTAATTTGTTCCCAGGTATTTGCAACTAAAATTGAAATTATTTCTTCCGCATGGACTTTAGTTTTGAAACAACACAGTTAAATATGTAATAAATTCTTAACGAATCTACATTATTGTTGTCCCAATATTGCTCTAAAGTTTCGTCTGCTAGTGAAATAAATCTATACAATTTATGGGGAGTTCCATCAAAGTCTAGAATTAGGTCCAGTGGACGAATTTCTATATCAGGTTATAACATCGCAGATGTGAAACTTGTCGATTCTGTCATTTTTAATATTTTGTAATTTATGGACATAGATTTTAATTTTTTAAGTTAGATATGGATGTAACGATCTCGTCAATTTGTATATAAATTTTAAACAAGGTTAAAACGTTCTCTAAGTTTTTTGTTTACACCAAAAATTAAGATTTTATAAAATATGTGAAATATATATATACATATATATATATATATATATATATATATATATATATATATATATATATATATATATATATATATATATATATATATATATATATATATATATATATAGTGGTGAGTGAGGTATGAAACTTCTCATATGGTCTGAATGCTACTATCCGACCGACATCCTAGATGTCTCTGTGGCGGATAGCGACTTGCATCACAGCAAGTACCGAGAGCGGCGACCCCTAGCCCAGGTGGACTAAACTAATGTGATTAAATATGATTTGAAGGAAACAACTACTCAGCGGGCAAATACCCCGACCTGCATTGAATTACACCTTCAAATCATGATAGATGGAAAGCCAATATCATTTGTCAATTCCTAACCAGACATAGATCGATTTCGAACTTATTTGTTCTCTTCAGTATGCTATAGGTTATGGAACAGACAGATGATAGTGGCCAACCTGCTAGTTAAATACTAACTAAGGTGAAGTGAATAGTGGTGAGAGGTATGAAACTTCTCATATGGTCTGAATGCTACTATCCGACCGACATCCTAGATGTCTCTGTGGCGGATAGCGACTTGCATCACAGCAAGTACCGAGAGCGGCGACCCCTAGCCCAGGTGGACTAAACTAATGTGATTAAATATGATTTGAAGGAAACAACTACTCAGCGGGCAAATACCCCGACCTGCATTGAATTACACCTTCAAATCATGATAGATGGAAAGCCAATATCATTTGTCAATTCCTAACCAGACATAGATCGATTTCGAACTTATTTGTTCTCTTCAGTATGCCATAGGTTATGGAACAGACAGATGATAGTGGCCAACCTGCTAGTTAAATACTAACTAAGGTGAAGTGAATAGTGGTGAGAGGTATGAAACTTCTCATATGGTCTGAATGCTACTATCCGACCGACATCCTAGATGTCTCTGTGGCGGATAGCGACTTGCATCACAGCAAGTACCGAGAGCGGCGACCCCTAGCCCAGGTGGACTAAACTAATGTGATTAAATATGATTTGAAGGAAACAACTACTCAGCGGGCAAATACCCCGACCTGCATTGAATTACACCTTCAAATCATGATAGATGGAAAGCCAATATCATTTGTCAATTCCTAACCAGACATAGATCGATTTCGAACTTATTTGTTCGGGGTATTTGCCCGCTGAGTAGTTGTTTCCTTCAAATCATATTTAATCATATATATATATATATATATATATATATATATATATATATATATATATATATATATATATATATATATATATATATATCATTCAAAAAATAAATATTGCTCAATATAATGACGATTAGAGAAATTAATTTTACTATTATTGCAATCAAGATAGATATTTATTTCCTTTATGTTTAATAATAAAATAAGGTTTAATTTTATTGACAATTTGCAATAATTGGTAAATTTAATTTGTTGTTGTTATTGCTGGTTTTTAATATATATATTTTTATTACTATATATTTTCATATATACTAATACTAATAAAATACTAAAATAAACTAAGTTAAATAAAATCAAGTGAATGCAAAAGTTTTAAATCAGATTTAAGTGATTTTATTTTTAATATTTATTTAGATACTTCTTTGTAATAAAATATAAGTAGAAAATGTATAATAATATAATATATTATATGTAAAAGGTTTAATTGAAATTAATAATTGTACAAAAATACCTAAAAGTCTATCTGCTATCACATTCGCAGTACATTATTAAATTTATTTAAAATTGTTCATTAAACTAACACATTTAAATTATTGTATATACTATGTACATACATACATAAACAATTAAAAACTTAGAAACAAAAATTAATAAGGCCGCCATACATTTATTGTGGAGTGAATTTTGCTAGTTGGCGACTTAGAACTCGAAATTATGTTTTTAATATCCTAGAACTTGGAGCTTTTAGATCTAATTTCACTTGACTATTTGAAACAGGGGAGATCCTCAAACTGAGCTGCTCCGTGTGATTAGGTAACATTGATCTTAGATTTACTTCGAAAGGAGGCATTTTCCCCAAATCATGTGGAAATTGTTACATCGAAGAAGGTAAAATGTTGGACACATGATGAAATCGTGCTGTTGGACCCGTGGGAGGCTGAAGGTAGAAATCATGAGCAGGCTAAACGTTTGGTGGCAGTGGTCCTGAAATAATTTTTATTATAGACAGATCAAGCCTACGTGCACATTCCTCAATCTCGGACTCTAAGAGATATGATTTTTTTATATTTTGAGAGATATTTCTAAAAAAAAACTGATCCAACTATCAAAATTGAGGTAAATTCTGTGAATTCTGTGCTTAACGTGCTTAACTGGAACTTTTCAAAAATATCAAATACGTGAGTTTATTATTAGACTAGAAGTAATAGTAAAAAAAATAAAGATTAATTTTCAATTTATTTTACCGTTTGTTTATTGTAATTTTTAATTGATGTCAGGTTAAGGGTACAGACAAACAAATGTCTGTGTTAAGGGTAAACAAAACTAAATATTTGAAAACTGTTTGCACATATTTATTAAAAAAAATAACAAAAATAAATAACTGAACAAATTGTCACAATTAAACAGTTTTTGTCTAGGTATACTTTAATATGCTATGATGAATAATTATTACGTATAAACATTAAAAACTTACATTTGAAAGTTTCCTTGAGGTTTTTCACCCTCATATTCTTCTAATAAACTATCCATCTACCGAAAGGGACACAACTAACAACTAAAAATGCACCCTACGAAACCACAAACAATACTGCACATTGCACAACCCATTTGTCTAGTTTTCCATTACAAAAAATATACACCTTGTTGATTTACTAAATTAGAAAAAGTGAAAGCTCTTGTGGAGTGAATTTTGCTAGTTGGCGACTTAGAACTCGAAATTATGTTTTTAATAGTCCTAGAACTTGGAGCTTTTAGATCTAATTTCACTTGACTATTTGAAACAGGGGAGAATCTCAAACTAAGCTGCTCCGTGTGATTAGGTAACATTGATCTTAGATTTACTTCGAAAGGAGGCATTTTCCCCAAATCATGTGGGAATTGTTACATCGAAGAAGGTAAAACGTTGGACACATGATGAAATCGTGCTGTTGGGCCCGCGGTAGGCTGGAGGTAGAAATCATGAGCAGGCTAAACGTTTGGCGACAGTGGTCCTGAAATTAAATTTTTTTTATTATAGACAGATCAAGTCTACGCGAATTAAATAACTTGAAACTCGAACTTGGTTTTTAAAAAATTTTATTTTATTATAAAAAAACACAAGTTAAAGTAAACACAAATAAACTGAAGTAATTCGTTAAGCGACAGGAGAGGAATGATAGTAACTGAGTCTTAATTTGGAATACAGTGGTATATATAGTTACAATTTGACTAGCACAGCAAGTGCTGATATAAACAATAGCCATTCATTACAATGATATTACTCCTCCCTTCTTAGATCGGAAATAAGGGTGGAATCCTTGTTGACGCCGGATCTGGGGTTGTTTCCTCTACCATATTTCCAGTAGAGTTGGTGCACTTGAATATGGTACTTCTGTATTGAAATATAAAGTATCCTATAATCATAACAACAATTAAGAAAACAATAATTATCATAATAATATTTAGGCTAGATTCGTTTTCTTCATGTTTTAGTGGTCTAATTTTCATTTTATTATAGGTTGTTTGAATTTTAGAAATTTCATCCAATTTAATTTCTTGTAGGTGTAATCTTTCTGTCTGCTTGTGTGATGAATTAGGAATTTGAATTTTTGGTATTCTAGTATCTTCTGGTATATGCTATTTCAGGACATTCGTCGTTCATGAAATATTCTTTCAGAGGGCTGATTAATAGGAAGGGTTTTTCTTGGTATTATAATTTGGTTCTCTTTAGGGATAGGGAAAAGTTTAAAATAAACATATTTTCTTTTTCTACTAATGGAAAATAGATTGCTATTATAATTTTACCTTCTTTATAGAATTACTGTGTACTAGCAATTTTGTAATAAAATTGCATATTATTAAAATTTGGCAAATCTCTCTGAATATCTTTTATTAATATTTTTAGATTATCCATCGGTATGATGGGTGTAAAATATTTAACTGTGCAAACATAACTGTGTTTTCTAAGTTATCTAAAATTTCATTTACAGTATGACAAGTTAAAGCTATTAAATTGATCGAACTAAATAGCTCCCAAATTTCGTTAATACTTTGAATTTTATTTATTTTATTTATTAGTTCATTAACCTTATTTTGTCAACGTTTTTTATCACGTCTTCCTGTAATTGATTTTGATTATTTTCTTTCTGGTTTTATTTTTGCTTTGTGATAAGTACGGCTAGTTGATGTCTGTACTTTATTGTCTAAATCGGCTACTACTGTTATTTGTTTATACTTAGGTAGAATGTTATTTCTAGGATCAGCTTGTAGGTATACAGGGCGTTCTACATGAATTGGACGTGGATCTTGTCTATCAGAATTAATATTTTCTAAATTTTGTTTTGTTTTATCATTATTTTGTTGTACTATTTTATTTAGGGTTTTAATATTATCTACATGTTTATCGAGATAATCATTTACAATTTGTTCGTCTGAAAGGTCGAAAGGGTCTGTTAGATTTTCATTGCCTTTAGTTATTTGAAATGGTGTAAACTTTGTTACAGAGTGGATTGTATTATTATAACCAATAAGTGCGTATTTTACTAAAGTTTTTATATTTTTATTTGGTTCCTCCAAATTTAACGCTCTTAATTGTTCTAGTAATGTAGAATGAAAACGTTCTACAGGACTATTACTATTTGGGTTGTACGCTGTTGTATAATGAATTGTTATTTTATGTTTCGTACAAAATTGTTCCATTAACAAATTTTTGAATTCAGGGCCTTGATCACATGTAATTATTTTTTGGTAAGCCAAAGTGTGAAATAAATATTAGCAAGTTATCTAATATATCAACTGCATTAACTGTTGATGCATATGCTTGAGCAAAACGAGAAAAACTATCTAAAATAGTCAAAAACGGTTGGTTTTTTACTTTAAACGTATCAATATAAATATGTTCAAATGGATACGTACCAATGGGAGTGGGTTTAAATTTTAAAACATGTGGATGTCTTTCATATTTTGTTTTTTGACATATTTCGCAAGTATTTATATAATTTGTTACGTCGTTATTAATATCTGGCCAATAATAAGATTTTAAAATTGATTTTACCGTTTCGTTTATACCTTTATGTGTTGTTTTTCCTTCGTGGTGGTATTTTATTTTTTCTAGCTGATCATCCTTTTTTTCTACATCTCGCAAAATAGTGGGGCATTCGACAAGTTTCAAACTGGAGTTTTTAAAATAATTTTGAATAATGTTGATTATTATTTCTTTTGATTTAGTTCTAAAATGTAGTGCATATAATATTTTAGGTGCAAAAAATTCTTTTATAACTTTGGTTAGATGTTCTTCTAAATTATCTGATGGCAAAGTTATATAAAGCTTAGTTTTTTCATTATTATATAATTTTGTTCTTTGTGTAATTATTCTAGTTACATTATTTGTTACAAAGAATATTACTTGATTTTTATAATAATTTAGGGGTCTTTCTGATATTTTTATTTCTAAAATAGGATTTTCTGTAGCTGAATGTACAGTTTCATTATCACTGTTTTGTCCATTGTCATTGTCAGGTTTCTTTAGTACAATATTTTGGATAACATTAATTTTAGGTGATGTTTGATTTACTAAAGGTACGATATCGGCAGGGTTAAAGTCTGGGATATCTGTGTATAGATCAGGGGGACTATTATCTATAGGATTTTCCAAAAAATCGTTGTTAATTTTATTTCGATCTAAATCATCAGCGTTTGCGATAATTGAATCATTTCTTTCTAATGCGTTAATTTCTATACGAGATAAAGCGTCGGCGTTGGTGTTGTTTTTTCCTTTTTTATAAACTATATTATAGTCATATTCTTCAAGCTTCAATCTCCAACGAACTAAGCGCGAGTTTGGTTCTTTCATATTAAAAAGCCATTGAAGTGGTTTATGGTCTGTCACGATAGTGAATTTTCTACCGAATAGTATCGGGCGATAATATTTGCAAAAATGTACGATTGCACATAATGAACGTTCTATTGGTGAATAGTTTTGTTCAGCAGGGTTTAGAGTTCTACTAGCATATGTTATAGGTAAATCTTGTCCTATAGTTCCTTGACTTAAAGTACCGGAAATGGCTACGTTAGAAAAATTAGTTGTTAATACAAATGATTTAGAAAAGTCCGGATATTGTAAAACAGGTGCATTAGTTAAAAGCGTTTTGCACTTTTCGAAAGCTTCTATAAATTCAGGTGTATGAATAATTTTTTTCGTTCTTCTTTAAACATTTTGTTAAAGGTTTAGTAATATGAGCAAAGTTCTTTATAAATCTACGATAGTATCCGACTAAACCAAGAAAAGATTTAACTTCTTTCGCTGTTCTAGGTATAGGAAATTTTTGTACCGCAATTATTTTTTTTGGATTTGGTTTAATGCCTTCAGGTGTATAGTCAAAACTCAACATTTTTTGTTAAAAATTCCGACTTATCTAATTGAATTTTTAAATTTGAATCTCTTAATCTTGAAAATACTAATTTTAAATTTGAAATATGTTCTTGTAGTGAAGTGGAGAAAATAATAATATCATCCATATAAACTAAACAGATTTTGCCTTGTATGTCTTTCAATACATTATCCATTACTCTTTGGAAAGTCGCTGGTGCGTTCTTAAGTCCAAATGGCATTCGAACGTATTCGTAATGTCCGTTTTCTACATTAAAAGCTGTTTTAGGAATAGAATCTTTATGCATTTCTATCTGGTGGAAACCGGATGCAAGGTCGAGTGTTGAAAAGTAGTTACATTTACCTAGTTTGTCTAAAATATCATCGATATTTGGTATAGGATACCTATCATCGATTGTTTTTTCATTTAATTTTCGGTAGTCGACGACTATTCGCCATTTTTGTTTACCGCTAGCGTCTAATTTTTTTGGGACTATCCAAATTGGGCTAGACCAAGGTGATGCTGAGGGTCTAATTATTCCGTCATCTAACATTTTAGAAATTTGTTTTTGTACTTCCGGTTTATGCACAAATGGGAACCGGTATGATTTTGTATGGACAGGTACTTCGTCAGATGTTTTTATTTCATGTTTGACCTGGTTTGTAAAAGTTAATTTGGTATTTTCAATATAAAAAATGTCTTTAAATTTATTACATAATTTTAAAATTTCGTATCTTTCTTCGCTATTTAAATGATTTATACGTATTGAATTATTTACGTTTGTTTCTGGTTTGTATTGTTCATTGTCAGGAATATAATTATTAGTCTCAAAGTTATAGACATCAAAGTGTTCTTTTAATGGGAAACAGATAAGAGGGTTATCTAGTGTCACTGAAATAGTTGTGTCTTTGTAATTATAAATTTCAAAGTAAGCTCGTCCGTTTTTTGCAGATGCAGTTGTATCAGGTATATACAATAGATTGTCTATTGTGCATTCAGGAATAAAGATTTCTCCGTAATCTATGTTTACTGGGTAATCTTTTATCAAAGTTTCGAATGGAGGTATCTCGAACGTAAACGAGGTTTCATAAGGTTGCCGATAATAAAACGGGATTGCGATTTCATCATTTACTAACTGCTGATTTGGAATGTCTATTGATAAATTTAATTTAATTAGGTCATTGAGTCCTAAAATTCCGTCAAAATATTCGTGGAAATTAAATAATAAAAATTCTATTTGATGGTCACTATTAAATTCTTGAAAAGCTGGTATCGTAGCTCGATATCTAATTTCTTTTTCTCCTAATGATGTTTTTAGACTAGAAGGATTGTGATATATTAAATCAGGGAAATAATTTTCTGCAATAGATGGTTTTAAAATTGATGTAAAAGCTCCTGTGTCGATTAATAATTTAATATTTGGATTATATATTTGTACATAGGGTAAAGAATTTACTACAGCCGAATTCATTTCGATTAGGTCTGATTGTGTATTACAGGGTCCTGTTGAAAATTTGGATCATATAAATTTATGTCGTCTGGTTGATTAGCAGTATAATCAACATAATCATAATTAGTTGAATAACCAAATGGTGGATCTGGACAGGCTAAATAATTTTCTTCCTCAATTTCTGAATATTGATATTGATTTTGATTTTCGTGATAGTCTTCAGTATCCGCGAAATTATGTACTTCTCTATTTGAATTAAAATTTGTTCTGTTAAAACTACTGGGTACTCTCGATTGAGTGGACATTGGTTCGGGTGTAAATTGATTTTGATTAGAAAATTTATTAGGTTTAAAATTGTTTTGCGGTCTACCAAAAACTTGCTGGTTTGTGGGGAACCTATGTGGAATTTGTCTGGGTTGAACATTTATTGGTTGACTAGGAAATACTGGTTTTGTATACATTTGTTGTTGGAAATTTGGTATATTACGAGGTTGATTATAATTTTGCATATTACGAGGTTGATTAAAATTTTGCATATTACGAGGTTGATTAAAATTATTGTTATTATAAAATGGTTTATGTGATGGTGGTAAATTTTGTTTAAATTGTGGTTGCGAGTATGATTGTCTATGATTGTAATTAGGCACTGATTGATTATTTTGATTACCTGGGTTACTTTGTAAAGTTGTAGTTAAATTTTTTGTTTGTTTAAAATTTTCGTCGTCAATAGTATATGCCATTGCTGTTTCGAGACAATCGGGTTTTTGTAAATCGATTTTGTCTTGTAATCTGTCAGGCAAATTACGTAGATATGTTTTTAGTGAAAGCGAATCATATTGATTTAAATAAATTAATTTTGTAGTCATAGGCATTTCTGTGTCTGAAAGACTGTTAATTTTAAAAGCAACTTTACTACGTGCTAATTGAATTCTTTGTGCAAATTGTATAGGGTGTTCATTTTTGTATGGTTTTAGAGTTAATAAATTTTGTTCTAAGCAATCTAGACTTCTATGATCTCCAAAACTTATTCTCAAAGCAATTTTTATTTGTTCCCAAGTTCGTAATTCTAACCTGGAACCTATTAAAATTTGAGCTCTTTCGGTTAATTTACCTAAAATAACTCTTAGCAAATATTTGTTTAAAGTCTCATCGTTAGAGCGATAAAGTTCAATAAATTGATCACATGCACATATAAAAATTTCTAAGCTATGTTCATCACCATTGTAATTACCAATTGTGTTTGCATAGGCTTGTAAAACTGTAAAATTTGGTTGTGATACTTGACTTCCAGTTGCCATTTTTTCTAATTTGGTATCTGATAAAATTAAAGATTTTTCTAATAGATCACTTAACAAATTTTCCATAAACTAATTAATTAAATTGATTTTAATATAAGTGTATATATTTTTTCGAAAAGAAAAAAAACAATAGCAATAAAATATAAGTGTAAAATTTACTAAAAAGTAATAGTATATAATTACTTTGACTATTTCAATATGAAATAATATTTAAATATATATTAAAAATTATATTTTTTCAAAAATATAAACTTAAAGGAAATAAAAAAGGATAATATGGAAAAATATTTCAGTATTTAAATTCTTCTTTAAATATTTCTTAAATATGTTCGAGGTCTCTTCGATAGAGTTCGAACGCAAAATTGTTGGCGTTAAATTTGACGATGACCAGACTTTCTTTTAATAGATATGAAAGGTCCTACCTTGCAAATCCAACAATCTTCGGGGGTGTTGTCCACGATGGACTGGGGTTGATCACAATGATCTGCGATGCTTACGGTGTTTGCTGTACCGGAGCTCTATCTTCCTTCCTGTTTCTTCTGGCAAGCTACTCAGTTCACCTGCGGATTGAACCTACTTAATTCAGCCCAATATGTCTTCTCCAGATTCTTCTTCGATAGAGTAATTTGAAAAAGATGCACGATGCACTTGTACACTTGGATGAATTAATTATTAGGAATGAAAGTTCTTTGATTTGTCTAAAATTTTTGAAAAAAATACGTCGGAATTACGACAAAACGTAATTATCTACGATAGATGGACCGACTGACAAATCCGACCCGACTGCGCCAATTAAATAACTTGAAACTCGAACTTGGTTTTTAAAAAATTTTATTTTATTATAAAAAACACAAGTTAAAGTAAACACAAATAAACTGAAGTAATTCGTTAAGCGACAGGAGAGGAATGATAGTAACTGAGTCTTAATTTGGAATACAGTGGTATATATAGTTACAATTTGACTAGCACAGCAAGTGCTGATATAAACAATAGCCATTCATTACAATGATATTACTCGCGCACATTCCTCAATCTCAGACTCTAAGAGATATGATTTTTTTATATTTTGAGAGATATTTCTAAAAAAAAAACTGATCCAATTATCAAAATTGAGGTAAATTGTGTGAAAGGAATGTCAAAAATGTAGTTATTAAGAAACTGAAACTTCAAAAAAAGTTAGGTAAAATCGTCTTATATAATAATGATCTCCATAAAATTAAGTTGTTCTACGAGCGTTAAAAAAGTAGGCTTTGTTGCAATACAAAAGGTGTGCAAAGCTTTACCAATAAAAAAAGTCTAATACAAATTTCCTCTCCGCAGAAGAGGGAAATTGGAGGAAAAATTGTGTGAACTTCAGTAATTATTACTGAAGTTCACACAATTTTTCCTCCAATTTCCCTCTTCTGCGGAGAGGAAATTTGTATTAGACTTTTTTATTTGCCTTTTCGAACTACATCCTCATAGTAGTCTTTTTTTAAACTTAATAATGATCTAAAAAGACTATTAATAATATATAATAATAACATTTATATACATTATCAGATACATTCAACATACTTTAATTAAAATATGTATAAGCATCAAACAGAATAAATTTGTAAATAAATAGATACTCAATAAGTAAATACACGATTGTTTTAAGATAAACAGTAAGAAAAAACTAGTTATTAAAATATATTAAATATAAATGCACATGTATACATATACACATATATCATGTATACACATATATAAATATAAACCCATATATACATATCTACATATACATATATACACCACAGCATATATACATACATATGATTAAATATGGTAAATACAATATAAAATAATACACATATACACGAAAATATGATATATAGAATAAAAAATAATAAAAAAAAATAGAAACTATTTTCTAAATCATATAATTCCAGATATACAAAACAAAGGATACATAAATAATATAGAGCAGTATATGGTAGGTCAGACTTCATAAGAAACGTGAAATATTTTGAAATCTTTACGGCGGTGATGAAAGCAGGATAATAATAGAACTAAAACAACAAATAAAATAAATCATTGTAAGTAATACAGATAATCAGTTTCTTTTTAAAAAAATTTTTCATGTTAAAAATATCCTGAATAATTCCTCTGGGATTATTCAATATATATAGTTTCAGTCTCATTTTGAATAAGTTAAAGTTGGGTATACTTTAAATTTTTTGTGGTACTGTCACAGATTGTAATCTGTGGTACTGTGTTATAAACTATTAATAATTGTACAAAAATACCTAAAAATCTATCTGCTATCACATTCGCAGTACATTATTAAATTTATTTAAAATTATTCATTAAACTAACACATTTAAATTATTATATATACTATGTACATACATACATAAACAATTAAAAACTTAGAAACAAAAATTAATAAGGCCGCCATACATTTATTGTGGAGTGAATTTTGCTAGTTGGCGACTTAGAACTCGAAATTATGTTTTTAATATCTTAGAACTTGGCGCTTTTAGATCTAATTTCACTTGACTATTTGAAACAGGGGAGAATCTCAAACTGAGCTGCTCCGTGTGATTAGGTAACATTGATCTTAGATTTACTTCGAAAGGAGGCATTTTCCCCAAATCATGTGGAAATTGTTACATCGAAGAAGGTAAAATGTTGGACACATGATGAAATCGTGCTGTTGGACCCGCGGCAGGCTGGAGGTAGAAATCATGAGCAGGCTAAACGTTTGGCGGCAGTGGTCCTGAAATTAAATAATTTTTATTATAGACAGATCAATTCTACGTGCACATTCCTCAATCTCAGACTTTAAGAGATATGATTTTTTTTATATTTTGAGAGATATTTCTAAAAAAAAATTGATCCAACTATCAAAATTGAGGTAAATTCTGTGAATTCTGTGCTTAATATGCTTAACTGGAACTTTTCAAAAATATCAAATACGTGAGTTTATTATTAGACTAGAAGTAATAGTAAAAAAAATAAAGATTAATTTTCAATTTATTTTACCGTTTGTTTATTGTAATTTTTAATTGATGTCAGGTTAAGGGTACAGACAAACAAATGTCTGTGTTAAGGGTAAACAAAACTAAATATTTGAAAACTGTTTGCACATATTTATTAAAAATATATAACAAAAATAAATAACTCTGAACAAATTGTCACAATTAAACAGTTTTTGGCTAGGTAAACTTTAATATGCTATGATGAATAATTATTACGTATAAACATTAAAAACTTACATTTGAAAGTTTCCTTGAGGTTTTTCAGCCTCATATTCTTCTAATAAACTATCCATCTACCGAAAGGGACACAACTAACAACTAAAAATGCACCCTACGAAACCACAAACAATACTGCACATTGCACAACCCATTTGTCTAGTTTTCCATTTATTACAAAAAAATATACACCTTGTTGATTTACTAAATTAGAAAAAGTGAAAGCTCTTGTGGAGTGAATTTTGCTAGTTGGCGACTTAGAACTCGAAATTATGTTTTTAATATCCTAGAACTTGGAGCTTTTAGATCTAATTTCACTTGACTATTTGAAACAGGGGAGAATCTCAAACTGAGCTGCTCCGTGTGATTAGGTAACATTGATCTTAAATTTAATGAGCAGGCTAAACGTTTAGCGGCAGTGGTCCTGAAATTAAATAATTTTTATTATAGACAGATCAATCCTACGTGCACATTCCTCAATCTCAGACTCTAAGAGATATGATTTTTTTCATATTTTGAGAGATATTTCTAAAAAAAAAAACTGATCCAACTATCAAAATTAAGGTAAATTGTGTGAAAGGAATGTCAAAAATTTAGTTATTAAGAAACTGAAACTTCAAAAAGTTAGGTAAAAATCGTCTTATATAAAAATGATCTCCATAAAATTAAGTTGTTCTACGAGCGTTAAAAAAGTAGGCTTTGTTGCAATACAAAAAGGTGTGCAAAGCTTTACCCTTCGCATGAGACCGACGTTATGGTATATATTTGCGAAATTAAAATGTATTTTTTATTGAAAACTTGTATGCTTCAGGAGTAGTTTATAATAAAATATATTCTAAAAAATTATCAATTTTGCATAAAATTATGGCAAATATTATATAAATTTTTATATAATTTTGCATAGGTTTATACATAATATATCACTATCGGTATAATCGATTACTCTCATCGGTTATAACTTCATAATAATATATCTCCATACACACGATGATATTGAAGCGTATATTATGTTAAGTCTTCTTCCATAGGTATTAAGGTATTCATGCTTAATAAAGTTCTAATTTTTTTTAACGAATGTATCTGTTAGAATCAGTTAAACTTCAAATTTATTATATATAAATCTCCATTTCCATGTCAAATTTTAAGAGAAAATTCAGGAAAAGTAAAAATCTGGAAATGCAGTTATTAGAACTGCTTAAAAATTCAATTTATATCATTTATATAAAGTAAAATGAATTATTTCTTTCCTAATAGAAATTTCTCTCAATACACTATTTGATAGTTTCAATATTTTTCAAAACTTTCCTTTACTAAATTATTTAAACTTTATTACTTGTTTCTTATGCGCAGAAAATGAGTCATGGAAAAGAAGGAAACAAGGACTTAACAACGCAGTCCTAGATGCTCGTTCTTTTCAAAATTCGATGATTTTTGTCGTTGCTGAGGCAGATTTGGTAAATACAGGTAGCCTGATCTGTTCGATAGACCATCGTAGCCTGCCCAATATTATCTGCACTTTGCTCAGTTTCCTGAAGAATCCTCTTGAAATTTTCGGTTGTTTCTTGAAGCTCTGAACACGATTATCTTATGCACAGACAATCTAGAAACATCCCATCCTCGTCGCCAATTACGTGCTCGGTCCCGGCACACGCGTTTTTAAAAAGAACGTACAATTGAAAATTTAAACAGAGGACTTTTATTCACAGAAATATTGAATTTTATAAAGTTTAAATAAATGACATTAATAACTCAAGTACAATAAATCGTTCTACTTCTTTGTTACAGCTACGGGCGTTGTTGCTGACACAGGTTTCCTTGAACATCATCCTTTTTTTATTTTTATTGCTGAATTTTGCAGTTATTGATGAATAAATTGAAAATAGTAACAAATACTGATGTACGTACAAAAAAATGGTTGTTTTTCAATTCTACATCACATCGTCCAAAAATTAAGAAAATTTTTGTAAATTTAAAAAATATTTTTGGCCACCCTGTATACTTTTAGGAAGTGAAAATGGCTGAATATTATCACACAGATGTCTTATAACTGGTACTAACATATTTTTTCTTAAAATCGATAATTGTGCCTAGTAATTTTTTTAATATACACGGCATAATTTCAACAAAATAAAATCATTACATCCAAGCAGTTGGGAAAGAGTCAATAATAATACAGGAGTGGAAGGAAGCCACAAAGAGGTTTCAAAAAATGTTCTGATATACATGGCATTCCAAATTCCATGCTCACCATTGCGATCTCGGAAACCATAAGAGCTACAAAGTCGGTTAAATGGGATAAGTTTTAGCAAATTTTATGCTGATTCCAAATCCGGAAAGAAATCACGGCTAACTGAAACCGTTTTTGGGATTTTCCAAAAAAACGAAAATGTGATTTCTCTTTTTGGCTGTAGCCAAGTAATCCTTGGTCAGACAAGTTTTAGACTTTTACATTATTAGGACACTTTTTGGAGACTAATATTTTGGTGTAGAAACGAATGTTCGATATTCTTTTATTCTCGAGATATCCGAGGTAACTTTTTTTTCTTATGGCAGCCATATTGGATTTTTCGTTTCTTAGATTGCGCTTAAAAAGGGCTTTCAAATGGTTATCACATGCCAAGGAAAAATTGTTTTTCACGGGACTAACTTAAGAAAAGTTATCCATTGCCTAACAAAACAAAATAGTAGGCCATGGAAAATCAAAAAGTTATTTTGATATCATGGATGTACCTAATACAGTAATATTAAGGTTAACAATTTAACATGTTTAAATAATTTTAATTTTATGTTAAAATACTGAACATAATCGATATGGAGAAACCTGTTTAATAACTGCAAATTAACATAATAGAAGAAATGATAGTAAAGAATTAAGAAGATTTAATAAAACTGTTCAATATGACCTCCATTTAGCTGATTGCATTTTTGGTATCTGCGCCTAACTGCGCTCTTCTGAGAGTGTTGGCATTTATTGTGCCGAAAACGTCCCTAACTCTGCCTTTCAAAATATCGATAGTTTTCGGGTTTACAAAATCATACACTTTATTTTTCACCGTACCCTACAAATAAAAATCAGGAGCCGTTATATCAGGCGAGCGGGGAAGCCACAATACTGGTCCTCTATTTGAAATTATACGGTTACCAAAATTTTTCAGCAATATCCGTCTATTAGTATTATGTGCAGGACAACCACCTTGTTAATAATCACTAAGGAAAGGGTTATAGGCAGATCATAGAAATAGAATAGGAAGAGAAAAGGTATTATCTATCATGTCGCTCCAAACGTCGAATCCAGACCTAGTTTGGAATCTTCTTTTCGTAGTTACATGCGGATTATCTGTGGCCTAGTGGTGATAATTTTGCTTGTTAAAGACTCCACAATTTGTAAAATGACTTTCATCGGTCCATATAACTCTCGATTGAAAATCAGGTTTTTCCCCGCATTTCTGATTAAACCAACGACAAAATTTAAGTCTTCTACCAAAATCATTATTGTTCAAAGCTTGGACAATCGTAGGTTTGTACGGATAATATTTGTTTTGTATTAATGTCTCGTGTACAGTTGTCTTAGAAATATTTATTTCGCCTGCAATTTGTCGTAATGATATGCGAGGATTATTGTTAACTGCTTCGAGAATATTATTTGTGCGATCAACATTATCAATATCATGTAATAGAAAAGTTTTTTTTTCCAACAATTATCAATATCATACTCTTTTAATATCAAAACTTCCGTAATTTAACAAATTGCTTACAATTTTTCCAAAAACTGTTCTATGTGGTGGCATTCTCTCCGGAAATATTTCTAGATAGGAAGGCGATGCGTTTTGCGAATTTCTGTTTACTATTAAATAACATTCTATTATATCAACTTTTTCTTCATTTGTGAATTTGTGCGCCATTTTGCAATAATCACACTCTGGAACAGTAATAATAATTATTCTTGAACAATAATGCCACTACTATTTAGTAAACAACTGTCAACTAACAGTAATGCTTATTAGTCGTTTTAAACCACAGCCTACTAAATTTTACTGAAAGTTATGTGTGAATTTGGTTATTTTTAGAAAAGCACTTTTAAAATTTTACTAATTACTACTTTGCTTGCAAGAATGCCCTTGATGAAGAAAGTTATGTGTGAATTTGGTCGTATTTAGAATAGCACTTTTAAAATTTCGTCTAAAAATTGATATTTTTAGAGAATTGTACAAATAAAGCAATTTACTGTAGATTTAAAATAAGTAGATAATAATTAGTCTCCGTCTGAAGCAGCAACTTCCTCGTCTCTGGCTTTACAAAAAATTTTTTATTTTTCATGGCCTGCTATTTTGTTTTGTTAAGTAATGGATAACTTTTCTTAAATTAGTTCTTTGAAAAATAATTTTTCCTAGGCATGTGATACACCTGAAAGCTCTTTTTAAGCGCAATCTGAACAACGAAAGATCGAATATGGCTCCCTTAAGGAGAAACAAAGGGTACCTTGGATATCTCGAAAACAAAAGACAGCATAGAATTTGCTAAAACTTATCCCACTTAACCTACCTTGTAGTTCTTACCGTTTCCGAGATCCCAATGGTGAGCATCAAATTTGGGACACATGGTATAATGGGAGGGTAATCTTACCTGATTAGTTAAGAAAAAAACTAATAAATTATTAAGGTTGCAGTCGGTAACAATAAACGGTATTGGCCTAAAACGTTTAAAGAATACTCTATATTATTGTCGAGCTTTCGGAAACTCTTCATTTCTTTTATCAAGACATTTAACTTGCGGTTAAATAGCAAAAACAGCGTCATTACGTAACATCAGATCATCTACAGATTAAAATACTTGTACTCTAAGTAACTAAGTAAGTAAACACGCATATTAAAAGTCAATTTAAAATTTTGATTGTTAAAAATATTTAAACATATCAATTTTATATTTTACTATAGTAATTAACGATTTTCTTAGAATTCCTTAGTACATTATAAATTACCCACCCCTTATTATCGTTATTATTGCCCATAGAAAAAAAGTTTTAAATAAAAGTTTTTTTTCTATGAATTTTGTTAAAATGCTATCAAAAGTACAGTAGCGTGCAGATTTCAGGGGATACAAAAACATAATATATATATTTTTTGGGATACCCTGTATATTATTAAATTTTTGGACTGATCCTTTATTCTTGATTTCAAAAATGTACCATATGTTACCCCTACCATATACCGTTTTTGAGTTATTAAACGTCAAATATATTAGTTAAACTAGTTATTGTAAATATGGAAAAGTTAACATTATTAAAGTGAGCTATTAAAAAAGACAATTATTATGTTTGATAAGTGACATTTCTTTATTGTAATAGTCAAAATGGTTTACAGTGAGGCAGAAAAAACCAAATATTTATACAAAATAGATAACAAAGATTTATTTAGGAAATTTAAATATAAATAAATGTTAACTCATAAAAGATGTTCGATGTGTCCACCATTATTGTCAATGCATAATTGATAACGTCTTCTTATATTTATAATTGCACCGAAAGTGGCTTCATTATTTACATTCAGTTTGTTTATTTCAAGTCGACTCCTGTCTTTAACGACTTGAATACTATTATTATTATTATTGCCAATGTATTTTAGAAATCCCCAAAAATATGATTCCATAGGGGTCAAATCTGGACTGTTAGATGGCCATTTAATAGGTTCATTATTCCCTATCCATATTAGGGAATACATTATTCAAATGATCTCGAACGGGTAGGACACTATGCAGAGTTGCCCTATCCTGCATCCAAATAATATCATCACGTTCGGTTTCCGGAAAATTTTGCAAAAGAATACTTTCTGCTTCTGGGATAATTATTTCCAGATAGGTAACTCCAGTTAAAGTATAATCATAAAATAGAGGCCCAAAAATTTTTTTCCTGAAAATTCCACAGCAAACGCTACAAATTTTTCTTCTTGATTTTTTTATTTGTTTTACCAATCTTTGTCTGTTGTGCTTGTATTCCCATGAACTTCGAATTTTCCTATTAAAAACTCCTGCCGTAGAAAAGGATGATTCATCAGTCCATAATATTTTAGTAAAAAAATCGGGAACTTCATCCAATTTTTGAATCATCTGGCGGCAAAAGTCCAGCCTTTTCCTTTTATGAGCCTCTGTTAAAACTTGTACGGGTAAAATTTAAATGGTCTGTAGCTGTTATTTTTTAACGTATGTTGAATTTTGGAATAACGTTTACCTAATTGATCGACTGCATTTATACTACATTCAGAATTTTCTTAAAAATAATACAATATTTCAAAAAAAGTCTATTTGCGAATAAATATGGATGTGCTTACGTATCTAGCTATTCTTCCAGGTTTGCTTGACCTACACGCTTTTTTCTACTAAAACTAGAGGTATTATCCACCTTTCGGGAAATATTTTTTGAACCTATTTTCTGATGGTGTTGGACGATTTGGATACAACAACCTATATGCCAGGGGCGTGCGGTGAGTTTTGATACAAGGGAAGCAGTTTGTGATATAGGGTGATGGGTATTGCGAAGCCCCGAGCGAAGCGAGGCAAACATTTTTTTAAGAAAAGGGGCGTGGCTTCCGTATACTCATTTTAAGGCAAATGTCGAAAGCCGCAGTTATGATATCTAGAAAAAAAGTACACTTGTAGGACCGCCACTCCTCAATAAACATAAAACATAAAAACACCACAAAAATTAGACAATCCCCGATTCCAAAGCCGAAGCTGCACGGGCGAGGTTACACTTATGAAAAAAATGCAGCACACAACCATACCCACCGACATTGCCAGTGCCGGTGGCGGGGATCGAACCCGCAGCGAAATAGAGAGTTTGTTCAGTCACACATGACATCGTGCACTCTCTAGCCAACTATAAATCGAGCCGGCTAGTTAAGTAATTAACATGTACATACCTACCTATTTATAATGTAGTTTAATCCGCCTCTCCCTTTTTGCGAAGTCGGAAATAACTTCGTCGTAGAAGTTGAATTTTGGGACATCTACCTTCACAAAGTTACTTTCTATTGTCAACAGGGACAATTTTGAAAGCCGCTCTTCACTGGTTGAATTTCTTGAAAAAGTTTTTATTCTTTTTAAGGTCGAAAAACTGCGTTCAACCGAAGCACTAGTTGCAGGTATCGTCAACACTAACTCATACAATTTCATCCAAACTATTTTCTTTTATAAAGATAATCAGTTCGTTGGCGTTATGTTTCTGACTAATATCTTCTGTAGCATAAATAACTGAAAGTTCCGATCGTAACTCAACTATATCAAAAAAATTTCCGTAGTTATCACTCAATGACTGACGTGCGTTTTGTGGAAACTGTTTATTTTTAAATTCATTAAAATTACACAATTCTAAATATTGTATATCACTAAAATTTTTAAATCTATTATTTAGTTGCCCAGTGATATTGTCCAAAATTTCGATAAAAAGTCTTCGATATGAAGTTCTACGATCCACTATAAATTCAGTTCGTATTCTTTTTCTTTGCAGCTCTAAATTGTCATTATTAGTTTTCTCCCAGAACTTTTCAAATTCATTTCTTTTGTTGCAAATCAAATTTTTGAATTCTTTAATTTTCTTTACACAAAATCCAACGTCATTTGATTTAGTTTGCAAAATATTGAATAAATTGTCAGTACATGGGAATATTTCGGAGAAAATATTTAACAAAAAATTAAAATCAAAGTCTCTTTTCAATGAATCTAAGTAACCTCTGGATCCATTCAAAGTCTCAGTGTCCCAATCATCTTTGCTTTGTAAAATATTTTCAAATAAATCAATTAGAGGCTGTCGATATTCAGACACAGTTTGTACTAGCCTTCCACTGTAATTGCATCGTGTTGGAGCAACTCTGGGTAGTCTCTTCTGTACTTCCAAATCTAAAGCTCGTGTCCGTTTTGATGATTTTGAAAAAAAGGCAGATCGAAAATCGAGATTAAAATCTATAAAACAAAACACTATACCGCCCAGATATCAAGATTATGAAGTGGGGATGGGATGCACTTCAAGAAGTTGCTTATATCGAAGTCGCGCGAATTCGTGTTGGCTAGATTAATCGAGTGTCATCGTTACGGTTTTAGTGTGCAACATTATCTCAGCTATTGAAATGCAGGGTCGTGTCTATTGAAATTGGGTAAAAGTAAATTTTAATGATTAATATATGTGATAAATAATAATTAGATTCTAATTACGTGTTTTTTTTAATAATCCCAAGGGAAACACTGCTTCCCTTGCTTCCATGGACCGACCGCCCCTGCTATATGCTCTTATTACTGCACGTTTTTGTTATTTTTATACTAGTTGTCATTTTCATAGCTCACTTTAATAATGTTAATTTTTCCATATTTACAGTAACTAGTTTAACTAAGATAATCGACGTTTAATAACTCAAAGACGGTATATGGTAGGGTAACAAATGGTATATTTTTGAAATCAGAAACAAAGGACCATTCCAAAAATTTAATAATATAGAGGGTATCTCATTTAAAAAAATATGTTATGTTTTTACATCCCCTGAAATCTGCACGCTACTGTATTTTTTGAGAGCATTTTAACAAATCTCAGTCACAACCACACAACTTTTATTTAAAACTTTTTTTCTATAGACAATAATAACGATGATAAGGGATGGGTAATTTATAATGAATAACCCTGTACAATCAGTAATCGCTAATCAGCTGCATACCATATTTTTGGAAATCTAACTAATAGAAACGACAGAACACTTGATTGTACGTCTGGACGATAAATTTCATATCCATTGTCACATCTCAGTTTATCATTGTAATGTATCAAATTCACCATAAGTGAAATTGCCAATTAAGACTTGATTCTGCTTGGTTTCGCTTAACCCTCACTAAATTTGATTTTAGTCGGTGATTATAATCCAATAATCACTAAATCAATAGAAAATAATATTTAGACTAAGACTAAAAATTACTTACTAATAGCAGTTTACAGTAAATTGTTACGTTAATAAATTTCACTGATATCAAAATTGATACTTATTAGATACCCAAATATCCATAAAGCGTTATGAAATTTTTTTTATTTACACAAAAAGAAACATTTTCATCGGTACTCTAGTTGCATTAAACTTTTTTTTTGAAAATATCTACATTTTATGTAATCAATCGTTTTATCAAAGATTTTCAAGTACGTTGACTATTAAGAAATGAGCGTGAAATCACGCTTTTGTTTGACAATATCACAAAAATTTTAAAATTTTAAGAAACGACAGTATATGAGAAAAGCTGTATTTTATCAATACCTAAAATTTAATTTATATAGGATTCACATTTTCCGAGGTGATTTTAATTTTACGCGACAGTATATTGGAAGATAGAGCACACAAGTGACGGCTGGTCAGGGGAGCCTCCTCCACAATTTTGGGACAAGCACTAGGTATATCTCAATTCTCAATGTTGTGTATAATTCATTAATTAATTTTCAGTGTAAAATAAATTTTGCATTTCCTTTCCACAAACATGTAACATTGTAGTCCGGATAGTCCACTCCACGTATGCATATTTCCCGGTCTGAACTGAGGCTAGCGGCAAGCCAAATTGTTTGTGACCTTGAATTATGGCGCGTATCAGGAAACATTCTGAATCTGTAAAGTTATAGCAGCTAGCCTCTAGCATCCTATCTCTTTCTAGTGCATGTACACTTCAGTTGAGCGTTGATCTCCTCTCTCACAACAGTTTATAGAACAAGGACTGTAGCAATTTGTGGTCTCGTGGGTGAACAACATAAACAGCAACTTTTAGCAAACTCAAAATCGCCTCAAGAAAGGCTTACTTTTATGTATAATAATAATTTAAAAAGCTGTCTCTTCGAACTGTACAAACTTTTATCTTTAGTGTCAACAATTCCGGTAACCTCAGCTTCTGTAGAACGATCGTCTTCAACACTCAAACGCATAAAAACATTTACTAAAAACACAAAAACGTTTTTTGTCAGAGTTGAGGACAAATAATTTATTTTCATTTTATGAAAAAGTAATCAACCATTTTGCTAGTTCTAAAAATCGCAGGTTACCACTGATTTATAAAAATATTTAGACTTTACACCAAAGATTAATATAGTTAGTTATTATTTTAGAAGAAATATTTATTTACGTTATTTATTTTTTAGAAAATATTTTTTATGTAACTTCTTTTTCCAAACTATTTTAATTTTTATTAAAAGTAATAATTTTACACTCTGGCAGTGATAATGGATACAATTTTTTGTTTGTAGAAAAACACTTTTATTTATTAATTTTTTTCCAAAACTATTTTGATTTTTATTAGAACTTATAATTTAATTATAAGTGAGATAGTAAGGCTACTCTGGCGATCAACCCACGACAAAAAAATGTAACACGCCGTTGTTCTACCCCAAGTGTGGTGGGGAAATGTGCAAATTGTAATCATATTGAAATTTAGTTGCCATTTAAACTTCAAGCCTCCTATGTGGACAATATCACGAGCCGCCACTGGAGCACATCTAGTTGAGTTAAAAAAACCCTTAAACGTACCCTTGAATGATAACCGTTTTTGAGATACAGGGTGTTTTACGGCTTTTGCTAAAACTCTTGTTGGACATATTTCTGGAACAACTTTAAATATTTTGATAAAATTTGGTACGAATGTTATATTTTTTTTAGTTCAATGAGAACCATAATTTACTTTGGGAAAATGCCAGTACCGAATTCAAATTTAATAACGTTGCTCTCAGTGCCGATAACATCACCCCGTGTATCATTTTTTGATGTGATAGTAAACGTATAAAAAGTGTATAAATGTCGTAATTTGATGGCATGTTTAAGGTTATTCTCCAATAAATTTTAGAAAAAGGACCTAACTATAACCGAAGAAACATACATGAAATGCTACAAATAAAAAGACATACCAACGTAATAAATAATCGCACTGATATAGAAAATTTCCCCAATCATTTAATTAAGTTAAAATAGGTTTCGCTTAAATTTTCTATTTCCAATTTCAATTCCAATTGGAATTGGAATTGAATATAGAAAATTTAAGCGAAACCTATTTTAACTTAATTAAATGATTGGGGTACATTACAACATGAAATCAATTTTTACATCTTACCGATACAAAATAATAATTTTTGAAATAAAATATCTTATTATATACTCACAATTTAAGCAAAACACCTACAGTAAATCATATGTATACATTTCCAACGTTATCTCTGTAACATAAACAAAACTTTAAGAGCCTACAAACCATGTTAAAATATCTCAGTTGCGTTAAAACAGACATTCTAATAACATGTAAAAAATTTTTTAAACAAATACCTAATATTTAATAGTGTAAGTAAATTATAATATACAATAACCATAACTATGTTTTTAAAATATTGTATTAATTGTAGTTCTCTGATGGTGTAATAAACCGAAACGTTAGAAAAAAATAATAAAATTAGTTATACTTGACCAAAATCCCCACAAAAAAAAACCATCAGATATTATTTGATATTAACGGTCAAGAAAAGAAAAATATATAAATAAATTTTCAAAAATATTTATTGACCAAATTTTAAATTCTACAAATAACGCAATCAACTCGCTAACTTCACTATTTTATTAATTTTGCTTACCGTACACTAATTAAGGGGCCTAGTCGGGAAAAAGCTTCGGATAGCTGTGTCACTCTCTAGAAAGTTTTTATACATGCGCCGCTGAATAATTTTGCTCTTGACTATACCTTCACTGGACGTTTTATTCACCAACTTCATTGAGGTGTGATTCCCGATAGAGGTAACACTTCCGTGCTCCATTTGTAGTGACAAAGATACTTATTTAGAAAATTCATTTTAACCAAATAGTATGGAATAAAAGTTTGCAACTTGCTAAGCATAATTATGAAGCTTCATTCTAGAAGACATGTATGAATTTTACCTCGAATTTTACCGATTGATATCATAATTCAGGAGCTAATCACGTTCAAATTTCACTTATATTTACAGTATAAATTTTCCCTACATAAAGTGAAAATTAATTAAAATAGATATACATGTACCCTCTAGTACACTTTCAACTACTGATCCTCCAAATTTGGTGTAATTTGACCAAACTGTATGGAAGAAATAAATTTTGAAAAATTACCTTACAAACACTGGTTCGATTAGCCCTCTTAAGCATTTTCATTTTTTTTTATGAGAAATGCACATTTATTGAAAAACTAATGGTTCGTGCAGGGCTGTACTCGCTTATAATTTCATGATTAAATACATTTTATTTAATTTTGTTATTCACATTATGTAAATCATTTTTGAAATACAATAAAAAGTGACTAAAAAGTTAATAAGAAGAGCTTGATATATATTTTTTTAATGAAGCATTTCTAAGTTTTTAACTCCCATTCAAAATAACGTACATTCCATTTCTTATGGAAAAACATTAATGTTAATAATGAGGCTTGTATTAACAAATATAATTTATTCAATTATTAGACACCTACAATAATATTAAAATATTAAAGACATAGGTTGACAATTTTATTTCGACCAGATAAAGTCAAAATAGAATAAATAATCAAAAATTTTTAATACACAATTAATAAAATAAATAATAATAAAAAAAAATTAACAGAACGATGCAATGAATTAAAATTACACTGGATTTTCAAAATAATCACCGCCAACGTAAATGCATCTTTGAGAATGTTTTAAATGGTTTTTCACTGATCTATTAATCATTTCCGCGTTATTTCTAATGTTATCTCATAAATTAATATTTTTTTCTGGTAACTGTTACAGTGTATTGAATTCTTAGTAATATAGTTCAGAGATGTAAGATCAGGAGGCCTCTTTGGCCAGTTAAACGATCCTCGACCGATTTATCTATTGGGGTAATGCTAATTCAGATGATCTCTGACCGGTACAGAAAAATAGGGCCTAGAATTATGACGCTGAAACCACATACGTCTGGTATTGATGCCTTGTAATAAATCTGGCAAAATGTCTAAGAAAATTATTATTAATATTTTTCTGTATGGTTTTTGCAACGGAAATAAGAGAGCTCCAAAAAGATTGTAGACGTTTTCAAAGGTATTCCAGTTTAGTAATGACCATGGAAAATGTCTTATTGGTGCATTTAAAAATTGATGTACATAATGTGAATAACAAATTTAAATAAAATGTACTTAATCATGAACTTTTAAGCGGTCCAGCATACCATTAATTTTCCAATAAATATGTATTTCTTGTCTAAACAAATGAAGATGCTTAATTAGTGTAGGGCATTTAAGTAAAATTAATAAAATAGTGATCTTTAGTTAGTTGATTGCCTTTTTTGTAGAATTTAAAATGTGGTTAATCAATAATTAAAAAAACATGTTGGTGAATAACTTTGAACGTGTCAGGAACTATCATGACATCATTTTATACATTAGTCCTTTCACTTTTTAAACGTTAACTAACATTTACTAAAATAAATTATAGTTTAAAAAACTAAAAAAACACGTTTTAATAGCAAACCGAACTAAAAAGTAAAAAATAAGAATGAAGTGATTGACAAAAAAATTCATTTTATTGTAAAAAGCGTGGGGTGCTTGAAATCAATTGTTATAAATATTTTATTGGTAGCTATTAATAAAAGTAGAGTTATCATAAAAATATAGTAAAAAGCACCCTACGCTTTTTACAATAAAATGAAGTTTTTTGTCAATCACTTCATTCTTATTTTTTACTTTTTAGCTCGATTTGCTATTAAAGCGTGTTTTTTTTAGTTTTTTAAATTATAATTTATCTTTTTATTATTTAGTCATGAAACGAAAACAAATTATATTATTATATTATAATGTCCATACCTATCAAATTGAAAAGGTCCAAAATAGATTTCTGAGATATATTGCATATAAACTAGGTATGCCACGGGAGGATATTGATTATGACGAAATACGCTCACTCCTAAACATATTGTTACGCCACTGGACTGTGTGGACTGGTTAGATGAGACTGGAATTGTATGAGAACGGCCGGGAATATTCTGGAGTGTTCTAGACCGGGTGAATGGATGTATAAATAAGACGCATGGTGGGCCGAGACTTAATCTTAAGTGAAACGCGAGCGAGTAAAGAAGAAATACGAAAATGACATAAGTTATAAGTGTTCAATTGTGATTATAATTAAGTCAGTTATTAATCTATAGTTGTTAATTGTTAATTAGTAAATAAAGTAGTGAGTAAGTGTTACCTGGACTTTCAATCAACGAATCTACGAGTATAGGTGTTTGTGTGGATAGCAAACACGTAACAATATCTTCGTTAGAACAAAGGCGAAATTATTTTGATTTACATTTACTATTTAACGTATGTAGTTAATGGAAATTATGATTGTACTTACCTTCTAAATGAAATAGACTTCATGGTTCGTCAAAGATTCGCTCGGAACCATAAACTCTTTTCTAATAAATATTATAGAACAAACTATGGATATTTCTCACTCATTCCTCGAATGTGTAGATATGCAAATTGCATAAATGAAAATATAGATTTCTTCAACTGTTCATTGGTAAATTTTAAGAAAAAAATTACAGAATGACTTATTATAACCCATATCTTGATCATACAAATTTCTTGTACATATATGTATGTGTGTGTATATGTGTATGTATGTATATGTGTGCGTATATATGTATATGTATATATGTGTATATGTGTGTATATATATATGCATTTCTTTTTCCTAGGTTTTTAACTATACTTTTTTAGGTATCTGTAGATAATAATCATTCACTGTAAATTGAAAGATTCCGTTACATTGATACATACATACATACATACATACAGGCCAAGCTAATAAAAGCGTGTTAAAATGACACAGGAAACATTTGCTTCAAACTGCATACTTCCGAGTATAGTCATTTGACTAATATTATTTCTTGTCATTTTAAGCCGTCTTTTTCACTTGGGATTATGCCGAGGCCGCGGCCGGTCCCTAGCAATAGGGCCTTCAATAATTCCTTTATCAACTGACGGTTAATCCCAACTATAAAAAACTATTTACTAAAATAACTCAAACTTAAGCGTTTTAATTTAAATTTTTAATAGACCCATCAGAAAATAACCCAGACGGATGTTTGTTTTATTAAGTTCGGAAGTAGGTATAATTTAAAGAGCTATCGCTATCACATAAATAAAAATCCATACTTTGTTTTATTCTGGCCATTAGGAAAATGAAACCGCGGCAAATTGCGTTACCAGCAAAATGTACCCATAGTTAAATGCAAAACGTCATTCTCGCGAGTGGATTTCTTTCATTATTGAGTGGCATTTTTTAAACAAAGCACCATATTCGTGACACAGAGAAGACTATACTTCGGATAAAGTGAAAAGCAAACACGGGATAGAAACGAAAAACTCAGCAGTGTAAAATTAGATGAGCTTCGTTCGTCGATACCAGCGCAGCGGCTTCAATCTCGTTTCAACTAAATTAAATCTATTTGCTTTTTATTCTTGATCCACATTTATTAAAAAGATTTCAAATTAATTTTGTACGTTAAGCTGCGCAAAATTGAGTTTTGTGATTTATTCAGATAAATTGAGACAACTTGAGCAAATTACCCTTTCTAATACGTTTGCGATGAGAAAAAAACGTTCAAATTAAATTTTATCCTGCAGTTTAAAATTTTTTGCAGCAGACTAAATTACGTTTTTTTTTAATAAACGATGGGATAATCGGTTATAAAATACTATGAATAATACCCCAAAATGGAAATAATCAACGCAACTACGGAAATCGATGTTTCGGGATTATTGTTCCTCGTCTACGCAGCGTAGCTTAAGAAATGTGATTTAGAATGGAATAGATGTGGAACAAAAATTGAGAAATAGATACAAAATATAGTGCATAATATTCAATAATGAAATAAAATAATGTTAAATAATTTAGTGGTACCGATGCAGCTTTCTTCAGCCCTTCTCACTGAATCCGTCACTGTGTGCTATAAGATAGCATATTACTCATTAAATTCATAGTCCAATTATGAAAGATACTACTTAACGAAATAAACAACTTAGAGGGACTAGTTTCTTTCTTTCTATAAGTTCTAACAAAATACGATAGAATACTAGTTGTGCTCATCTTTTCAATTTAGCCATACCGTGCCGATAAGGACCAATAAGTCCGAAACATGTGTCTATAGTTTGCATTCTTTATGCGGGCCTCATCCGTTAATTATTATTTTTTCCTTACTGTAATGCGATGGCATCTTCCTTTTGTATGTATGTATATAAATGTATTCACTGAGCTCGGTAGCACAGTGAACTAGAGCGTTAAGTGACAAACATGGTTGGTTTATTGCCTATCGACTTCTACGGTCAAACCTCGGCTTCGATCCTAACAAAGTCGAAGGCAATGGTTGAGGATATTCCAACACTCGTATTCATGGAGAATTTAAATGCAACGTTTTTACACACCACACGACCACACCCTGCAGAATCAGCTTTAAGAGAATTTGTTAGGATGAAGTCAATTTTCTGGAGTGTATTAGTGAACGAGTTAATAAAGAAAATCTTATCAAGAAAATTTCGTGATATTCTTACTTATATGTCACTCAAGTTCATCTGTTCCATCCTGCAAAACCTCAAGCTAAGGCTTGAAGTTTTGCAGGATCGTCGTGTTAAATCTATAATTAAGATAAAGTAAGTAAAAATGATAGCATGATAACCCCATACGAAAAGCAGCTTTGCAAGAGCAATCTAAAACGTCTTAATATATACGTACGTCTTGTAACCTAAACTGCGTATAACAATGCCTTTTTTATAAAAGGGATTTCTTTCCACAGCAGTCTTTATTTAATTTACCTTTAGGGTGAAACTCGCTTGAAATTGGGCTAAACTTCTACATAAATAATGATCAGGATCATGGAGTTTATTTTTCGCGAGTTCGTAGGGATGTTTATAGACCATATTTTTGTATGAACATGAAGTTTGTTATTTCGAAGAATTGTTACATGTGTGTTGTTTATTTAGCTATAGAAATACCTACAAAAACAAAGGAAAATATTTCAAAGTTGAATGCTTTTAAGTTAACAAGGTGCAGGTGAGGAGATATATGGGTCGTGTTTTTATTAGGATTTGATACAGGGTGGCCAACTATATTGTGACCCATTTTGATCTTGGATAATTCTGGAATGAAAAAAGCTATCGAAGTGCGGTTTTCGCAGATTAATTCTGATTGATTGCAAGTCTTTTATGGTATTTTTATTTGGTTATGATAACCCGATATACCAGAAACAATTTTCTGTCATATAAAACATTTTTTAAATTACAATTTTCTATGTTAATTCAATAAAAATATTATACAATTCAGCTGTTTTCCAACAATATAATGAACTTGCAAAATTGCAAAGTTAAATGCAATGCAAATTTTTTTGATTTTTGTTTTCTCAACCGCTTCCCAATTTATAGAGAAGTAACCTCCTAAAAATATTTAGAATCTTGTGTTAGGTAAAGAGAAACCATTATTGTGGAGTCCGACCTACCTGTTTATTGGGGATAATGCTTAAAGAATAATTCGCATTAAGTGGGATTCGAACCCAGGTATAGTCAGTTTGTAAGCTAGATGCATTAACCACTGATAAGTTACCATCCTCACAACTTCGTATTTTGTAGAAAAATATTATTTAGGAATTACTCAAGAGAAACATATAGTTGAATAATCAAAACAGCATTTTTCTATAATTATATACCAAAAAACAAAATACATAAAACATATTTTTCTACGATTGTGTTAAAAGTCAAATTTTCCAACTTCAAAATGACGGAAAATGTCACTTTGCCGCACACCGTACGGCAAAGAATTTGCCACACGCCTCGATTATATCTTAACACAACGGAATAAAGGAGTGTGTTTACCTTAAAGAATTATATTATTTAACTGGTAATAACAATTAAATTCTATAAATGTACATTAATTACACAGGAATTGCAATTACTTAAGTTAATACTTGGAAAAACTAGAGCATTTACATTGTTAGAAATACTAGATATATTTACATCTGGACCAATATTTATGGCATTTTCGTTGTCGCCCATTTTTTTTGGAGACACTTATTTTGTTGTTAACACTATTTTCTATATGTTTCTGCTGTTGTTGAAGAACGCCACCACCGTGTCTTTTCAAACTGGTGAGATTCTCTCCAGCGACAACCAAAAGAGTCGCTAACGTTCGGCGAAAGCAGTGCCCAGTAAAACTTTCAGGTTTAGGAAGTTTTAAATATTCTGCAATTTTTTTAACATCTGTCCAAACTTGTTTATGCCTTCCACTTGACTGTACACTTGCCATGTTTGTATTGAATGAAGAATCGTTTATGTCTTATGGATGCAGGTCGAAGTTGAACATATCGATAATAAAAATCTAACCAATTATCTCCTTTTGTAACCGAAAACGTTCTAGATTTATGAGTTTTTGAATCTGTAATGATTATGAGCAAAATCTCTCCATTGTCCTGAATGTCATCAATGGTAATATTTATCAACTTCTTCCTTTTGAGTGCACCAGCTACTCCAATAATTAACACTACCTAATTTAATGTCTTATTAAAACAGATTGACAAAAACTGAAATTTGCATTACCTTTAGAAGTAAAAATGTGTCATCAGGAGCGTTAAATAAAAAAGCATTAATTTGTTCTCTGGTAAATACTTCAGATTTATTTTTCTTGTATCCTACAGATTTTCTTTTTTAAAAGGCAATTAGTTTCGGAAACTTCGAAATGTCTACATTTTTTTCCAATGACAGAGTGCTTCTGAGCATTGAGTAAATTTACCACATCGTGGAAGATATCAACATTTTAGCTTGTTCGGCGAATTAGACGAGTAGGACCACTTCCGTTTAAACATTCACCTTCTTTTGACGAAACCAGTTTACGAAATGAAGTTTTTCCTTCTTATAACGTTCTTTCGATTTACGTGGAAGAAGGTCGGAACTCACACTTTCAGCGACTGCAACAATTTCTGCAAAAATATCTTCGTCTGAATTCATCACTTCCTCAAAAGCAGCAGATACAATACAGAACGAGTCAGTTTAGTAAAACAATTTGTTTTGTTTGCTAGTTATGACAACCATTTGAGCAGTACTTGATCTGTATTATTTTAAATAAAATCTGACAGGCGGTAAATTTAAAATTTTGGAATGACCTTAATGGAAAAAACATCACAACCATAGAAAAAATAGTATGTAACACACATGTGGCAACCTCCATTGCAAAACTCGTATGATAGGAACACGAGCGCAGCGAGTATTCCTACTTTCATACATCGTTTTGCAATGAAGTCCTTGCGACACTTGTATTACAATGTACTATTGTTTATTTTAAGGAAAAGAAAATATCTTGGAATTCAATACAAATTTGATTACACACCTACTTATATATTTTTGTTTACTTAAAAAGTGAGTTTTATTGTTTAGAGGGGATTTATGCAATTAAAATAAAGATTGATTTTAAATGTATAATATAAATAACGCTGTGACTAGAGTCCCGCCTCGGGACCCAGGTCCAGTCCCGAATCACGTCATCAAATGACGTCATCAGTGGCGTGTCGGGACTGATATTCCGCCCCGACTCGGGATCTGCATCCGGTCCCAAGTAACGTCATCAAATGACGTCATCAGTACCTTTATTGGTACTGATATTCCGCCCCAACTCGGGACCTGCATCCGGTTCCGAGTTTATAAGAAGAATCACACTCCGTTAGTTACAACCTTTATATATACCTGATATACCGGGTGATTTTTTTGAGAACGAGCCGCCCTTAATAACCCGAGAACCGTTAAAGTTTTTTTTGCAGTAAACGGCATTTTATTGATTATTAAGGGGGACACATTTCAACTAGAAAAGGTGAGATCCAAAACTCGCCCTCCCACCTCCAGCCACCCCAAGTTTATAATTTCAAATGGCACCCCTAATTATTTTCATCGATTTCTAATAGAATTTTTTTGGATAACATGCCGGCAATTGTCAGTGTGCGCCTGCCAAATGTAATATCACATTACCTAGATTTTTATGGCTTTTATCACTTTTTTTATAATAATTCAGTTTTTGCATTTATCTCAAAAATTTTCCTCTTCAAGGTCACACTATTTTTTACGATTGCATTCCAAATAAATTCTGTTATTAGAAATTGATGAAAAACATTAGAGGTGCCATTTGAAATTATAAACTTGGGGTGGCTGGGGGTGAGTTTTGGATCACACCTTTTCCCGTTAAAATGTGTCTCCCTTGACATTCAATAAAATGCCGTTTACTGCAAAAAATCTTTAATGGTTCTCGGGTTATCAAGGGCGGCTCGTTTTCAAAAAATCACCCGGTATAATTGAAATAAATAAGACAATAGCTATTTTTATTTTAGTAGTTGGCAAGACAAGTAGCAAATAATGATGAAAATATGCCTAAATATAAATAAGTTTATATATACCTAGCAACTATTAACATAAAATATTGTTTAAAAAATAAAAAATTATTCATTGGTTTTGACTTTGGCTGCATACAGTCTTATCTGGTAGTTTAAACATTCTAATCTGAGCATTTTAGACAACACCACTGCCTCTTTGGTATCTTTTTAATAGTTACACACTTCAAATGAAAATACTGAAGGCACACTTTACATTTAATTGAGGTGGTGCAGGAACCCGACATTGTTTCACATAACACACCACACATTTCGCACAGATATTTATTACCTTCCTTTTTGGATAACATGTTTTGTAAAATAAAATATTCCAGCCGTTCGGTCAAAAATGGCCGAATTAAGGAGAGATCAACGTCGGGATCCAAAACGACATTCGACACTTTTTCTGGATTATATTCTATATGGCAATCCTCAACCTTTTCACCAGTTTTAATAGCATGAAGTGCGACTTCTTTTTCTTTTAAAACCCAAAACGACATTTTCGCTTGCTTTCTTTTTAAACCTAAGTTGGAAAAAGCAATAACTTCGTTTTTTCTTTTTTTGTTTAAACCGATTGTGGTTAGATCAGAACCTTTTGGTTTGCCTTTTTTTCTAACAATCTCAGGCATTTTAATCGATTCTATATTAACAAAATTTGACACATTTTGATTATTTGCATCTTGCAAAATTTCATTCGGTTCAATTTGGTATTCGTTTTTAGGGTTTTGAATTTGGTCAGTATACGAACAGTTACTTAAAATTTCGTTGCTTATAATGATTATATTTGGGTTATTCTTGTTTGCAAAAGTTGAATTTTTTTCGGTGTCCTCCACAGAAACTTCATCCAGTTTACTTTCCAGTGCAATTAACTCTTCGGACTTATTTTTAGTAAAATTATCACCGCCAAATTCAATGATATCTTGGGTTATAGTTACAAAATTCTTTTCCACTTCAGATACTGCAGGCACTTTAGCGATCCTTTCAGTTTGATGAGGCAAGAAAATCAGTGGTATATCTAAATTCATATTTTCATGAGTATCAGTGCCTTCAACATCAAAATCATCGGTATTTTGAGTACTTTGATCTTCCACTATATCAAGTTGTTCACAATCTTGTTCATTTATAGGGACAATCCGAACTGGAATGTTATTTTTCCAGTATGATTGTAAGTCTTTAATTACAGAAAAACGTTGTAAATAAGTGGTGTTACAACCTAGAGCCACCAAATCGGTTAATACGTTGGTTTCTTTTAAGACCTTCTTTCTTTTTTCTGCATATGACAGCACAGCTACTTTCTTTGACATATCTACGGAAATATTGTCACTGCTTTCTGTCGCTATTGAATCGACGTTTTGATTTTCAATGTTTTTGAGGCATCTTTGTTTATCTTTGTAATAGGTTTTTATCCAACGAGGATGTACGATATTTATGTCAAACATGGGCAACATTAGTTCTTTACGAAAAGCAAACATGTGCCTACATGGGAGTAACATATCTTGGTGAAAATTACACGTGCAAGATTCCGTTGTTATCCTAAGGAGTCCTTCACTTGATCTTATTTCTCCAGAATCATTCATTACAAGATTTTTAACTTTTTTGCTGTACTCTATTTGTTTTATAACCATCCTTGCTGGTTCATGTGTTAAAAGCTCTATAAATTTTCGTTCATCACTCGCAGGTTCGTATGTAGTTATGCTCCTTTTTTGAAACTGATAAACAGCCTTATAATCTCTTTCAATCTCAAGCGAATGGATAATTACAAATAAAGACTCAATAAAATCTTCCAAGCTACTATTTTTTCTTATGACTTGCTTCAATTTTGAGTTGATACTTTCCAGTCTATTATTAGTAGTATTAAGGAATGATCCACTTAAATATTCCTCATTCAAAGACCATTCGTCTTTAATATGTAGCCAGTTTTTCTCAAAGTAAGCATAAACCTTTGTATATCCGGTATCTTTTAAAATATTACATAAATTTTCAAATTCTTTATCAGTTCTTGAATAAACGGGCTGTTGAGACATTTCTTTCATTGGATCGAAGTATTTTCTCACGTTATTTCACGGCAAAATATTTTCATTACATGGAAAATACAAATTATCAAGTTTGCGTCAGGAAAAAGGCTTCTGATAACATCACGTTCTAATAGATCTTTATCAGTCATAATACATTTTGTATTTATCCAGGAGCTATTTTTGGATTTAAAAGTATTTAAGAACCATTCGAAATTTTCTTTGTCTTCAGTCACGAGCAAACAGATGGCTACAATTTCACTCTGATAACTACCATCTTCAACAATTATTAAGAAGAGTGGAATTTCAATGTTCAGTAGTCTGTAGGTTGCAGCAATAGCCAAAAATTCCGGAAACGCAGCCATGGTACCTTTCATGGCTGGCATCTGTACAAATAAACCTTTAGAATTGTTATTATCGTCTTTCAAAATGGTTGCATCAGCATTTTTTTCTTTAATAAAGTCAATACATTTTTTCAAACTATCTCCCTTCACTGTTGTTCTTTGTAAGTTGGCTAGGTCTTTTAAAATTACAATTTTTCCAATTATTTGCGTTAAATTTTACCGTATCAATTTTCTATCAGCTCTAAGGCTTAGTAAATGCTTAGCAGTTTCTTTCGCATCATTAGACAGTTGTCTCTGCCGGGGCAAAAATGAAAAACTTTCTTTTGTTTTCTCGTGGTTATGTTTGTCATTAAACTTTCGTATTTGCAATGAGTTGCCTTTAATATCGGGACAAAATGAAATGAATGCCGGACACAGATCTTCCTTTATAAACGTTTTTGTATCCCTTATCTTCTTACCTTTTGGCCGAAATGGTTGCCCTCCATAAATGCAAAAATATTTTAAGTATGAATATTGCAATTCGCTTTTAATTGGGCGTTTGGTGTAATTCGAGGAAATAATTTTAGCATCACGTTTCCAAAACTTAAAATATGTATATGTATTGTTTTCATATTGATGTATGAAATTCTCTACATCGGTGTAAGAGCTGAAGTTTTTGCCAATTTCTAACCTATAAATTGGAAAGAAATAAGTAAAAAATAAGGAGAGCAATTAAAGGCACACTTACATATACATTTCCAGTTGTTTTACTTTAACTTTCTATTATTGTTTATAAACAAATTTACACCTTCTTACTTCGTAATTTTCGAGGTAATTTGGCTTTAACTAACAAAATCCATAAACACAATTATGCGAACATAACCTCAAAACGCCTTCTATTAAGAGTGGAAGTCGGGATCGGATGCGGGTCCCGAGTCGGGGCGGCATATCAGTCCCGACACGCCACTGATGACGTCATTTTATGACGTTATTCGGGACTGGACCTGGGTCCCGAGGCGGGACTCTAGTCACAGCGTATAAATAATGTCTTAAATAGATTTCAAATAAAACTTAAAGAAAAGAAATAGCAATAAGAGTCATAAGACCCTTATTGCTGTTTCTTTTCTTTTTTGTGGTTAATCTTACATTGGCATATTTCAGCCAGTCCTTAACGGCATTAGCTACCACCAAATCGCTTTGTTCATTTCTTGGAAAATTTAGTTTAGCGACATCTCTAAAAGATGAAACTCTAATAACTATTAAATATTTACATTTTTTAGTCTAATATTACCATATATAACTGCCATACATTGGTGTTCTCAAAGGAAATGTTATCTCTGACTTTCCAATCGAATAAACGTGCAAGGTTATTTGTGATCAGAACCTTAAAATTCTTCGGGTAGGAGAGTCTAGCCGAGTACCACCTATTGCAACTAGTCTCGATACTTTAAAATTAAAAATAGGGATTATTATTTATTTAGCACCAACAGTGAATATATTGAATACCATATATTTGTTTAGAAGGGAGGTTTTGTCCGAAAGCCTTCCGTCCAGTTGTTGGAATTCCTCCAACGAAGTTATAGAAGAAATTGGCATGTCAGGAGGAGGAGTTGGCGAATTTTTATCACTGTCGTCACTAATTCATTCAGCATTATGGAGTGTTAATCGATGTGTTCAGTTATTCTAGTTAAACTATTCAGTACTGTTAGTTGAAAATCTAAAAAAGAAAAAAAGTTAAATCGAGTAAAATATATTACAGAACTTTACATTATTATTCATATAATAGTGTTCGAAGGGACCTGGATGAAATAAGAGAAATAATTTTTTACTTTTGATTATTCGAAAATAAATCACTCCTAATGATAAATTATGCTTATTTCCTGAAAACATATTGTGGTTGAAAGTTTAAAAATATTGATTAGGTAGGTTAGTTAGAAACCTCAAAAATTTAAAATAGCGCAAAAGAACTATATTTTTTTAACTTTAGAGAAAAATGTAATTAGAAAAAGAAATAAAAATTATTGAGCTTATTTTATGTTTTCTAGGTTCTCGACCACCTGGTATATATTTTGAACTAACTTATAATCACAATAATATATATACATATATTTAAAGCATGATTCATTTATTCCTAATATAAACGCACCACTGTCACATGAATCGTCAAGAAAAAAGATTACCTGATGCATGTTTGTGCCTACTGCTAGCTTCAGATGAAGCGGAGATATAAAATGATGCTCTGGAATTTATTCTTGTTGAAATTGGCGAAGAATACAAATGTTTACTTATAGGACTTAAGACTAAACGAATTTGAAGGTGTAAAATTTTCACTGTTGGCCATATTTGAGGAACCATTAACAATTATCTCTTGAATGACTATCGGAGATCTTTCTTCTTTACCACATAGGTACCTACATAAAAATTATCCCTGACATCACTTTAATACATTCAATAGTTATTTAAAAAAACTAATTTTCTTTCTGAGTGAAACACCTTTTTTGATTTAAAACTTATATTCAGAGCTATCTTTTTACGTTTTCTTACTAGAAAATTTTATAATGATATTGTTACGTGTTTGCTATCCACACAAACACCTATACTCGTAGATTCGTTGATTGAAAGTCCAGGTAACACTTACTCACTACTTTATTTACTAATTAACAATTAACAACAATAGATTAATTACTGTCTTAACTATAATTACACTTGAACACTTATAAGTCTCTTTCTTATTTCTTCTTTACTCGTTCACGTTCGACTTCAGACTAAATCTCGGCCCACCGTGCGTCTTATTTATACATCCATTGACCCAGTCTAGAGCACTCCAGAATATTCCCGGCCGTTCGTGTACAATTCCAGCCTAATCTAACCAGTCTACACAGTCCAGTGGCGTAACACTGCCCCCTCCTTAAGCCTGAACGTCCCGATCAGGCAATTCATTGTTCCCTGCATACTTGGCTAGTCTCTCTATATGCACCACCTTCATCTTGGATTTTGGACTTTGCTGAATTCTATATACAACGTCGTTTAGTCTGGTGACAACAGTGTAAGGACCTTCCCAGGGTGGGTGAAGCTTCGGGGATCTGCCTTTCTTTCGTTGTGGGTTATATAGCCAAACCAAATCTCCCACCTGGTACCCTTCTGAATTAAGATCATAACGAGCCTTCATACGGTCACTTGCTATGGTAATTCGCTCAAAAGGAGCCCTGGCGTTATATTGCTTATTCCTTATTTGTGGCCCCATTCTTGCCGTGCAAACTTCACATTGGCGGCACCAAGCCTCCACATCTTGACGACTGTTTACCCAGTAGAAACGTTGTCTTACTTTTGTCAGGGTTTTGTTGACGCCAAAATGTCCGCCAGACGTTTCATTATGCACTTGCTGAAGTACATCTGCTACGTGACACCTGGGGATTAACAATTTCAAAGTAACTTTCCTCCCATCTGGACTTTCCCACGCTCTCTTCAGCAGTCCATCCTCTACTATAAGGGAATCCCATTGTGCCCATAAAGCCTTCAGTCCCACTGATTCATTTGAAATGTCCTTCCAGTCGGGTCGGGTCCCTCTTTCTTTCCATTTCAGAATAAGACCAGTCTCGTTATCGTTTAACTGCGCTTCCCTTAACGACTCTTGACCAATAATCCGGAACATCAATCTTAACGGTCTTCATTATTTGTACATTTTGTTGTTCTTCCTTACGGTGGCAAGGCTTGCAGTCTTTCTCACGCGGTCTTTTGGAAAGGCCATCTGCTATATTCCGCGAAGTACCAGCTCGCCAGTTTTCCTGTGGCTTCTCCGTTACTGCGACCCTCTCAGGGATGCGCTGACGACAGTTACTCTGAATGTGGCCCACTCTGCCACACTTATAACAGCGCATACGTCCTCCACTCTGTCTCCCACTACTTTGCTGTTGGGTTTGTCTCGTATCTTGAATGTTGAGCTCATGACAGTTCCTCTTAATATGGCCCAATTTGCCACACCTATAACAACGGATGCCTCCATTCGGCCTCCCACTACTTTGTTGTTGGTTTTCCGTCTGCTGGGAGTTCGATTTTGTCAGTAGTTGGGCCATCATCTTGTATAGATCAGATATCAGGTTTTGTGTTGTGTTGTCTGGCTTGTCTTCCTCCACACTCACAGCTCGTACTCTCTGATTTGGTTGTGTGGTATCCTCATAGGCAGCCTCAATCTCCAGTGCATGTACTAAAGCCTCACTAATAAGCTTATGCCTGGCCAACTTAAGAATTCGCCTAACTTTCTGGTCCCTTACTCCATTAATAAATGTACCAACTGCTAACTGTTGTTGAAATTCCATTGGTGCATCAGGATAGGCTAGATGGGCTAATCATTCTACCGCAGCTTCGAACTCCTGGAGGCTTTCTCCACCTCGTTGTCTGCGTGATTTGAGCTGAGCCTGATATACTTGGGCGAGATGTTGGTCGCCATATCTTAGTTCTAACGCTGCCTCCAAAATGCTAAAGTTTTGTTGCTGTGCGGTAGGAATTGTTTGGAGCAGGTCTAATGCTTGGCCCCTTAGTGCTAATACCAATGCTGTTGCCTTTTCCTCATCGTTCCAGTTATTTGAACGCGCAGCTGCCTCAAACTGTCTCTTATAAGTTGACCATGAACTTTGACCGTCGAAGGAAGGTGGTTGTAACCTAGCACCAGACGACAGTACTAATTGGCCTCCCCTCTCTCTTAATTGTTGTTTCAACCGGGCTATCTCCCCTTCAACTTCACCAACTTTTCCTTTAACTTCAGTTATTTCTCCTCTAACTTCACTAAGTTCTTCTTTAACTTCCATGACTTCAGCGTGTACATCTTCCTTCAATTGTTCAGTGACCGAGAGCATGACTTGATGCTGTCCCTCCATAATTTGTCTTAATTCTTCCTGGCGTTCCTTTCTTTGTTGTTCCCTTTCTTCCAGTCGTCTTCTCTCTTCTTCTTTTTCTTCTTGTCGTCTTCTCTCTTGTTCTTCTTTTTCTTCTTGTCGTCTTATTTCCAGGCCTTCGATCATTTTTATCAAGTCTTCTTTTTCTTCCTTACGTTCCTTTTTCTGTTCTTCTTTTTCCTTCTGTCGTCTTCTCTCTTGATCTTCCATAATCTTCCTTTGTTCGTCTTTCTCTTCCTGTCTTTTTCTTTCTTGATCGTTCATTCGTTCCAACAACGCTGCTAACAAGTCCTGTGTTTGTTTCTCCGCCATACTTCTTATTATTGGCATTAACTCACGACACGTAAATCAGTTCGAATTAAAGTTTATTACACTATTAAACAGCACTAGAAAGTCTTATTTAGAGTCTATACTTCTTTTGTGTTGACAAAAGTCACTTCTCTTCACTAATTGTGCAATGGAATGTTCGAGAATTTTCACGAAATATCATTAATAAGTCTTGTTTTGAGTCTATAACACGTTCCCGTTAACACAATTCACGTATCTTTTGTGGTTTCCAAATCGAATGTTCTAGAATTGTCACTAAAAGTCACTTATAGTCTCTTTTTTAAGTCTACAACACGTTCCCGTCGACACAATTCACGTATCTCCTGTAGTTTCCAAATAGAATGTTCTAGAATTTTCCCGAAATTGCACTAGTAGTCCTTTTTCTCAGTGTACAACACGTTATTACTAGCGGCACTCGCGTATTTGCAGTTATTTCTAAATCGAATGTTCTAGAAACGTCTCGAAAATCCACTTTAAAGTCACTATTCAGTCCAGAAATAGTCCTCCAAACACTGTCCAGTAGCTTAATTCTTCGTGTTACCCCTAATTCCTGAGAAAAACACTGTAGAATCTTTTCGAATATCCCAGAAATTTCTCTTCCAATCCACTTCCGACACCAAATTGTTACGTGTTTGCTATCCACACAAACACCTATACTCGTAGATTCGTTGATTGAAAGTCCAGGTAACACTTACTCACTACTTTATTTACTAATTAACAATTAACAACAATAGATTAATTACTGTCTTAACTATAATTACACTTGAACACTTATAAGTCTCTTTCGTATTTCTTCTTTACTCGTTCACGTTCGACTTCAGACTAAATCTCGGCCCACCGTGCGTCTTATTTATACATCCATTGACCCAGTCTAGAGCACTCCAGAATATTCCCGGCCGTTCGTGTACAATTCCAGCCTAATCTAACCAGTCTACACAGTCCAGTGGCGTAACAATATTCTCTAATAGTACACGACAAAGTAGAGATTTTTTTATATCTAGATATTTTTCAAATACTGTCATAACTAAACCTACAAATCGTTTCTGTGTATCATGGTCGTAGAGTACAGATGTACTTACTGTCGCCGGCATTCATCTTGACCGCGAAACTCTTTCTCCAGTCCAGTCTATTATTAGCTTTCGAGTTGTGTACTCGTTAAGTCACTTGGGCGTATTGCATATTGCTTTTGTGTTTTTATTTTATTTGCTGTACTGTATTGTTGATATTAATTTAATAATAAAGCATGGCAGACGTACGCAGGGGTAGAAAACGGCCATTTGCTGACAAAGTGAATAAAATCATAGTTGAATTCCCGGATTTATTCTATGATGGTGCTAAAATAATTTCTAAAATGTACGAGAAAGATAAGCGTGATTGTGGACTTCACGTAAATAGTGTACACCATAAAAATAAAAAAAATGGCGTGCCTTCGACAACACAATTTATGTTTGATTTAATATTAATGCTGATTGCCTGTGATGTTCCGCTGCACACACTTGATAAACAACCATTTCGGGAGTTCTGGAATAAATACAATGCCCAGGTGAAGTTACCAAGTCGCACAGCGTCATGTAACTATCTACCAACTGTACACGTAGACACGGTAAATAAGATGGGAAAGCCAGACAAAATTTGAAGATATTTCCGTTGAAACAGCTTTAAAAAATATTGCGAAGAACTATAAACCATTACATGAAAGCATAAAAAAATTAGAAAACAGTTCGTTATCGTTAGTGGAGTCACTGCAAATAGTGGACGAAGTAAATCTGCTGCTACACGCTGTAGGTGACGCAACAAATGAGCGCGTTAAAGAAAAGTTCGCATGTGTGTTAAATAAAGACACCGGTATTACCAAATTAAGACAAATATGTCATCGTGTAGCCCCAGATCCGTTAAGTGCGTTCAAAGACTATTTTACGTATGCGTGTATTACATCAGTAGATGTCGAACGGTCGTTTTCAAAATATAAGAATATGTTTTCACCAAAGCGAACATCACTCATGGAGACAACCATAGAAACATACCTGATGCTGCAAAATGGCTACACATCTCCAGTTTGTGATAAGCAAGCTAGTTCATCAAGCTAGTTAAGAGGGTTAGTTTTACATACATTGTTATAAATTGTAACAGTTTCTTGTTTCTCGTATTAGTTAATTTCGCGTACGCTATTGTCCCATGGAACATTTTTGACAGCCCTAGTCATAACTACAAAAGATATTTATGATAAGTAAACGTTTTTTAAATCTAAAAATAATGGCAATTTTAAAACTCAAAATATCTATAAGAGGACGTTTTATTTTCTAAATTTTAAAAATTTTCATAAAAGCATTTCCATGCTAGTAGATAGTCAAATTGCCAAGACCTACCTTTTTTTCAAGATCCCTAGGTCATAATGCCATTTTCAAAGCTCGATAACGACAAAGGTAGCAAAAAGTCTCAAGCCAAGGAATTTTTTTACCAATTTTCAGCTCTATTAAGCTTAGCTCAAGGCAGTAACGACATCACACGAGGTCAAGGACAGACTAACCTTGCATTTCCCATTACAAATCGGCCTTAAGTTAACCATCGCTCCAAGAGATATACATCGAACTTTTCGTGATGTCAAAAGTCACGTGGCGCTCAACAACACAATACAAATAGCACCATACGTGTTACATACAGTAGTAAATAATTATGTACATTTTTTAAGATTTCAATCGACTTCAATTAATCAATCGAATTCATGGTAACTAGGTGAGAGCATCGTCTTATCCCGTACCAAATGGGTGCTTTATACCCATTTGGTGACAACATCGTAGAAAAAAAATGAGGTATAACTTTAAAACAACATAGACATGAGGATTAGGAATGTGCGATACATTGAAAAGTACCGATATCGTGTATCGTATCGTATCGTATCGTATCGTATCGATTAAATATTACTGGTTGGGTACAATATCGAACAGAAAAGTACCGATACACAAATTATCGGTTCACAACCGTTTTTTACTCACAGCTACGACGTACTCAAATCCTTTTTCTTTTATTTCTGTCTTCAAGTTATCTATATTTTTAAAATCCTTATTTTTTTGTGGACTCGTGGACACTAAATTTTCTCTAATAACAATAAAATTAAAGTGAATGGTGCACAATAATCTTTATCTTCTGAAATGCATAGGTCCTGGGTTATCCACCAAAAAACTTGATCATTCAGTTTGCTGGATATACATTGAATGTTTTGAAAAAAAGTTGTAAAATTCCTAGTTAGTTTTTTTCTTTGTGTATTTTTTCTAAGTAATCTTATTTGTTGATGGTTACCATGAGTATCTTGGAATTTTTTGTGATGCTGCTGATTTTTTGTGGTTGTTGTAGCTTCTGGAATTGTATTATTTTTGAAAGTGTTTTCACATTCTGTTAATGTATATAATTTATCGTTTATCTATAATCTTGTATTTATCCCCACGACTTTTTGATAGACTAACATATGGTTGTAATTTATTTCTGATGTCTTGATCTGAATTTGGAAAAAGTCAGAAATCGATAAATTAAGATAACAATTTTTTCTATAAATATTAAATTGTACAAAATAATAAAGCAGAATAAGTTATGAAATATAAGAAAAAAAATTAAATGAAAAATCTTTATTTATAGACATTAAATTGTACAAAGGAAAAAATTATGGTTGTTTCGATTTTCCTCAGTACAAACATAACATTGTACGAATAAAAAAATAAAAAAAAATTATGAAATGAAACAAACAAATTAAATAAATTCTATTTAACATAAAGAAAAACTTTATTTACAAATATGAAATTGTATAAATTGATAAGAATAATTTTTGATATTAAACAAAAAGAAGAATTAAATATTTAATTTGCAAACATAACATTGTCACAAACTAATAAACAGAAATATCAAATGTGACAAATTAATAAATTAGAATAATTTATGAAATTAAAAAAAAATAAAATAAAATAAAATAAATATTAAATTCTACAAAGTAAAAAATTACGATTGTTTCGACTTTTCTTAGTCTCGTCAACGTTGTACGGCCGTTGTTTCGTCTGTCCGAAAAATAATAAGAAAGATGACGAAAAAAAGACAACAACGCACAAACGAATTATAATCGGTTATACGATTGTGAAAAGATCTATGTATGTATAGAGCTGAAAAGGGCTATACATAGTTCTTATAGTATTATTGATAAATTTGTACAAATTAAAAAAAAGATTAATCCGTAAAACGGACATCGTCAAAATTTTATACTTAGTCGGTAGGGGTACAAAAGATAATCCGAACAGTTGTATTTCTTCTTTTTCCTCGTCCTCTTCTGAGGTACTAATCGATTCCTCTGTTGCGCCTTCGTCATCTTCGTCGGATTCCACGAATAAAGGTTTATGACAATTCTTCGTAGCGTTCGTCGAAGACGTCGCGCTTCCTGTTCTTTCTTTTTCTTCATTATCCGTTCTCTTTTTTTTTTATTCCTTTTCCTTTATACGCTGTTTTCGTGGTCTTTTTCTTTCCTTTCGTCGTCCTGATGACGTCTGTCGATTGAAACAAACAATCCGTTTTCTGGGGATCGATGGTTTTATTGTGTACCTTTCTAAATCGTCGTCTTCATCGTCAGATTCGCGGACGTCGTACAGGTTTCGGTCCGTCCTCTGATGACGCTGCATTGTCGGGAATGGGGGAGACATATCGTTATCCAGGTGTCAGCAGGTCGTCCTCGGACGAGGATTACACCATCAAAGGTTCCGCCGCAATTGCAGTCGAAACGACATTCGTACCTGCAGATGATTTTGCGGGAGTGGGAACAGGAATTTTCATATTTCTTTCTATTTCTTCTATCATTCTAAGTATTGGGTCATCCTCCCGTGGAGAGGTGACGAAAGCGTCATATTCTTTTGCCATCGTGAACGAGTATCTGAAAAACGAATCTGAAAAAAAGAATTATGGATCTGCAAAAAAAACCTGGAAAGAAATCGATAAAAAAATAGTTATATGTAAAGAGATTACACGAGAATCAAGAAAAGTATAAAAAAAAAATCAATTAGTAAATAAGGCACTTTGAAGTTCTCACCAATTTAACAGCTGCACAAATAACACGCAGTTTACTATCGTCTGTACAAAATCAAAATAATGTTTACAGTAAAAAAGCGTTGTTATTTATGTATTTGGTTGTTTCACAAAGGCAATAGAATTGTAGTGAGCGATGTGGGCGTATCCTGGAAAGGACCTAATCCACTCGGTACCGCATATGCTAATAAGAAAGCAATTTACGAAGATCCACAGTTCCTTGAAGCTTTGAATAACCGGCACCCGGGTAAGATTTTTACAGTGTGTCCACTGATCTTATGTGCTAGAGGAACTTGATATCGAGATAAGATAAGAAAGCAATTTCCGACATACTAAGCCATATAAAATCGGAGATCTCAAACATGGAAAGTAAAACCATCTAAGATGGTTTTACTGATACGCGACTTATCATGAATTTATGAGACAATAAAAATGGTTGCTGGAAGGAATATCACCTCTTACTGAGTTGAGGTTAGATAAGTACTAACAATAGGATTAAAAATATCTTATTTATACAAACTAACATGATAAGTTTTATATTTCAATAACAATATATACAATTTTAATTTACCAACTGGCTCTTGCCTTTCTTATTCGTAGTTTTTATATATACAATCCGATCCCAATAAAACTATCAGCTGCCACCGCTAAAAGGGACAACGCTAGAAAAAAAAATGCGGCGTGGGGATCTCGCCGTACATTCGTGTGCATCCTGATTTTAGGCGGGGATTATTCGGTTAAATGATGATTTCAGCCTAAAATACGTATCACGTATTGAAAAGAGGCATACGACTCTGATAGCCAAATGCCTCGTCACCTAAAAGCAATTCATTTTCAGGACAAGCATTTTGGAACTTTATACACTTCAAATTGCTCAAATTCCACGGAATCCAGTTCCTTCCACGTAAAGGCGTAAAGCAAGTAAAGTAATAAGTCGTGATGCACTGCTTTTGCTTGGATCAAGTGTAACCCATGCTATAAGCTCCTTGCTGGGCTAAAAGGAGAATTTCGAACTCATTTGCCGGGTTCCCATATTCGGGGACTCAGCTATTTTTATTCTAAGTGCTATTTTAGGTTAGTTCCTAAAGAATGATCAGATCGCCTTCTAGCGCTCCAGGTGCAAAAGGGTCACCTACCTAGAGGAAGCATTCAGAGGTAATCGTCGCAGATGAGAATGAAAGCCTGCCGCAGTCTTCCTCTTTGGGGCCAGCTACGGCCGACTTCCATCATGCTCATAATAGCTTTCTAACCATAGTGTGTGAACTGAAAGAAATTTCTGCTGCGCAACGATCTGAGAACGGGACGCAGTTGGAAATTTTATTAAACCCGTTCACCACTGTAACGCAGATGGCTTTCCTGAGGACGGCGGAGGAAACTTACCATGCTAAGCTGGAAGCTCTGACTCGTAGGACTGACCACTTATCGGAAACAGTTGCTCGTTCATCGCAGCCTCATCCCGCCTCTTACGCGGCGGTAGCATCAAAACCTGCCGCTCGTAAAACAGCCAAGACGCCAACTGGTAAGTCAGTTAATCCACCTAAGATTTCCACCATTTTAGTCTACCCCTCATCCTCGAACTCGGCCATTAAGTCCAGTGACGACACTAAAAATGTCTGGTGGACACCCTTAAGCCTTTGCAGCTTGGTCTTAAGACCGCTAAGCTTACTCGAATCTCTAAAAACGGATTCAAGTTGTAGTCGAAATCGGTCGACCTTTCCAAAATCCCCGTGGACGCATTTGAGAGAGCCGGCCTGTCGGCAAAGCCCGTTTGGAAACCCCTGGCTGGCCCTTTACGGAGTGGATTCCTCACTCACGTCTGAATCTGTGAAGGAGTCGTCCAACCTGGCGCAGAACTTTGGGGATGAGGAAAGCGTTCCCGATGAAGACTGCATCAAGATAGTTGGCAAGGTCGGGCCTAAGGATAAGAGTATTGTCCACTGGATACTGAATGTATTGCCCCCAGTTAGGTCTGCTATGCTGCTCATAGAGCGGCTTTATATGCAGATAGCATCTTGCCGGATGGAAGACTACATTCGAGTCCTCCGCTGTTTCAAGTAACAGAAGTTTGGCCATATCAGCGGGACGTATCGCAGTGCCCAGGTCTGTGGAAGGTGTGCCAAATCACATGCAGGATATCTGATGTACCAAGCACGAAGCATGAGGCTAACACTAAAATCTGTCCTTTTCACGCCAGGACGAAAGACGCTTTCGTTGTTAACATCGATTATGGTCAATAGAATCCAAAGTCTAAGTTTTGGCTGCATCAATTTACAGAACGCTAGAACCCCACTTTCTGAGCTGGTTTCGGTCGCCGCAGCCAAAAATCTGGATGCAGTCCTGATGCAGGAACCCTACACTTGCCTTCTATCGGAGTCCAACTCCCGTAAAATTCCAGGGCTCGGTTTACACGTGAGGCAAATAAAACATCGTTCGCCTCAAAGGTTCTGTTCAGCAATAGCAATCTTCGATTTACGGTTGCAAAGATTGCCAGTAGGCAATCTTTGCAACCGTTACATCATAGTTGCTGAGTTAACCAAAGGCGCTTGCTCATTTTACGTGGTCTGGGTGTACTCTCTACCTGGTCGGGACATTGAGCCGCACCTCCAAAGGCTGGCACTTGGTCAAAAGCCTACCATCATTGCAGGTGACTTTAATGCGAAGGTAGAGACGTGGTTTGCAGCCACGGCTGATTGCTTGTTGGTACCTTGGTACCAAACTTGGAAGTTCTTGAACTTCGCTGCCTCGGGCCCAGACAGCATCAACAACTGATGGTGGAAGAAAGTTCCTTCCACTTACCGCCGTCTAGCACGAGTTTTCAACTCATGGTTGAACGAGGGGCAGCAGGTTCCAGACTGGTTCGTCGGGGGACGTACTGTGCTTATCCAAAAAGGGTATCTCTCCGACCCAATAAACTATAGGCTGATCACTAGCCTCAACTCCTACTACAAGATATGTACACGTATCTTGTATGCTAGGCCACTGAGGTCTGTTGATTTGGTTTTCCAGCAGATATACGAACAGAGTGGTGGCAAGAAAGGCACGGCAGATTGTAAGGACAGCCTGCTGATGGACCGCTGTGTTACACAGGATTTTGTGCAATATAAACTGAATCTATCGATGGCCTGGATGGTGGCTTAGAACCACCACAGTTTAACTACTGCTAACTATCTATACAGAGGGTTATCAGACTATAGGTCAAGTATTTAGAGAGGAAAGGGGAAAAAGGGGCGGCACAGACATGAACGAAATGGTCATTGGATTTGCACGGAGAGCTTGTGCCAGCAATACAATTTACTGGTAAGTAGGAGTAATTACACGACCATCTTCTACGGTATGGAGCTCCCATTTGATGTGGCCTTAAAATTGTATCCAAGGATGGAGGTTAATGGGGATGGGGAAGAGATCATTAGGAGGCAAGAACTGAAAATTTTAAATTCGATGGTGAATCCTATGGCGTATCCATCACTTTTTCCTTTCTCAGAAAATGGATATTTCACGGAGCTTTGCCTTTATTTGGGCCGTGCACGACGTCTCGTTTAGATTTAAATTTTTTGTAAAAACTTTTTAAACGGTAATAGGGTTCTTTCTTAATAGATGTCACCAGATATATTAAAATCATGTTTATTCACATTAATTGAATTATTATTCACTTTTTGCATAGAGAGAAAAAAATGCGGTGATGTACATACCACATTCAATATGATAGTTTTGACACGCGCCTAGTAAAATAATAGTTACTCATACGTTTAGATAATATACAAATATAATTAATAATCATAGTGCTGAATAGTCTTTACTGGGCTGAGTGAAATTCGTTATCCGTAATTCCTTATTACCATTCTGTCCTGTTTTCCGATCGAATTACAGGGTACATCAGAACTATTGCTTTTGGTAAGTGAATTTCTAATTTTCAATTTTCTAATAATCATAATAATCACAAAATCACATTACTTGAATTTTGTAGATCAGAATTAAGTGTAGGGACAGATACATTAGACAAAATCAGGGTAAATATAGATTCGCAGTTAATAAGGCCAACAGGAGGGCGCCTGTTGCTAATCCTATTGCCGTTGGCACAGTGGGTCGATCAGTGGTGGTTTCAACACTACCTACATAATACTGATTTCATACATCGGCCATATTGGCATTATGTATTACTCCATCGCAAATCAAACTGTAAATGTATTCACCTTTTTTTTTCCAACTATATCTTTTTAAGTTTTTCCACAGTAATTTCGGACTTGCTTTGTTTTCGTCAATATTTCTCTCATAAAATACTGTTTTTCCTTCTTTAGTAACTTTCATAGTATTATTTCTCGCGTGCTTATAGTTATTCCAATCATCTGTAAATACAAATCTTTGATATGTCCTATTTGCTTCCCTATATTCATCCATCTGTTTTCAGCCGGGTTTAATTTTACATTTTTTTATTTGCAAAATTAAATGAATCTAATATGTTAGTTACAAAAATCTGACTTACTATGTTCACATTTGTACGTGAATATACCCACTCTTTTTCAATGAACGAATTCGTCATTTCGATAAAATTAATTTAGGCTCTAGTTTCCTTTGTTTGATACTTTATTAATTCCCTGGCTTTTGCAGTTTTTACTTGAATTATTGAAAGATAAATTATTATGCAATTTTGTTCAACGTATGCATTTATGGTGTAGTCATTATTAATAATAAGAACAACTATGGTGCAAGAATTATTTCGCACTCTAGTAAAATTTTGTATAAACTGTTTCATGCCATGATTTTTAAGGCCCTCTTTAAGTCTTTAAGTCGTTTTTTTACATAGTCGTTTTTGGAAAATCTATATTAAAGTCACCTGTCAAAATGATACTGTTATTATTATTTTTATGTACGACCGGTCTTAATTGGTCACTTTATATGCTCGGTTTGAGGGCTTAGAGTATTACTTTACAGCTCGCCGGGCCGTAATAGATATTTACGATACAAGTGCGATAAAGGCCGTTATACACGTGTGGAAGTTGTGTAACCACACAAATATACTAATAAGGTGTTATCACACGTGTTTCGTACAATATTTTATCCATGCTAGTTTAAAATTAAAAATATTAAGAAAAATTATTATTTTGACGTTTAAAATAATTTTCTTGACTAGCAGAAAATTGACACTAACATCTACAATTATTTCAAAAATGTATTACAACGCTTTAAATCCATAGCAACCACAATGTTACCATAAGAAACAGTTTGTTTTTTCCCCGAATTTGTCGCAATTTGTGTGTAATTGTTTGATAAACGTTTTAACATGAGTGATTCTGAAAGTTTGCCCTCAGATGATATTAAAGAATAAGTTTTAAAAACCATCTCCAACTTAATGCTGGAAAAGTCGAAAACAATATAACATTGTATATGCCAAATATGAAAAATGGTGCATCGAAAAGAAGATTCACAACAATGCGAACGAAAAGTTACTTCTAACATATTTTAGCAACCTATCCAGTTTGTAAACCTTCAACTTTATGGGCTTGTTATTCTACGATACGTAACATGCTTTCCATAAAAAAGAATATAGTTATCAGCAAATATATAAATTTGATTGATTTTCTTAAACGAAACTTGAAAGGTTATAAACCGAAAAAGTCAAGAATATTTACTACAAGTCATGTCGTGAGATGTCTGCAAGAAGCAGACGATAAACAATGCCTTTTTATGAAAGTTGCGTTAATCATCGGACTAGCTGGGGCATGCAGAAGAGGAACTTATACATTTACTTCTGAGCAATGCCATGGATGAAGGAGAGTTTTTCGCATTTTGTTGCCAAACACAAAAATAAAGTATTCAGAAAATTTTACGTAAGAGCTGGAAATAGTGATATAATCAATATGGTGGAAGTAGTTCGACATTATGTTAGCCTTCGTCCGAGTACTGATGGTCAACGCTGATTCTTCGTTCAGTACAGGCAGGGCAAATGTTCTAGACAGCTTGTGGGATACAATTCGTTTGGATCCTTACCAAAACGAGTCGCTTTATTTTTAAAGCTGTAACATCCCGGAGAATATACCGGACATTGTTTCAGACGGTTGTCTTCTACACTATTGGTGGACTAGGGAGCAGATTTATTAACTGTAAAATGCCATGGTGGCTGCCATTCTAATACAGTTGCTTCAATAAATTTAGGAAATGATGAATACAAAAATATGGGAGTGGCGCTTGCAAATTATTATGATGATCATATATTTAATATGGTCACGAAAAAGTCTCAAGTTTCTTCTTCAGCATAAATTTACTTTAATGATCCTAAAGCTGTTAATAATATATAATAAATAATATATTCATCATATTCATAATATTCATGATATTCATAAATAATATATTCATGGCTATTGGCTATCGATCTATCACGATTTGAAGGTATAATCCAATGCAGGTCGGGATATTTGCCCGCTGAGTAGTTGTTTCGTTCAAATCATATTTAATAACAGTAGTTTAGTCTATCTGGGCCAGAGGTCGCCGCTTTCGGTACTTGCTTCGTAAGTCGCTATCCGCCACAGAGACATCTATGATATCGGTCGGATAGTAGCCTTTGGACCATATGAGAAGTTTCACATACCTCTCACCACTACTCAATTTAACTTAGTCAGTATATGACTAGCAGGTTGGCCACTATCATTTGTCTGTTCCGTAAGCTATGGCATACTGAGGAGAATTAATAAGTTCGAAACCGGTCTATGTCTGGTTAGGAATTGACAAGTGATATTGGCTATAGATCTATCATGATTTGAAGGTATAATCCAATGCAGGTCGGGGTATTTGCCCGCTGAGTAGTTGTTTCGTTCAAATCATATTTAATAACAGTAGTTTAGTCTACCTGGGCTAGAAGTCGCCGCTCTCGATACTTGCTTCGCAAGTCGCTATCCGCCATAGATACATCTATGATGTCGGTCGGATAGTAGCATTTGAACCATATGAGTAGTTTCACATACCTCTCACCACTACTCAATATATTCATGGTGTAATATTATGTTGTATATAATTTCAATAAACTTTGTCGCATTTATGCTGCTGTCATTCATTTCTGAAAATCAGTGTGATAAGAAATACCAGTGCAATAAGAATGAACAGTGCGTTAATAAGCTTCTTATAGCACTAAAAAGTAGTGCGATAAGGTGCTCTTATCGCACGGGCACAGATAAAATACTGTACGGTCCACCTATGACTTTTACTCTATTTTTGGTACATTTTTGACTTCTGAAACAACAAGTCAACGTCGCAGCCTTTGCCGTTGCGGTAACTTCTAGTGGAATACAGGAACATAAATTTTTATCCTTGTCCTTTTCCAATTCAATTGAAAATCACAAAACACACCGACAAAACGATTGTAAAACTGACAATGATTATTGCAACAAAATTACAATGTGGCTGCCTTTATTTATATCATTTTTTGGTTATTTGCATTTATCTTTAATTCAAATTCCTACATGTTAGTGTCGCAGCACGATTTTTATTTTTATGGAATGTCAAAATTTAACAGATTGACAATTCTTATGGTGTATTTGCAAGTTAGCCGACATATGAGGCGCATTTTTTCGATTTGAAATCCATTTAAGTACAAGTGATTACAATCAATTTGCTCAATTTGTTCAGATTAATGAATATTGTTGTTTTTTCGCCTACTATTCCTGTACTTAGATGCGCACTGCACACAAATTACGACAGTGACAATTAGCGAATTGTAAATATGTTAATGCAGGATAATATAAATATAAAATAACCTACACTTTTGGGCCGTTATTATATTCTTCTCACACATAACTTAAAACACTGATTTTTATCATCCGCCGGCAGAAGTTTACAAAGTTCGAAACTTGTTTTTGATGTCTATGGAAATTCAATTTCAATTAACGAATAAGAAAAAGTAGTAAAGCACATTTATTAATGTAGATAACTGACATTTAACTAAGCACACAATATATTATTTCAAAATCCTATCAAAATGATCATGAACATAACCATTTGTATATTTTCTTCTGCCCACTTCGTATGTGATTAAACTGCTCATACTATATTTAGGCGATCAGTTTGTTCAGTTACAACTGATTATAATCAATTCAAAAAAACAGTAACTAATATTATTGCAATCAGAATAATCAGTTTAATCCGTTTATGTATTTTGTATTAAGATTGGTCATACATAAAATTTGGTATATACCTGGGGCACAACCAGCGCTTATGGTCCGTATTGTGTTAGACCCCTCGGCTAACATCTCGGGCTCTAATGTTCACGCCGCGGGCCATAAAAGCCTCTTTATGCCCTTGGTACATAAATAACTATTATTAAAAAATATGACATGGTGCCATTTGGGAATTTTTAAGCAGCTACCACCATGTAGAAGGTATTTTTTAATTTTATATTAACAGCTAATAGCCAGAAATTTACATCTAAAACCATCAGTTTTACATTATCAAATTGTATGCTTCTTTTATGAGTATTAACATTCCCTCTGTGCGCCGCGGGCCATAAAAGTCTCTTTATGTCCTTGGTACATAAATAACTATTATCAACATAACCCTCTAATCATTGCAAAAACCCACCAAGAAAACATAACATGGTGCTATTTGGGGATCTATAAACAGCAGCATATATAAGGTATTTTTTAATTTTATATTAACAGATATTAGCCAAAAATTTACATCCAAAACCAACACTTTTACATTATCAAATTGTATGCTTCTTTTATGATTATTAACATTCCCCCTGTGTAGCGGCCATTTGAATTGCAGCGAACAGTATTATACCCCTTTATTTTTATTTCATCATCAGAAAAAATATCAGTAATACACGTTTCTGTAAGACACAAGATTAAAGGTTTATACTTAAATACATATTCTGCAATTTGGTTCTTATTTTTATAAAAACTTGCAGCACTCATACACGACAAAAGTAGCTCACTGCCGCCCTATAGTTGATATTCCCTATAAGCTGTTTTCTTTTTAACACGCTTTTATTAGCTTCACTTGTGTTTGTTTGTTTGTTTGTTTGTAACCGACTCTTTGGACTCGATTTTGACCCACTTTAAACGGACAGATTTAATTTAAACTTTGTACACTTACGAAGAACCAGTAACAATACAATAATTTGATAAGTTTATGTCATTATCCTGATCAGGATCGCCAGTCCTTTGCTCACGTATCCTCTGCGTGAGGGCAAGAGGTTTAATATTATAAGTATATTCCATGATTCTCAGTTCGGTCGTTGGCCGAGCGGGCAAGTCTTAGTCGACGCGAAACGACGGACTCCTCGGGCGTGAGTTCAAATCCCATGGCTGAAATAAAAAAATGTTTTTTTTTTCAGAAATATCTGTTGGATCGTAATATGTTATAATATCAACATCAATAAGCAATATAAATATAGTTTAAAAAAACTACAAAACATGCTTTCATAGCACATCAAACTAAAAAAGTGAAAAATAAATATAGTTTAAAAAAACCAAAAAAACACGCTTTTAAAGCACATCAAACTAAAAAGTGAAAAATAATTATTAATATAAACTGAAAACAATAATGAACGAAAAATACTAGTATTATTGTGAAAAAAGCGTGGGGCGCTTTGTGCCATATTTTTCGTATATCGAGCAACCCACGCCTTTTTCACAATAATACTAGTATTTTTCGTTCATTATTGTTTTCAGTTTATATTAATAATTATTTTTCACTTTTTAGTTTGATGTGCTTTAAAAGCGTGTTTTTTAGTTTTTTTTAACTATATTTATTATTTATTTTTTTTGTAAACACACATTCTCTATCACTATAAGCGTGATGAATTTTGAGTTAAGATTAAGCTTCTGGTTCACACATATACTGTTAACTCCCTTTTATATTTACATCTGCAAGCACTACTAATATGTTCTTCATTACAGTTCGCACAAGTTCACAAATGCTTTTTTTTTCAGTCTTTTGCTTCGTGGGTATACATACCTTCCATATCAACAACTTTATTTTTATATAATTATGTCGAATAATTATAATTATGTGGAAACTGTCATTTCGAAGTAACAATTGTCGCTTCGATGTGACAATTATCACTTCGAAATGACAATTGCCACATAAATATAATTATTCGGCACAATTATCCATTTCGATGTGACAATTGTCACATTGGAGAATCAATTTTTTAGTTTAGTTGATACCCCACGACATATATTTTGGAAGACCGGAAGTAGACACGGAAGTCGTTATATTATAGTGATTTCTAGTGTTTTTCGAACATTTTGTTACACTAAAATGTTCATAAATATTGCAATTATTCCATCTAACTTGTAGTATTTGCTCTTCTTTATTTGTTACATATCTAAATGTTGCCGAATCCATTTCCACTATAAGAGTAAATCTCCCTTTTCATATCTTGGTCTTGTGTCCAATAAAGAAACCGAACATAGACGCAATATATCATACAATATTTCTTCGATAAAGAAAATAAATATAGGCACAATATTGTGCAATATTTCTGAAATATATTGGGCCAAAAAGTTGCGCTGCTGGTGTCGACTGGACACGTTCAAGTACTGGCGGTATCTTCTTTTAATTCCTTGACTTCAATGTGCAACTTATCAATTCTCACTCTGTTTGATTGAAATTTTGTAATATGTATCCAACTTCGTATTAACATATTTCATACTTTCCGTAATTCCTATACATTGGCATAGCATTTGATTTTTCATTTTTTTCGTGTACCATGCGGTATGATCTCTTGTAAGATTTATAAGTCTTTATACTTGGTGGATAATTGACCAGCATAAATCAATCCACCGTTTTAGTTACGTTCATTTTAGATACCTGTGTTATTGCCCTAAGATATATTTAAATAAAGTTTTAGGGCAATAATAAATAATTATTTCTCAGTTGCCAAATGTTATTACCACATCGATATTGTAACATAGTCGACATCCCTGCACCTGTCTCTGTTTCTTTCACATGTGTTGGCCACTTGACAACTAGAAGCTTCTATTTGGATTTCGATTACTATTTAATAAATATTAATTTTATGCGAACTTTGTTATGTTATTAATTCATGTAGTTTAACGTAGAATTTTTTAATCTATAGATCACTTAATTGTTGTGTCAAGTATCAACTTTACCGGTATTTTTGTGATTTTACTGTAGTGTCCCGTTACATGTGTACTTCTTTCTCTATCAACAACTATTGCAATGGCAATGGAAATGTAGCTGCTGGTTCCCTCGTTGTGGACCAACATCGACAAATTATTTATGATCCGGCTGCTTTAAATACGGGACAAAAGTGGTTATTTCTAAGGGTTTTAAGTAAGTTGTTCCGATTGTAAATTTTTTCACATTTAACTTTTGTAATATTTTTTGCTGAGAGGTGTTGAAAAACATCATTTTCATTAAATATGTAACCATCCCTTTAGAAGCAGTATCCTCATTTTTCTTTTCATAGATTACGCTATTCTTATTATTTCTTAATTTTCGCCCGGAAAATCCCTACTTACCCTCATTTAGTATATGTAGTCCTTTATCTGCTATATTATCTCTTTCTAAAATAGTTCTTCATTCTCCTTGTCTATATCTGCTGTACTTACCACCTTTCTTGTCCTCAACCGACGTTTCTGTACTGACACTGGTTTCCGATTTCTTGTAATATTTATTTAACGATTTGAATATATTATTTAGAGTTATTGCAACTCCCGTTGTTCTGATCCATTAACAAAGTTGTCCTTTATTTGACATGCGCATGCGCATTTCGTATGTCCTGAAATATTTTCTTTTATTAAAATACAGGCCACCTCTATTTAATTTAAATACAAGGAAAGAAATTTAAGGCGTCTTAATGTTGATAGAAATTTTATGCCAATTTAATGTCAATACCAATAACAGTGGTAAATCCTGATCTATAATTTGTTTTGAAGATTTATTCACTCGACTTGTTCTGTTGCTTTGTTTTGTGTGGCTTTTTTATGAGTTTCTTAAAGTACCTAATGATACAAGAAAAAAAATAAAACATGTCTACAGTTTAAATACGAGGACGATGTTATTCTTCTCCAAGAAGTTCCAATTACCAATTTAAGACATTTATTCAATATTAAAATACATTACATAGAACGTTTTTAAGACACATTATAAAAAATATATACATCCATAATAAATATAAATATCTAATACAAATACACATATAGTGACAGTCATCAGGCTTTACAGTAAAACATATTTTATTAAAAATGTAAGCAGCCATGGGGGTAGTCCCTGGAAAAAGAAAGATCCTCCATTGTTGGCTGATGTCCCGGCCCTCGTAGCTGATAGGTGCCTCTTTCGTTGTTATGAGGAGCAGCGGCGTTTTTCTGTAAATACAACGCGTTATGAATAACATTGCTTGAGCTTGTGGTAATTGAAATAATAAAAATAATACACATGTCGTTATAGTCGGGTATGCAGGAAAAAGCTAGAGAAAAAACCTGCTTAAGAAAATTAAAATTTAGATTGTCATGAATAGGGTGGATAGGCAAAAGGGTGGTTATCAAAGGAAGATTTAGAATTTAGGGTAGGATGTTTGATAAGGGTTGGTAGGGAGTGTATGTCTGTCGTTGTGCGTACGTTGTTATTGTTATTCGTAATAGATGGGTAAGTTTTCGTGCAACAGCCGGTGCGTGTGCTCAAATTCGTGGTAGTTTCGGATATCCGAAATATGGGTTTTGAGCACCGACTGTTGTATGTTTTGTCTGAAAAATTTTGTCAACGTTTGTATAATGTATTCTCTAATGTATGGTATGTCCGACGTTTCTTGTAGTTGCTGTGTACTTGTATATCTGTTAGAGTTAGTGAGAAGGCGAAGTAATTTGTTTTGCGTCGTCTAGATGCGTCCGTACTGAGTGTCGGACATCCTATTCCAGACGACCGCGACGCATCCATTAGTTAATATGGTTATTACGGCCTTGTAAATTAGCAATTTATTTTTAATGTTTAATACCGATCGTCGAATGACAATCGGATACAGCTTGTGCAAGGCCATGTATGCTTTGTTCAGTGTTTTAGTTTTATATGTTGCTTAAAGCAAACGTTGGTTCAGGTGGACCCCTAAGTACTTAACTGTCTTAGCCTCCTCAATAACTCTATTGTTGATAGTCAGTGGTGTAAAAGTTTTTATGTTTGTGAATTTTTTAGTGAAAGTTATTGTCTCTGTTTTTTGTCTCGTTGATTACTATTTTCCTGTCCTTGTAATATTTAATAATATTATTAAGATGATACCGCAACTTAGTTGTTGCGGTTTGAGCATAGAAGGACTGGGAATAGATGGTGGTATCGTCCGCGTACATTATTGTCTGTGTTAAAGGGTGGGTGAGAATATCTGCAACATATACGTTAAATAGAACCGGGGACAACACCGTCCCCTGTGTGGCACGCCTGCCCTCACCTAAAAAGAATCATACGTGGTATTATTAATTTTTACAAAGAAAGTTCGATTTTCTGAATAGGATTTGAGAAGTACTGTTACCTAAAACTTACCCTCTTAGGCAACAGTAGATCAGCTGTCCGATGACAGATGAGTATTCGCCGGCCGCTATCAGTGGAGACGGGCGGGGTAATAAAAAAAATTATATATACATATATATATTTATAACGATATTCTAGTGGGCGCCAAGTAAATTAAACCACAACAAAATACTCTAAAAGGTCCCAATAATCCCCCAATTTACTAAACAGGGATTAAAGAAAAGACAAATCTACGTTGACAAATAATAACAGTATATTGCAAACACCAAAAGGAAGAAAAAAAAAAAAAATATATATATATATATATATATATATATATATATATATATATATATATATATATATATATATATATATATATATATATATATATATATATATATATATATATATATATATATTATTCAGCAGTTTACGGTGTAAAATTCTATTTAACAGAAAAAGTTTAAATATTACTGTAAGTATTATCACTTACTTATGTTCGCAAAGACAAACTTTTTAATTAAAATAACATAACCTATTAATTACACTTTACGAGATGATCATCAACAACAACAAAAAAAAGAAAGCGAAAATTCAGTAGGTAATTTTGCTCTATTCGCAAGCGTCGAAATTTTACTATTGTGGGTTTATATCGTGTCGGTTAAGCTTAACGCACACACAAAATCACAACCTATAAACCAGGAAAAATTTCCATAGTAGATAATATCTCTTCTAGCTTCCAAACTTCTACAAGCTGTGCAAAGGTCGGTTACCGTGGCTGGCATGGGATCGTTAAGACATTCCAAATAAAATGGATGGAGGTTCTTCAAAATGATTTTCAATTTAGCGTCTTCCGAGATTGTGCACCTTAGCCGATTAAAATACCCTGACATCACGGCTAAGTATACTCCTATTGATTCGGTGGAATGTTGGGTCCTTCTCTGAAGTTCTTCGAAGAGTTCTTCTTCATAGTTGGATGACAAGTATTCTTGTCGGAATTCATTTACCATTTCATCCCAACTATTTACTCGGTCACGGCACTCTTTGTAGAACTGATAGGCCTTATCAGAAAATAGGTCGATCCCAGCGCTCAGCAGGGTCTCTTTACTCACATTACGAGCCACTCTAAGTTCTTCGACTCGTTCCAAAAAATGCGTTGATAGATATTCCTGACCTCTTATCTATATATATTATTCAGCAGTTTACGGTGTAAAATTCTATTTAACAAAAGTTTAAATATTACTGTAAGTATTATCACTTACTTATGTTCGCAAAGACAAACTTTTTAATTAAAATAACATAACCTATTAATTACACTTTACGAGATGATCATCAACAACAACAAAAAAAGAAAACGAAAATTCAGTAGGTAATTTTGCTCTATTCACAAGTGTCGAAATTTTACTATTGTGGGTTTATATCGTGTCGGTTAAGCTTAACGCACACGCAAAATCACAATCTATAAACCAGGAAAAATTTCCATAGTATGATTACCATAACTAAAAAAAATATATATACTAATTTCCGCTGTACACTTTCTTTAAACTCAAATTATATTATCCATGCAATACCTATCTAGATGTTCAACAACAATGATTTTGGTGTGTCAACGTGTTAACTGGTTATTTAAGGAAAATAATAATTGCTTACTTAATTAAAACACTCGGTGTGTCATGTCAGGCTTAAAAAAAAGAACAAAAGACAAAAATAATCAGTTACCTATTGCTGTATTTAATTAAAAATAAATCAAGGAATGGACCCGATCCACCCTGTATAAAATCAGTGAACCTTAAAGTGTAAATTTAAGAAGCAGAGTAGAACAATGTTCTTCTTAACAATACTGGTAGATACTGTTGATAATTCTTTTTATCTCAATAATATGTTTTGTCTTGCAAAAAAAAACAAAAAGAAATGGAAAAACTATGAATTTCTAACGAAATTATGCTATAAACTAAATTAGGTAGATATGACAGGCTATACCTGGTTGAGTAGTGTCCTTACGTAAACCAATTTAAACTTATTAGATCAAAATAAGTATACATACATTTACATTAAAAAAAAATTACTAAAGATGTTTCCAATTTGTTTAAACTCTTATCTGTATTCCTTGGTTTTCCTTTCCTGGCGAGTCTGTTGGTTCCAGGTAGATGGCAACTCCAGAATCGGCGGCGTCAGGGACAGCCGGTGAACCAAGTCCAACCAAAAAAAAAGATTGGTCCACGGAGGAAAAAGATTTCTCCCAAAATTTCACTCTCCTAGCCACAGTCTCACTTAGTGGCAACGAACGACGGAGGTTCCGTCACAACCAGCCCTCCACTAACACCCTTCCTTGAAGGGTGTTTCACTATATTCCACGAAAATGTTAGATGGTATGGTGGCATAAGATGATAAAAAGCGCGGAATAATCGAGTTTGCCGTATTAAATACTCCTAAATAGATGCGATTTCGCCAAACACTGCTATTCACCAAACAATATATACTAGCACCATTCGAAATCACAATTAATTGCTACACAAAGATTAATCCCAAAACGGATGATCGCAGATCAAAACGTCTTCGTGTAGACAACGACAGCAATTAACGCCAAATGACACCTCTAATCGACGGAAATCGAGAGAGAAAACACATTTCAAGATTCATTAAAAATCCTATTTGAAAAAAACAGGCTAAATCAATAGAGAACCAATATATCCATCGTCCGCTATTAACGACCGGAGCCAGTTCAACCATTGTCCACTAGATGGCAGTGTAAGCACCAATTTGGAATTTTTCTAGTATTTTTACTAAAACTGGTAATTATACGTAAACTCTAATAACTTCTTACTCATATATTAGATATATACACAAATAACATATATCTATATTTTCAATAGAGGAGACTGTCTGATAATTGAACATTATTATTTTAACGGGAAAAATAAACGTAACAGTACAACAAAATTGTGGGCAATTTACGAAGCTCTTGTAGTTTATGCAGGAGGCCTCCGTGTTAAACTGTATCGAATGCTTTCTGGATTTCCAGGAGCAGCATTTTGGTACAATGTTGTTTGTTGTAACCTTCGATAATATGCACAACTTTGCACAGCGACAACGTGGTATTGTGCCCTCCTCTGAAGCCAAATTGTAAGTTGGAAATTAAATTGTGTTTTTTTATTAGCTTATTTATTTTACCTAAGTAGACTTTCTCAGCTATTTTGCCGAGGGTATTTAGAAGTGAAATGGCCGGTAGCTGGATGGCAGCACCGGGTCCTTACCTGACTTTAGGAAAGGCACAATAATTGAAGTTTTCCACGCTGTGGGGAAATATTGCAAGCGTATCGACGCGTTTATTATGTGTGTTATTTTCTTGTCACGAAACCCTTTTGCAAACAGATGTGCTGATTGGGAACACTTAAAAAATAGTGTGCTGCAGTTAACTCAGACAGAATTTTTCGTGAAAAAGATTCGGTAGCACATACAAATGCTCTTGAACCTATGGGAAAATAAAGAAAGAATAAAAAAAGGGTCACTTTATACAAAAGTTACAATTTGTGAATTTCATGTACAAATCCTAATATCTTAACTTACTTAAAAAAAAACTACACAGCTCATAAAATAGAACAATCTGTGGAATAAATAATGAATTTTGTCTTTAACATCTATCTGTCAATGCCGTTAATTTGATGCACCTGTCAAAATAAAGTATTAAGCAAGAAGGCCGTCGCAATAACATACTTTAGAAGTTAATGCAAAATTGTAATACAAGATACTTTATTTGAAATTTATTTTAATATAAAGTCAGCTAGCTTTCACTTTGCAATAACTCTCTATCGTTTATACTCTTATTATCATGACTTAAATTCTTATTCTTTTAAAAACCAACGGCATACCTCCTTGGTTAATATTTGTTAATTATACTCTTATTATCATGACTTAAATTCTTACTTTTTTTAAACTCCAACGGCATACCTTCTTGGTTAATATTCGTTAATAAATGTACCAATTCAATAATACTCTCCCTTAAACATAAAACTTTTGATTTTAATTGATCAATTTATTTTTGTAATTCATCTGTTTCATATTTTACAATTGTTTGTATTATAATTGTAAAATCTTCACTCCTCAAAAAAATCTACAATCAATGGGTGATAAACGTGCTGTCTTTGAAGGAGATTTCCGTCAAGTTTTAGTAGTAATACCTCAAGGTAATCATGCCACCATAACCTAAGTTAAAAAAAACTTCATGTAGAACAACTTTGTTATTTCAAAATTACGCACAAATATGTGCGTTTCAACGACGTTGGTTTGGAATTGGATGCGGGAGGTTTGGTAAAGGTGGACGAACGATTCACGGAATTAGATGATAGAACATTTGTGTAGCGGCTGTTGGCGCTAAGAGAAGGTTAAATATCTTAATTTACCTCCAAAAGTTGCAGTATTTTTTAAATAATCTCATCGAACTTACAAAAAATGTTGCACACTCCTTCTTTGAAGTAACTCGTCACTTTCGTTTACGGCAATGAATCGTAGGTACTACAATCGGAGAAAATGTAATTTAATATTGTATACAAGAATGGTGGTTAATGAGGATAGGGAAGTCATGTGGAGACAAGAACTGAATAATTTAAATCCGATAGCGGATGTATCCATTACTTTTTCCTTTCGCAGAAGATGGGTATTCCACGGAACTTCGCATTAATAATCATAAAATCACATTACGTGAATTTTATAGGTACATAATTCAGTGTATGTTTTGCAAACCCCCTTGACCACTGCCTTAGTGGTTTAGGTAGTGTGATCTTACGAGTCGGCGAAAGGTAGATTCGTAACCCAAAATACAGGTGTTTGTCTAGGTGTTTCTAAGGAAATTAATTAGTAAAAGAAAAACTGTAAAGCTGATTTATTGTGAAAAAAAGTTTCCTCTGTCATTGATGGAGACGTACGCTCTTGTACACGGCCGTCGCGTTCGGGAAAAAAATTGAGGGAGGGGTCATGGAGGATCAAATTTTGAAAATCGTGTCATCTTTGCAGATAAAACCATGTTCTCTAAGTAGAATAGTTGTATTTAAAATGTTACGTTGGAACGAAATATAAAGAAAAAAATTGATTGAAAAGAAAGGGAGATTGTTTAAGTATTATTGGAAAATAATAATTTATGAAATTAAAAAAAAAAAATATAAAAAAGATCATTAACTTACAAACTCATACAATTGTACTACTTAATAGGTTTACAATATTTACGATTGTCTCGATTTTCCTTAGTCTCGTCAGCGTTGTACGGCGTTTTTCTCGTGTGTCCGAAATATAATAATATAGGGATGATGAGAAAAAGACAACAACGTACAATCGTATATGGTTATTCGATTGTAAAAAGATCTATGTATAGCGTGAAAAGGGTTATACATAATTGTTTTAGTATTATTGATAAATATTTACGAGAAAGAAATAAACAGTTAATCTGTAAATCGGATATCGTCCAAGTTTTACATTTAAAATATAAATTAAAATATTATTCAACATCATTATGTCTATAGGAAAAGTAAAAAGAACATATTATTCGTTTTTAAAAGATAAAAAAAAAATATTTACTTAATTCATATGTGAGGCGCAGTGCCTCGGTGGGATATGACAAGTGATCCGGATTGAACAGATTCTTCTTCGTCATCGTTCTCAGCTTTTACTGTTTCCTCCGCAACTTCTTCTTCTTCGTCGGATTCTTCGACGAATGTGTTTAAGACGAAACGTCGTAGATATCGTTGTAGAAGTCGCGCTTTCCTTGCCTATCTTTTCTATTCCAATCGTTCTTTCCTTCCTTTGTTTATTCTGCGCATTTCCTCCTTTTCTCTCTTTCTGATTTCTTCTCTCTTTCTCTCTTTCTCTCGTCCTTCTTTGATGACGTTTATGGATCGAATAGACGATCCGTTTTTCCACGTATGTATGGTTTTACGTTGTATCTTTTCACATCTTCGGCTTCATCGTCCGATTCTATCGTGCATTTTGGACGATGTACAGGTTTTGGTTCCTCTTAATCGTCGTCAACACTTTCCATCCTTACGGATCTCTGCCGTTGTCTCGTCGGGCGCAGCTCGTCTTCGGAGGAGGAGGAGGATTGCGTCATAGGTGTTTCTACAATTATTACGTCAGAAATAATATGGGCGGCAGCTGGAAGGACATCAGGAGCTGCAGGCACTGCTAAATTTCTTTCCATCTTCTCCACAATTCTAATCGTCTCCTCCAATTGGGATTTGATGATATTATCCCAAGAAAGGAACAACTAAATAGCAAAACCTGCAAAAATATCTGAAAAAAATCCTGTAAAATGAATTAAAGGGTGCAATTAACAAAAAAGTTTGTGGACCTGAAAAAAAAAAAACTGCAAAGAAAGTGATTATAAATTAATTATACATAAAAAGATCACACGACAAAACAAAAAATACAAAAACCAATTAAATTGCGAGTACACAATTATTTATCTGTAAATAATCTCACAAACTTATCAGCAACAGTGGTAACACACTGAAATGATGTCTACCGTAATAGACCATCGCTATTTATACATTTCGGTAAGTGCGCATTAATAGGTTCGATGGTTTTGCATTTTTATTACCGCTTAGACAATTTCGGAGTGAACTGTGTGCTACTGAATCATTTGTAGTTGGATTTATTATTTTTACAAATCTGCTATTTTTAATATTTATGCGTACTTTAGTACACAATTTACATTATAGTGGAATAAATACTTTTGTATTTCATTTGGCATTTTCAATTTGATCTTCTCAATAAATGTACGTAATGTTTACAAATAAAATACAATAATACAAAAAACAAGTAAATAATACAATATTTTATATTTTTAACGTATAAAATCAATCGACTTATTACGGAAGGTTGAAAAAGGCACGATCACGAAAATTAATTTTTTTTAAGAAGTACCACGAAATTCAACTTAATTTAAATCATCGATGTACGTGCCAGCTAATATAAACGTAAAAAATTATAATTTAAAAAACAAAGTGAACAATCAATCAATCACATATCTACGCATTAAGCTCTGACAAATAAAAAACATACATACAACATACTTTTTATCGTCACGGTCGATTTAGCGACGAAAATTGTTTTGTTAGTTAAACATTTCATGGCATTTTCCGATTAGTACATATAAATTGAAATCTTTCAACAGTGACGAAAAAGCTATCCTCCTATGATGAGTAACATAATCATAGATGCGAAAGATATGGTAGATACATTTTATAAAAAATAAACGGCCAAAACTCATTTTTTTTTAATGACGCCTATCTGATAAAATTTTATATTTTTAATATATAAAATGAACTGACTTATTACGGAAGGTTAAAAAAAGACAGGAACACGAAAATTAAAATTTTTAGGAAGTAACACGAAAATCAACTTGGATTTCATTCATTGATGTGCGGATTTCATTCATTGATGTGCGTGCCAGCTAATACAATATTAATAAATGAACAAAATAGTATGGTAATTGTTGATTAGAATATTTCAATACAATAACTTCCAAACATGTTCATTCAATGTTTATGACAAGAAATGTGTCTTGTTATTATAAGTAAAGATATATGTTGGCTTTTTGATAGTTTGTCTCTCATAAATTTATGTAGTCTTTAGACGTAACAAATAACTTGCATTATGTTGTGTGGAAAGGACAATGAATCTGATTTCAACGATATTGTCTTTTTAGTAAAATTGCAATTGATTTCATTGTAACGTTTCACTTGAATATTTTCTAAGAGTTTTACATACAACCGAATTAATAGGTAACTTAAGTACAAAACTAAAATGATTTACACCGTAATAAACCATTGTTATGTACACATTCAGATAAAGGCGCGTAGATACTTTCGATCGTCGCCGCATTTTTATCACTTGGACATAATTTTGTAGTAATGCATGCAATATTGAATCATTTTTGAATTTAAGATATTTGCAGATTTGCCAGTTATAATATTTATTAAAAATGTACAGGGATGTACAATGAAAAGACTCACTTCTATATTTTCTTCAGTTTTTGAGTTAAAAAAAATGTTTTAAATAAAAGTTGTATTGAATAAAATGAACTTTTTTAAAATTTCCGCAAGGAATATACAGGTGGTCCCATAAAAGCTTGACAAACCAAACTTACATTCTTTTAAACGAAACACCCTATATTATTTACATTTTTGAAATCTCTGTTTCTTTTATTTCAAATATATAAATATGTTGTATTTAATCTTTTGCTGTTTTTTATTTTTTGCTAATTTCATACTACCACAGTAGGTTCTTCATGGATGAAAAATAATTAATTTGATAAGAATGCCTTGAAAATAATTTTATAAATTCAAAAAGTAAATTGCGTGGTTTTGTGTCTCATATAATTTGTGAAAAAGTTTACTTTTTTCACAGCGATACGACAGGTTCACTATTTATAAAAAATAACAGGAACTCTTCAACGGATAATATTTCATTTGGTGCAGTATGTATAATAGTGGTAATAATAATAATAATAATTATTATTACGCAGTTTGTCAAAGCTGTTTCACAATAAAAATATAATATATCTGTTGTCATATACACACACACACACACACACACACACACACACACTCGTTTTTAGATATTAAGACGCTTTTATTAGCTTCACTTGTATGTTTGTTTGTTTGTAACCGACTCTTTGGACTCGATTTTGACCCACTTTAAACGGACAGATTTAATTGAAACTTTGTACACTTACGAAGAACCGATAACAATACAATAATTTGATAAGTTATATCATTATCCTGATCAGGATCGCCAGTCCTTTCCTCACGTATCCTCTGCGGGAGAGCAAGAGGCTTAATATTGTAAGTATATTCCGTAATTTTCAGTTCGGTCGTTGGCAGAGCGGGCAAGTCTTAGTCGACGCGAAACGACGGACTCCTTGGGCGTGAGTTCAAATCCCATGGCTGAAATAAAAAAATATTTTTTTTTTTCAGAAATATCTGTTGGATCGTAATATGTTATAATATCAGCATCAATAAGCAATATAAATATAGTTTAAAAAAACTACAAAACACGCTTTCATAGCACATCAAACTAAAAAGTGAAAAATAAATATAGTTTAAAAAAACTAAAAAAACACGCTTTTAAAGCACATCAAACTAAAAAGTGAAAAATAATTATTAATATAAACTGAAAACAATAATGAACGAAAAATACTAGTATTATTGTGAAAAAAGCGTGGGGCGCTTTGTGCCATATTTTTCGTATATCGAGCAACCCACGCTTTTTTCACAATAATTTTTCGTTCATTATTGTTTTCAGTTTATATTAATAATTATTTTTCACTTTTTAGTTTGATGTGCTTTAAAAGCGTGTTTTTTAGTTTTTTTAAACTATATTTATTTTCTGATTGTATCGTCTTAAAATAACATCAACGTTTAAAAATTGCCACCCGCTGTATCAAAAATAGGTACAATATGATTATGAATCATAATCCATCCATAAAAAATATGCAAAGAAATATATTTGTATTGAAATATTAAATTAAAAAGGTATTAATATTATTTAAGTAGGTAGATAGTGATAGTAGTAGATTTAAGTAGGTTCATCATGTCATATTTTATAAAGATTATAATTTTGAAAAACGTGTAATATCATGTAACACATACGTCTTATATAATGTTCAATTTAATGTAATTTAATAATGGCAGCATTACAATCAAACTTGTTTACACCATACCTGTACTAATTAGTATTTTATGTTTGGCTCACACAAACAAGATTAAAGCGATGTAAGTGAGCTTAAAATTTCTCAAAATCTAGTTAATATAATAGTTAAGCGTATGCTAACTAAATTTCTCTCAACCACCCTCCTCAACTAGGGCAAGGGATTTAAAGATAACTTTGAGAGTTGAAGCGTATGATAAGCCCATAAAATTTAGTAAAGATGGCGTCGTACCTTTGCTTAAAGGGAATATGGTGGATAATCGCTCATATCAAATATATTATACTGGAAATTTATCTGCGCTCGGCACGGCCCGTTAGATAAACTTATTGAAATCGGAAATGCGATGATGAAACTGACAAATCATAGGGAAATGTTATCAGGTAGCTGTTAGAGAAAAAATAGCTTTGCACTGTGTACATTTATTGGATAATGAGAACATCATACTAAATATGGATTTTATTTTACGGTAAAACGTATTATATCATTTGGGTACGGTCACTTTACTTTTTTATATTTATTTAATGAAATTATATACCGAATGCTCCACCACTTTTATTGCTGCAAATTAAAACAGATAGAACATGTGATTTTAAAACAAAAGTTTTATATAAACATGTATCGGAAAATACTTCGTAAGGGAGCTACAACAGCTCCTCAAGCAGGTGCTTATGTTAATGGCTTTTCCAAATATTTCAGAAACCGTTAAGGATAAAATTACAAAATTTAATACATCCTATAAGGTTTATGCGTCTAAATGAACCCTAAGATCAAAACATAACAATTTTTATCAGATGAGTTCTAAACTGGGGGTGTAGGTTAAAAATTCCCCTAACAATATTGGCAGTAGTTTAGTGCCACTTTTATCAAAAACATATACAATTTTATACTTTTTAACAAAAAAAGGAGTCTTCTGCATTTTTTTCTATACAACTTAGTGTTTAAAAATAAAATCAATTTAAAATTTATAACAAGAAGGTTTCTGGGTAATTTGGACATAAAATAACAACGACTCTTTATCTACATTGACCGGTATCTGTAGATAATGAGTAGTTGTTATTTTATGCCCAAATTACCCACAAACCTTCTTGTAAATTATAGTGTGGACACGAACAAATTGAGTTTAAAATTTATGTTACAGACCAAAGTGGATCTAAAATTGATTTTAATGATGTCTATGATCTGCAACATAAATTTTAAATTGATTTTTTTTTTAACAGTAAGTGGTATTGAAAAAATGCAAGATTTTTTTGTGTAAAAAAAATATAAAATTTTAGATATTGATAAAAGCGGCAAGAAACTACAGCTAAAATAGTTAGGGGAATTTTTTACCCTACACCCTCCCCCCCAGTTTAGCATGACTAAAATTTCTAAATTTTGACCTTAAAATTCGTTTAGATGTATAAAGGCCATGACGTATACCAATTTCGTAATTTTGCTTTTAACGGTTTTTGAAATAATGGGCAAACCCATTAACAGAAACACATATTTGAGGGACTGTAGCTGCCTTACGAAACATGTTTATAAAAAACTTTTTGTCTTAAAATCACATGTTCTATCACCTGTTTCAATTAGTTACAATAATATACAGGGTGTTCTATAATTAAGTGTCTTCCTTCAAAGGATGATAGAACTAGAAAAAAATAAGTTGAGCTTTTTATATCCCACAGCCACATACGCACGCTAGGGGTGTAGCAAGTGGTATTAAAAAAAGTTGAAACAAAGGTTACAAAAATAAAACATTTATTTAAATAGGCAACAATTGAAAAAAGGTTTAACTTAATTAGAAATGATTACATAAAGCTTTACTTACAATAACACTACCAGTTGGCCCGTGGCTGGGGAGATTTGCCAAGCTCTCATTTTATTTTTTGTGTCACTTCTCTTGTCACCAAAAACTCACTAACTCTCCTCTCTATTCTTTTACCCTTCTTTCCTATTCAGCACTCGTGGCTGATCTCAATTAGGCAATCCCAAATGTACCAATTTTCTATTGTTTATCTTTTAGATTTTAAACAATAAATGTAGACTCTGCTATTTTAATAAACTGTGCCAAATGTTAACAATGTTATTTTATTTTAAATGGATTAATAATAAACAAAATTAATTAATTTAATTGAATATTGATTTCTAGCTTTTGACAATTAATAATATTTAAAATTGAATAATTAAAATGAATAATAATTTCTGGCTTTTGACAATATGCCTCAAATTAGTTCCTAAGGGAGCTACAACCCCTAAAGGGGTAAGTACAACATAGTTATTTGCCAATAAATTCGAAACTTCGTAAGTTGCAAAAATTAAAATGGGCCATTTATTAATTTCATAGTTACATATTTTGTCAAATTTTTATCTAAATATCATGATTTGTTGGGATAGTTACAGGGGGTTGAGGGTGAATCTTCGCTATAATTTTTTGTCTTATTTTTGTTTCAAATATTTAAAACGGAAAAGGTACCAGTGTAAAAAATTATATAAAAAAGGTTCTCTTAATATTTGATAGGAGCCATCGTTTTGGAGTTATTTGTATTTTAATATTGCAATATAGGATAAGTATGCAATAATAGAAGGTAACTAACTACATACCTCTACAATAGTAATTAAACAATATTTTCAACTATTGTTTTGTAGAGCAATTTAAAATATCGCTTTACGCAATGGGCGTAAACATCATAGCCAAGGCGGAGCCGCCTATATCTATATATTCGCTATGCTATTGGACACTCGAGAATAACGGAGATTTCCGTCAAAATGACGGTCATTAAGTAATTGTTTTTTATAGCCGCAAGCTATCCGATTACCTGATAAAAACCTTTAATTTTTTTTGTTCCCATTTTCAAAAGAAAACAATAATACGTAAGAATATTTTATCATTTCATATTGATTGAGAATGTTTCACTTGGTGTTTACAATATAATATTATATCTACATGAGCCGTCCCTGGAATTTATCGTTACCTCCCGATCTCTAGTAATTAGTCACTTGAAAAATTAAATATTTGAAGTCACCATTCAATTCTACGTAATACAAAAAACTATGATTAAACCATAAATATCAGTCCGGAAATATTTTTCCAGTTAGAATTTAACAAGTTGCATACTGTAATATTTACTTTCTTAAAATAAATATCATCCAAGACATCCTTTCATCTTAACTTTTCGTCATTAAAACAGTTTGCTCGATATAATGTATCCTCAAGGTGTTACTCAGTCCATAATTAACTGGCAGAAGTTATTAGTAGCGAGAAATCGCTCCACTAAAAAATAATAATAAGGTTATACGATATTGGGTTTGCGGCGCTCCTTCGGGTATCACATTAATCTACCGCTCATCAAGGTGTGCTAACGAGTTGTGGTAATGTAGAGGGAACGAGGGGTTGTGTGGCTGGGGGTGAGCAGCACAGTATCCCCTTTGTTATACGTGGATGTGTAAAGTGACAGACACGCGAACTAACAGGGTTTTGTAGCTATTCAATTAATTGAGTGGATTTCATCTTTATCTTTTACGCTTCCCTAACGCAAACGATACTTTTTTGATAATAATTGTTCGGAAAGGATAAATACATTTATTTAATTGTGTTGGAGATGATTTATAATTTACCTGGCTGAGTACTCTAAACATTTTAGATCATTTTAGCCTTCTATAAAATAGTAATTAATTTTCTGAGAAATCAGTAATCACAATCCTGAAGTCTTAAATTTACACAAACGTTTATTATTCTGAAACGAAATATTTATACCTATAATTTTGTAATTCTATCAATTAAACCTGATGTACTCGAGCCATGCATCCCTAAAAAGGAAAAATTATACATCTATAGAAACACTGGTGTTTCGGAATTATTGTCCCTCATTAGCGCAGCTTGAATAATGGGATCTGGAATTTGATACATAGGGAACAACAATTAAACGATATTACAGTACACAGTACTTCTTACCTAAATTACGCTATGCTGATGAGGAACAATAATTCCAAAACACTGCCAATGTACGTAGCTGCACCGTACTTATTTTTTGGAGTATTAGTCACGAGCACCTTTAGGTTTTTTTATTTTTTATCTTCGCACTCAACCTCTCATTCTGATTGTATATAATGTATAAAAATATTGGTCAGGTCCATTATTTGCTTATATTTGATTGCTCATTTTGACTAATCTCATTAATAGGTAACGAGTAATACAGAATTATAAGAGAATAAATAATATTTGTGAAGTTTATGAGGATGACATTTCCTTCTGAGAATAATATTTACTGTGTAAATTTTGTAAAGTCATGGCTAAATAATAATCAGCTTTTTGAGAAAGAAAGTAAACTTACCTAAATATACATATATATATATATATATATATATATATATATATATATATATATATATATATATATATATATATATATAATAGAGAATGAGTTAGACGCGGGTTTAATTACATTACAGTAAAAAAACAATGAAATATCGGGTACGCCCGCAGAAAGAAAAAATTGCACGGTGGAAAATGCAAAAATTGCAAATGGCAGAAAGATGCAAACCATGGACACGTGTTTCTGACTAATTGGTCTTCATAAGCACAGTGTAGCTGAGTTAAAATGATGGACAAAACTCACAAAATACACTAAAGGAAAACCACTGACAGGGAGCCAGTCGCACCTTTGTGGCTTCCACTTGGATGGCTCTGGTATGAAAGCACCGTCCAAGCATCGCACACGCGGGCAACTATAGCAACCTTCGTGGGATTCCGGACCCAGGAAAATGAATAGGAACAGAGAATGAGTTAGACGCGGGTTTAATTACATCATATATATATATATGTGTGTATATATATATATATATATATATATATATATATATATATATATATATATATATATATATATATATATATATTTGATATATTGTACTTTTATATAATATTTAGACCATATTTTCACCGTAGCCGAATGGATAAGAGTTCTTTCACTTATTTGATAACGAGGATTGATGGTACAACTACATTGTGGCATAAATTAAACATTTATTTGAAATTTGTTGCTGACTCAGATGTAGTATGGAACTGTCTCTGCCCTAGATGTTTTTCAGACTCCACAGTAAACTGTATGGTCTCATCTTTCTTCACCTAATACAACATTGTTCATTTTAGGGGGTTACTTTGGTGTCTAGAGAGGCGGTTAAGAAAATATTAAAACCCAGTGACCTTTATCTAATGTCAAATCGACTGTCAGCATAGCTCATAAATCAGTTTCATAAGACAGTGTGCAATTTTGAGAAATACACATAATTTAGAATATTTTCCTACCACTTTCATTGTTTTATCTTCCAAATATCCGAAACCTGTCTTAGATTATGACTAACCTTTTTCAAAATCCGCAGTACAATATCAGCTAGTATAATTTAAGTACACTAATATCTGTTTATTGTTTCGAAATGGCAAATACATTAGTACTTTGTCAGTTTGCTGTCAGGTCTAAAGAAACATCTGGCCTCATCTGCGTATCTCCAGCTAGGTGAAATGTAATCTGAAAAAAGTATTATGGCTTTATTACCAGCTAATGCATTGAACATACTGTAAAAATTTCAGTTGTATATTAATGTGATACATTGTAACATAAATAATACTTTACCTTCTTTCGGCAGCATGATCTTTGTTCTCTTAACTTATTTCAATTTTGTAATATGGTACATTTAGTTAGTCGTTATTTGATTAAGAATTCCTAAGGACTGTACTCTTGTTCTAAAATGACCAGAGTTTCTGTGTATTAACTATTTCAGTAATTAAATACCTTTGAATTAGACCGATTTCTTGGTATGAGGAACGAATTTTTGTAAAAGAACATTGGTGGGACCCATATGTTTATTGTTCTGGGGTATAGACTAACACAGCTATATTATTAGATATGTTCGTCTCTTAAATGGCAACGTTGCAATGTAAAACTAGAGTCTGATATGTGACGAAATTGCAAGCCATTTCATTACAGTTTTTCGTTTTTCGTGATGAATTAAGTTTCTGGCGATCTAGTTCAGATGGCACCACATTTCTACTGGAACAAATTTTTGCTGTTATAAAAAATGCCTAAATATATATCTGTCCTTATCGCTCATACTGTATTCTCAAATGTTTATCATTTTCCAAACTATAATCGAGTTTAGGTAGGCGATTTGCCTCTTACTCGTGTAGCATCCTGGAGTCAACACTTGTAGTTCAGCGGTCTGGTGTCTGGTAAAATTTATGTTTTCTGGTATTATCGTATCATTTTATGATCATCATTATTTAAAAAGTTGCTATTTTGATTTAACGTACCTTTGGGATAATTTTCATAATATTGTATCGTATTTATCTTAATATACGCGAATTTGCTTTTCGGTGATTAGTTCACTTTGGTTGTTCTTTAGAAAGATCATCATTAATATCGATTAGTATCGAGTTATCGTGCCTTGTTGGCAATTTATCTAATATCTCTCTGATATTGTAATAATTTCGTGTGCCAATTTAAATTAACTTTCAGGTTATTGTAAATCTTAGATTTACCCGGCATCGGCTTCGGCTGGTGCCATTTTGTATCGTAATTAGTTGTTTTCTCTCTTTTTCTGTTGATGTTTTAGGTTACTTGGTTACGTTGGTAACTGTGTGAAGTGTGGTAACTGGAGATATTTAAAAATTAGTACCCCTTTTGAGAAAACATTTGTGTACCTCGTAGTGTCGAGGATAAATTTATAGGTTGGGGTTCCAACCATAATTTGAAATCTTTCATTGTAAACAGAGGAGGGACTTTTGAGGTAATGTTGTCTGAGGGGTGATTAATTTTTGTTTTGATGTAGTCAAATTGAATTTGTCAAATAATTGCCTACTATTAGGTCAGGAGCTTCAGTGGCCCTCTCTCTATTTTGAACAGGGGGACAATCAACTATCACTAATTACCTGAATGTCCTAGCGAGATTAGAATTAAAATTAGTGAACCGAACATTACGTTATCTTATCGTTGCTGTCTGAATGATAGTTTTTTTTTTTAACTTTTGTTTGAGAATTACCTAACATGGTGCATTAGTTCTGTGGTGGATCATTTTATACCAGTGCATATATTTACCATCAGACCTCTGTAGCGTAAGATTTTTTTTTAATTTAAAATATCGAGTGCCTACTTGAACGTTTACTTAGTATTTAGTCAGGAACGCTGCTCTAGTGAAGCCTTGCCTAGTTCTCTGGCAAAGATACCTGTCTAGTTATCTGGCAAACGATTAACTTTTGATTATTTGCAGTAAACATATAGTCAAGCTATATATTTTTATTTAACTTTACCTGGAATTCATTACTACCTCTCTATGAGGAATTAATAAATATCAACTTAACATTAACTTTAATTTGATAACAATTATCATATTGTTTTATATTTAACAAATATACGTTATCTTTCTATTTGTCTGTCTGTATATAGATATTTTAAATTCGGTTTTCTTGAAGATTACCTTCTTTTATAAAAAATATTTTGAATTGTAGTGAATATCTACTTTGATTATTATTATCAAGCTGTACCTAGTTTATTTGTTGGACTAGTATTTTTTCTATTTAATGGAATTTTTGTTGATACTTAAATTAGTTGATGTTTTCAGCTTCCTAAGGTATTGTGGGATACAAATCCTAGTTTTGTTAGTTTGCAATTTACTCTGTAAATTGTTATCTTTCATATTTTTTTCACGTAACTGGTGAATTTAAACGTCACAGTTTTCTTATATTGTTTTGCCTATAGTACTGATCTCATAAAACTTCCCTTTTTGTGTAAATACCTAGGGAAAAGGATATAACTGGTGGATCGAACTAACCATTGTATACTGGGTGGAGCAGAAATACAATATATTATTCAACTGGCATTACGTCTCAAGGGTAACTATAGTAACTGCAGTGGTGATTCAAACTGATACCGAAACCATTTAGAGCATTAGCCGTTGGTGGATTTCTCGCAAGACTAACCCATTTGAAGTTACGTAAGATCTTTGTCCCTAGGAAAATTTTATATTTAGTCAGAAGCGTTTTGTAATAGTTCAGTCACGTTTCTAAATAACGTCACATCATTTTTTGTTTGTTCTGGTTGGACTTCAACCTCTTAATTGTATATTTTGACTAAAAGAGGCCATCTGAGTCTGTGTAAATTTGTAAATATTCATACTACTTTATTTTACTTTTTATTTAATAATACCTTCTTATTCGACATACTTCCGTAACTGAATTCAAGAATTATCACTCTTCATCTATTAAAGCTAAACTTTTAATTATTTGCAACTTGTAAGAGTCCTCTTGCCCAACCTAGATTTTGGTGAAAACTCAGTTCAATATAAGCCTTTATTCACGACCTGCTAACTGAGCTACCAGTCAACAAGTACAACCACCAGCTAATTGTTTTATCCCAGCAATTGGTCGGGGGGGTGTTGCAGACAACACGTCGCTGTTTAGTGTTAACGTTAGCAGAGCAGACAGTGTACAATGAGCTCGATACAATGCCACATATTAATCTGTGACGATGCTTGCTAATATCGGTCATTGCGTTGTCTTCAAATTTCAATCTTTCTTCAGACCTCAAGCTTTTATTAAATAATTTTAGTAAATGTTTTTAAATTTAGAATTTTACAAATGTTACTGTTAATGAATTTTTGTTCGCTTTGTTTTTATATTAAAAATTTAACTGATCACTGATCAGTAAAGCTGCAAATCGTTTATGTGTATCATGGTCGTAGAGTACAGATGTATTTACTGTCGTCGGCATTTACCTTGACCGCGAAACTCTTTCTCTACTCCAGTTTATTATTAGCTTTCGAGTTGTATACACGTTGTCACTTGGGCGTATTGCATATTGTTTTTGCGGATTTATTTTATTTGTTGTACTGTATTGTTGATATTAATTTAACAATAAAGCATGGCAGACGTACACAGGGGTAGAAAACGGCCATTTGCTGACAAAGTGAATAAATTTATATGTGAGTTCCCGGATTTATTCTATGATGGTGCTAAAATAATTTGTGAAGTGTGCGAGAAAGATTCGATGTGCTGGGATAAGCGTGACTGTAGACTTCACGTAAATAGTGTACACCATAAAAATAAAAAATGGCGTGCCTTCGACAATACAGTTTATGTTTGATTTACTATTAATGCTGATTGCCTGTGATGTTCCGCTGCACATACTCGATAAACAATCATTTCGAGAGTTCTGGAATAAATACAATGCCCAGGTGAAGTTACCAAGTCGCACAACGTCATGTAACTATCTACCAACTGTACACGTAGACATGGTAAATAAAATGAAATGTGAATTAAAAAATACACGGCTGTGGTTATCTGGTGATGAGACAACAGATTGTAAAAAAAATTCTATTTTAAATATTATAGTACGAGTACTGGACCCTCTTAAACCGACAGTTCCACTGTTACTAGCTAGCAAAAGACTAAGTCAGTGTACTAGCGAAACAATGACCAGGATGGTGCTGGAGACGTTAGAAATATTTGAACTGTCAAAAAGTCAAGTGTTGATGTTTGTGACTGATGTCGCCATGACAATGCGTTCGGTAGGCCGTTTTTTGCAAGAACAAGGTTGTACGTTCATACATGTTACGTGTAAAGTGCATGCTTTACATCTTGTGGCAGAAACTATTCCAAAAGGTTTTCCAGAGGTGGAAGCATTAATAGAAAGTACAAAAAAGTGCTTCTTAAATCTCCTAAACGTCTCCGTGCATTTCATACCAAGTGTCCCGGTATTCCTGAACCATCACAGCCGATTCTTACACGTTGGGGAACATGGTTGCAGGCAGCTTTTTATTATGCTGAATATTTTCAACAAATAAAAGCTGTGATACTACAATTCAATCCAGATGAGGCTGCAGCTATTAAGGAAAGCCAGACAAAATTCAAAGATATTTCCGTTGAAACAGCTTTAAAAAATATTGCGAAGAACTATAAACCATTACATGAAAGCATAAAAAAATTAGAAAACAGTGCGTTGTCGTTAGCGGAGTCACTGCAAATAGTGGACAAAGTAAATCTACTGCTACATGCAATAGGTGACGCAACAAATGAGCGCGTTAAAGAAAAGTTCGCAGGTGTGTTAAATAAATGTACCGGTTTTACCAAATTAAGACAAATATGTGATGGTGCAGTCCCAGATCCGTTAAGTGCGGTCAAAGACTATTTTACGTATGCGTGTATTACATCAGTAGATGTCGAACGGTCGTTTTCAAAATATAAGAATATATTTTCACCAAAGCGAACATCACTCATGTAGACAACCATAGAAACATACCTGATGCTGCAAAATGGCTACACATCTTCTCCAGTTTGTGATAAGCAAGCTAGTTTATCAAGCTAGTTAAGAGGGTAAGTTTTACATACATTGTTATAAATTGTAACAGTTTATTGTTTCTCGTATTAGTTAATTTCGCGTACGTCACTGTCCCACGGAACATTTTTGACAGCCCTACTTATCTTCATTTCTTAATTTTTATTTCTGTTATCTTTTAAAATACCTCAGGGTATCTTTCAGGTATAGTATCAACCCGTCTTCCACAATAAGAAACAATGACCAGTGGTTGTTCTAACTGGAAAATCTGTGCGCTTTCATTTCATCGATTGGAAACAGATAATTACTTCTGAAACCGTGTCAGTTTAAAATGTTCTTGTAAATTAGTCAAACTTTTAAATTTCAACACATCCATTTTAACCATTTAATTAAAAAACCCACAGTTCTTTAAACCAGGTAAAATAAAGACTTCATTCGCAATGGGCTATTATCCTAAAACTCTATAAACACATTTCGTTTAATTAGCATCTTTATTTCCTGCAACATATAATGACCTCGCAATAAAACTGTTGCGAGCGCCACTGGAAACGAACCTTGTCTTTTTTATTGCTACTTCCTTACAGGAGCAAAGACGAAACATTTGTACAAATTAAGCTTTCGATGCTATTGTGCTCGCTTTCTTATTGTTTTAAGTGGAGTAATATGAAAACGGTTTAATGTAATGCTTTTCTTATCATTTTCTTTATTTCATACGAAAGAAATTGTAATTCGTGCTCCTCCGTATGTTTCCATGCATGTCAACGTATTTTATTACTATTTTATATACAATAATTACATTTGAATACCCTTATCCTTTTTCCTACCTTGTTACCCAAAAGAAAGTAACAAGGGGTCAGTGTTTTTAAAATAATATTGCCCAAAGACGCTAGAACTTCCACCGTGGGATCGGTAAGAAACTTTTGTGGACAATTTTTTGGCAAAACTAAAGGACAATTTTTTTTGCATATGGAACTTTCACATTTAAACAGTTTTTAAAAATAAAAGACATTGCTGTTTAACTCAAGTGCTCAGAACTTTTTCATTTGTGTAAATAAAACATATTTAAGACTCTCAGTTGGGGAAATGCAATTATTAGATAGGTCAGTTACCTACAATCAAGGTCAATGACCTCCATTCAGTTTGTAAACATTGTGAAAAAAAGTGTAATATATTTTATTTGTGTTATAAACTTAATTATTGACTTTCATTTGATAAGTTTAAGAATTTCAGGACTTACAAAATATTCCAGTGTCTAGTAAAAATCTTTATTAGCAAAATAAACATTTTAATTTTATTTCAGAGCTCCTTAAGAGTAAATTTTTTAACTTTGCATTTTACCATTAACTTTTTTAATTTAAAGTTTTTTCTAAACAAAGTGAACAGACACTCATTGATTAACATCAAAATACTTGTGCTATTGACTATATTTATATGTGCTGCTATTTTGAACATTTATTTGTGTTTTATCCTGTGCATTTTCTCCTCAGTGGTGTAACCCCGAGTGGCCTCCCCATTTTTCTTTTCACAGACAATATAAAATCAAAGAAAACGTATAAATCCCTCCATCTTGGGAGGAAATAAATATTGGTATTTGTTTTATTACCTGACCCATCCTTGCCACTCAGTCACCCATTGACTTCAAGAGTTTATTAAAGTTTATTAAATATTTAAGTGGTATTCATAAACATTTTTCTACCTCCGCGAGGTAAGTACACCAGGGGCACAGTCATAAGGGGCTGCTGCCGAACAAGGTAAACACTTTAGGGCTCAAAGCTCTGAGCTAGCTGGCATATAACAAGAAATCGACCCTGAGAATATCCACCCCCTGCTCACAATCTAGATATACGTTAACTGGTAAAATTCAAAATCACCCCAATTTTCCAGAATTTCCACTTGCAGGAGTCTCTGGCGCCCTCAACATAAATTATAAAATAAAATTGGGGCTTCGAATCGTGGAAAAAATAAATTTTGGAAATAAAAAAGTTCACCACCAAAACCAGCAACCTAGACATGTCGCCCGGAACGTGGGGCTCATATGAAGAAGCTGATGCACCAAGAAGTTAATCAAGAAAACAAAAAACAAAAATCACTCAAGTTTTTCAGGACCCCCTGGACTTAAGAAAATCATCAATTCAGGCAAGAACCACACGGCTAGACCGCAAACCAACAAAACATACTCGCATTGCACTGGCCACGGATTTGCACGTGATTTTGCCAGAAGAAAGAAAATTACAGGTGTCAAACGACACATTGCACATTATATCACATTAGTAAGCATATCCAGAAGCAATCATGCATCAGCCACAACGACAATTAGTATTCAACGAGTACAGGGTGCTCGATTCAACTCCTGACAATACTAGAAGTCACCTACGCATCGGAGCAGAGTCCACAGCGATGGAAACGGACCCGGGCAGGGGCATCTCACAAATTATGCTTAACTGCACCTCGGAGGGGCTCACCATGACAGCGACGATCCCCGAAACCACACAAGAACCAAGTAATCAGACAAGCAGCACACAAGACATGCAACAGCTGTTTAGACAAATAGCTGACACATTTACACAAGCTTTCAGGTAGGCAACGCACGAACGAGGGCCCCACATTCAACAAATATGCGTTTGTCACCAGCCTACCAGTTTTCAGGCGCCGAATATGAGGACGCCACCACCTTCATCACACGCATGGAAGAATATTTTGTGCGTTGCCGAATCACCGACCAAGACGACATGCTGACCCTCATCACAGAACATCTACGAGGGGAAGCTAAATAGTGGTAAAATCCCTACCGAAATCTAGTAAGGGATTATAAAACATTTTGCGATAGACTCCAAGCGAAATACAATAGTACAGCAAATGTGACGAGAGCAATGGCACGCCTTTATGGAGAAAAACAGGCCCTCCAAGAAAACGCTGCCGTTTTTATAACAAGAAAGCTATCCCTGTTTAACAGGCCAGACCCATATAAGACAAACACCATCAAGACCGGTATCATCACTGATCAACTGAAACCAGATATACGTTCAAGGTTAAGGGGACAAACCATAACGGACCCCGAAGAACTCGTCGAATCGGAGGAGCTCGGTCGAAGTGCGCGACAAGCGTACAGGCCGCCACCACCACAACATCAAGCAGCTGGGGGCACACCACGCTCCCAGGCACCACAAAATATACAAGGCACCGAGCAAAGAGTTCAACCAGCCTCCAACAATCATAATCCAATACAACGAAACATAAACAATGTACCCATACTACCACGGCAACGGCCATTCACCCAAAATCCGGAAACCAGCCAAGGAGCCACTTGACCAAGAAGGCCACCAACTCCTTGCAAATACTGCCCAGGGGAGCAATGGCACTACCACTCCGAGTGCCCCAACAACCCTTACAAGCGATAGGAAAACTTCCACAGAGCCGGTGCACCTGCCCGCACGCAAGAATTCAGGGGGCTCGGCGCAGAACAATCCTTTTCGAACCTAACCAACCAGACCACGACTTTAGCGAATAGGGGAGGAGGAGTAAGTGCCCACGAGCACAAACGCGGCGTCTTCGTCGACGACGACCCCTACAGCATAGACATATTAACTTTATTCGAGGAAAGGCTGCTCAAGATGGACGCCGGCACGCAAGTAAACCTCGAGGACACTCAGCCGTTCATAAATACGATAATCAAAGTAAACAATCTACCAAAAATAAAAATCACAATATTTAACATGGAGCACACGGCACTCGTAGATAGCGATGCCGCACAAAATGTTATACGAACCGGGTTAGTACCTGAAAACCAGATTAAAGCAACCAACAGGAAATTTTCGATGACCTGTGGTAGGGACCTTGTTGCTAGCAACGAGGAGATAACTACCCTATCCACAAGAAAAGATATCAATTTCACACTCAAACTGCAAACAATTGATAACCTCAATGAAGAGATTATACTGGGCGCTCCTTTTTTATTTAACCAAAAAAGTTACCCTCGACTATGCTAGATGATGTTTATATGTTGGAACAGACCAACGCACCACGGTATTTTGGGACCAGGCTATAACGAAAATACCAACGAATTTTAAGCTCCCAGATAGCCTCAACATACCACCAGAGGTTGAAGAAAAATTGAGACCAGTGTTCAAGGACTACGTGGATTTATTTTCCGACAACTTAACACAAGCTACCACAGTTACCACCAAACACCGCATCACACTAAAAACAAATGAAGTCATCAACCAGCAGCCGTATCCCATGTCACCAGCAAAAAAGAAAGTGCTGTACGAGCAAATCAAGGAAATGCTCTCTGCAAGGGTGATAGAATCCAGCACCTCAGAAATCAGCTCACCGCCGCTTCGGTAGAAAAAGAGGGCAAAAATTCAAGGTTCTGCGTCGACTATCGGCGCCTTAATGATATCACCACAGACGAAGCGTCTGTCCTACCAAAAATTCATAAAACCTTGAAAGACTTCGGGGATGAGAAGTATTTCACATTATTGGACCTCAAAGCCGATTACTGGCAGAGACCAATGGACCCGGCATCCAAGCAGTATACCACTTTCATCACACCCAACGGAACCAGCTATCAGTTTAATGTGCTGCCTTTCGGCTTAAAAACCGCACCAACAACTTTCCAAAAGTTAATGACTTCAGATGTGCTCACGGGGTACTTGCACCATTTCGTCCAAGTGTACCTCGATGACATAATAATCTACAGCGAAACATTAGTTGGCCATGCTAGATATTTAAGGGTGGTATTCGAAAGGCTCCAACTTCACAACTTGAAAATCTCACCTGAAAAATGCAATATAGTCAACACCGAACTGGATTACCTGGGATACGGGATTCAAGGAACGGTGACTACTCCCTAGCAAAAGCACCTGGAAAATATCAGAAATTTCACCAACCCCCTACCCCCGCCCCGGCCACCAAGAAGCAATTACAAAGTTTTTTGGGACTCTTCAACTGGGTCAGTAAATACGTGCCGAATGCGGCGCAATTAATCGCTCCACTTATGCGCCTTCTAAGTACGGACGTAAAATACAAATGGACACGAGTGCCAAGTCGCATTCGACAAGCTGAACAACAAATGGCCCAGACAATGACTTTGCACCGACCCAATTTCAAACAACCTTTCATTTTACAAACTGATGCCTCACTACATGGAATAGCGGGAGTACTTTATCAGCTGGACGACGATGGAACCAAGAAAATAATTTCTTGTTCAAGCAACACACTCAACCACGCTGAACAGAAGTACCACATTAATGAATTGGAATGCCTCAGCGTCATCACATATATAAAATACAGGATGTATTTAGAAGACAAGCCATTCATCTTAATCACGGATAACAAATCACTTATCTGGACGGACAAAAATAGGGACACCAAGACGAAATTAACACGCTGGTCACTCCTTCTACAGGAGTATCAATTTGAAATCAAACATTGCTCCGGTAAGGACAACCTCCTCGCCGACTTTTTAAGCAGAAACCCAGATCCTAATGAAACCAGATCAGACGTAGAAGAAGAACGAATGTTCACCCCGGATTTGACAAACCACGAACAAGACAGTCCAATCAACGCCGTAACACATTCTGTGTTGTACCAAGAAGCCAAAGAGGCGCAACACCAGTCACGTAGAATGCGGCAAAATGTACAAAGGTGGCATACCATCGAAGCAAATGGCCCAAACTCCGAAGATGATCGGCTATTCCACACAAATCATATCGTCGAGGACAATCAGCTATTCAGAAGAGATCGGCCATTTAACACGCTTTGCGTGCCCAAACATAAACCATCAGAAATTATCGCCTACTTTCACGACATCCCAGGAGCCGCTTATCCAGGTCGGGATGAGACAATCAGCTACGGACGTCTTCTCCAAATGGGTAGAGACAAAAGCTTATCCCGAAGTAACAGAAGAAGTCATCTCAAGATATGGCTTACCAAAAACAATAATATCTGATAATGGAGGACATTTTCGCGCCGACGCATACACAGTGTGGTGTGCGAGAAACAACATAGAAATTTTCTACACCGCCGCTTATCACTAGTGCGCAAATCCAGTAGAACGCAGGGTACAAGAGTTCAAGAAAGTCATGCGAATCCTCATGTATAGAAAAATCAAATCACCTGGAACGACTACATCAACAAAACTTTATTCATACTTCGAACAAGGAAAAATGCATCGACGGGTCAAACGCCGAGCTATGTAGCTTTAGGCTTCGAGTTGGCGGACCCAGGCGAATGGTCGATCCCTCGATACCAAAAAGAAAGAGAAGTTCACGATATACAAGACCCACAGCAAGTACAGCAACAGGCACAGGAAAACATGGCCAGGTATCAAGTGAGATACGCTCCAAGAGAGGAGGTTCCAAAGGTCATTTTCAACGTAGGAGACAGGGTGATGGTCAGGGTTTTACGACCCCAAAAAGATCGCTTCCTTCCAGTGTGGACAGGACCCCATGAAATCTTACGAAAAGTGTCGAACGAAGTGTACACCATTTTCCGAAATAATCACACCGTGGACATCCACATCGACAATATTCGTCCTGCACCGGCTACACCGCCAAAACTCCAAGAAGAAGGGATCTCCGACGACGACAGCGACTTTAGCCCACCATGAAGCGAGAGCAGCAGCGACGAACAGTTCTCAGACTCTGAAGGGTCAGGGCCAGACGAGGACCCCATTGTACCAAGTCCACCAGCAACACCCAGTATAACGACACAAGCAACGTCGAAATCGCAGCGCGCCATTTCAACGAAGACGTCGGACGAGGAACAACAACGTTCCCATACTCCAAATGTTGACCCCACATTCTCTCAAACAAACATAAAACTCCCACATTTCGAACGAGCCTCAGTGTCAGGTTCCGGCACCACTTCATTCTCCACATCCACACCTAATCCCGGCGACTCCGCCATTCCAAACCACTCGCATACGCTTCAGGCCGATCCAGACCTCGAGATAAACTACGGAGAAGCCGCCCAAGACAAGATCATACTGAAAAAGGCACCTGTGCCCACGCACCAAGTCAGACATTATCCAAACAGAGCGAGAGCGCTCAACTAACTTTAAAAAATACGAGTGTGAACACTCAGTTACAAAAAATCACCAGGCCGCAATTCGACGCGAGCCAGACGCCGCCTCCAGGCGTCCGTCTCAGTCAAATCAGAGAGTGCCAACGGAGAAGCCAGAGACGATTCCCGAATTGCCTTTCCGCTCCAGAGTAGTCTATTCAACCAATCGTTATCTAGGAAGAAAACGAAGATCCAGAATTGTCACCCAGGAGGAAAACTCCGCCGCGACGGCTAAAAAGCCAACATTGTAAATATTCGCCGAGTCCACAGGAGGACTTTAAACGTTTCCGCGTGTACATAATTCAAATATAGTAAGTAAGATGCCTATGATCGAATTAATCAAATATTTCAGGAATAACCATATCCATATTTTAGCATAAGTTATATAGGGACACTTAGCTTTGCTCCTAGTTAATTTTAATTTCTCAGCATTTTTTCGGGCTATACCCAAGGATATCATATTTTTATTTTCAGCATATTTTATTTCAGAGCACTGAATTTCTCAGTTAATTTTCATTCAAATGTATATGTTTAATTTTTTTCACTTTTAAAAAAGGTAAACAGCAATTTCAAAATTAACCAGCTAAATTCAGCGCCTTCCACCACAGGGGGTGTTGTAGGACAGTCAGCAGGCACTAGGTCAATTTTCTTTTTTTGCGAAAGGTACGAACTTTCAAAGTACATGACAATTTTTATGTAATAGGCCAAAGGAAAGCACCGTGTAAGAAAAACAAGCAACATTCAGGACGGACACATATGTATGAAAATTTATTTCAGATTAAACACACAAGCAGGCCCCCAAATAAAATTCTTCTCACTAACTGTGACTATGCCCATCCTATTTGTCAGTTTCAGAGGCGAGCCGTTTTATCATACTTCACTCACACTGATATTTAATAGTTCCGAACCATTACTTCGTCGCCTGGCTGAAAGGTAGTGTTGGCTTCCCGGGGTTCTGGGTACAGATTTCGTTGAAATACGACTTGCCGGGCTCGGATCTTCCTTGCGCGTCCAGGGGCGGCTTTTTGTTGGTCTGGGATAGGTTTCTGCCTTTCTGGATGCGCCCATTCCCCAGGGCATACAAGCGGAGCACCGAAGAGAGCGATGCTTGGTGTAAAGCCTGTACTAGCGTTCAGACGATTGTTGATGTTGAAAAGAACCTCTTGCATGCACTCGTCCCATTTAGCCTGTCTGTCCTCAGCGGTTTTGATTCGAAGTGCCTTCTTTATTTCCTGATTCCGCCGCTCCACCGGGTTGGTTCGCTGATGGTATATTGGTGTGGTGCAGTGTTGAATGTTGTGCTGTTTCATATAACGTTCCCACGAACGAGCCCGGAATAGGGGTGCGCAGTCAGTGATGATGACCTCGAGGAAGCCCCATCGATGGCAACAAGCGTCCAGGGCTTTGCGAAGGTGCGTAGCGTCGGTGGCTGGGACGGCTTCTGCTTCTGTCCATTTACTGTAAGTGTCGGTGATGACGATTAGGAAACGGTTTCCTTTCTTCGTTGTTATGCACGGCCCCATAATATCTAGGCTTATGGTTTGCCAAGGTCGTGTAGCGGTGCGTGGTCTAAGTGGGGCTTGCCCTTGCACTGCGCCTCGCTTGATGGACGCGCAAACTATGCACAGGCGAACGTGGTCCTGTGTTTCATCTCGCCCTGGATGTCCCGCGAGCCTGGAATCGTGATACTCGTATAGTACCAGTGGTATTAATTTCTTTGGGACAACCAGCGCTTTTCCTTCTGAAGTTTTCCGCCACAGGAAGCCATCGTCAATGGCAAATTCGTTTTTTAGCCCCGTCCGGCCCGTAACCAATAGTAGCTTAGATGTTCTCGTCATTTTTCTGTTCCTCCTTTACCAGCTGCGCCAGGGGAACGATGTTTAGTTGGTTTAGTAGTAGTATCGCGCTACTCATCGCAGCGCTGGTTGGAGCCGGACGCCTCCCATCGCACCGACCCCTGTTTAGTTTTCCTGTTCTTGTATTTCGTTCGCTGCTGGTCTCTCGACACGAGTAGTGCTAGGTGTCAGGGCCTGTGGTGCGAAGGCAGGTTTGTTGGGGCAGTCTCTATTGAAATGGTTTCTTTGGCAGAACCGGCAAGGGGCTGGAGGGCGGCGGCTTTCTTGTACCGCAGGTTTCTGGACGTTGTTCGGCTATTAATGCCACGTGATGCCCTTGAAGTCCTCTGCTATTTCTGCTGCCCTCCCGAGTTCTTTGAGGGTTTTTATAGGTAGGTAGCGTATGACGTAGCGGATTTCTGGTTTCAGAAGCTCTTTAGTACCATATACTACTTGCTGTACGTCGATTTCTGGCTCCAGCCTTTGGAACAGCCCGTATTTCCTTTGTACGAACAAGGAGGCTGCTTTGTTGTCCTTTTATTTTTC